>CM034542.1:21178719-21247809 GCA_020002185.1 Paraescarpia echinospica
AGGAGGGAGAGTTACGGAATCTACATCTACAAAGTGCTCAAACAGGTACACCCAGACACTGGGATCTCCAGCAAGGCAATGAGCATCATGAATTCGTTCGTCAATGACATCTTTGAACGTATAGCTGGGGAATCATCCCGACTTGCCCAGTATAACAAGCGCTCGACGATCACGAGCCGAGAGATCCAGACCGCCGTTCGTCTGCTACTGCCCGGCGAGCTCGCTAAGCACGCGGTCAGCGAGGGGACGAAGGCGGTGACGAAATATACCAGCACACGCTAGCCGCTAGGTTCTCTACACGGTAAATCAAGAAACAAAACGGCTCTTTTCAGAGCCAACCAACATTTCCGAAAGAGTTGCTTCCAATGATTTCTCAGCATTTTAGACATTACTGAGTACTCTTGTTTGCCTAATTACGTAATGTTTTGTCCCACAAGTGGAACGTTTTTATGTACAGCATCCGTATACAGGACCACTCGGTTTCTGCCTTACACAAGCATAATATGCAGTTCTCATGAACAATTTTTGAAATCGTTCAGCAACGTATCGATATTATTAATCGGAACCATTTATTTCATAAATGGCATGCAAACGAAGCATCAAATAAGTTGTTTTTAGTAAAATACTTACAATATTCGTAAGACGATAATCACTTCAAGCGCCATAGCCCTTACGGAAGCACTCTGTTTCTGCCTCATCGACATCGTGTTCAAAATCATCACTGCGACAAATCGCAACGCATTCACTGTATAAACTCCACGAGCTGTTCGTTAACTTTCCTGTGGTGATTAGGGTGAATAGTTGCTTACAATTTCGCCCGATAAATTTAAATATTACAGTTGTTTACGTCACCGATATGTTGCACTGTAGTTGTGTTCGGTATCAAAATGTATCTCAAAAACCTGCTTGCCTCGTTTTAATTTGAGACAAATAACTTTGTTTAACAAGATTTAACAAGATTGCCATCCAGAGAATTAACTCTAGATGGCAGGTGGACAAGGAAGCCCTTTGGCTTATCGAGAGTCCAACCCTTTTATCTACATATATCCAGCCCTTCTGAGGTATGTGTCGATTTTATTTTTAAACATATTCACACTACTAGCACCCACACAATCATCAGATAATCTGTTCCATACATTCACAGTCCTTTGTGAAAATGAAAACTTTCTTACGTCTAATCTACACTGTTCCTTTACTAATGTAACTTCATGTCCTCTAGTCTTTCTATCTTTCTTAACTGAAAAAAACATATTTCTATCAATATTTTCATAACCATTCAATATTTTAAACACTTCTATCTGATCTGCTCTGAATCTCCTGGTCTCTAGTGTTGTTAAACCACATTCTTTTAGGCGTTTTTCATAACTAAGATCCCTCAGTTTTGGTATCATTTTAGTCGCTCTCCTCTGTACTCTTTCTAGCATATCTATGTCCTTCTTGCGGTATGGCCTCCACGCTTGTATACAATATTCTAAATGAGGCCTAACTATTGTTTTGTACAGCGGTATTATTAGTTCTTTTTCTTTATATGTTATATTTCGCCTAATCAATCCAAGGATTTGATTTCCTTTTGAAGCTGCAATTCCACACTGCTCTGAAACCTTCATGTCAGCACTAATTGTCAGCCCTAAGTCTTTTTCTTTTACAGTAGTATTTAGTACAGTTCCCCCCATTGTACATTCTACATATTCGTTCCCATGTCCTGTGTGAAGACATTTACATTTCTCAAAATTGAACAACATTTGCCACTTTTCAGACCATTTGATCAACCTGTCAAGATCATCTTGTAAATGCTGTCTATCTCCATCACTTTTAATCCTTCTAAACACTTTTGTATCATATGCAAATTTCAACACCTTGCTAGCTATATCATCGTCCAAATCGTTTATATATATTAAGAATAATATAGATCCCAGTACTGATCCCTGTGGAACCCCATTCAAAACTGTTTTCCAGTTTGAAGCCTCCCCATCAACAACTACCCGCTGTCTTCTGTCAATCAGCCATTTTTCTATCCAGTTAATTATACCATTTCCTATGCCATGGGCCTTTAGTTTAAGCAGTAATCTCTGATGTGGCACTTTGTCGAAAGCTTTTTGAAAATCTAAGTAGATGATATCTACTGGTGATCCATCATCTACCCACATAGTGATATCTTCCAAAAAACATAACATATTTGTTAAGCATGACCTCGCTTTTAGAAACCCATGTTGAGATGGGTTTATCAAGTTATGTTTAACAAGAAAATCCACCATATGATCTTTAATTAGTCTTTCTAATAATTTACAAATCACCGATGTTAAACTAACTGGTCTATAATTATTTGATTTGTTTCTCGAACCTTTTTTGAATAACGGTATAATGTTTGCTTCTTTCCATTCTAAAGGAACCACTCCCTCTTCTAATGACAAGTTGAAAACTCATTATTATTACAATATGTAATAAAACATTTGTAAATGCTATATTTAACTGATTTAAGATATGGTTTTGCTTGTTATAGACGCTTTACCGGATACCAACATCATTTTACTTGACATGCCAGGAATGTCCATGAGCAGTGGCGGATTACCCAATGTGCACTATAGGCACGTGCTCAGAGCCCACGAAGGCCAGGGGCCCACGAAAATACCCGAGCATATTGTTTTGGATAGGTTGGTGGTGTTATTACATACTTACTATAAAGAAGATAGAGAGGGGGAGAAAGACATACAGACAGACAGACAGAGATGTTGAAGCTGCGGCAAAAATCTTCAACAGCACCCCTCCGCCGCCCAATCTTCCGATATCATGATCCGACAACGAAGTCTTGCTGAAGCTCCCGCTTAGCTCATCCAATATTCATTTCGTTTCGGCGCCAGTGGAGGTTTGCCCCCCCCTCCCATAAACTATCCTCTCTGGATCCGCCCTGGGTCTACCTAGGCCCTACGAATGTGGCGGGTGCCTACGCCGCCTAAGGCCCACGAATGACTTAATCCGCCACTGCTTCAGCTGAACGAGCCGACAGAGTGATAGCAGAGGTGTCAAGTCTCAAGCATTTACCATGCATGTTGTGTCCATCTCACGCACTCACGCATATTTAACAAGGTAGCCATCCAAAAGCTACACGCTCCGTATGCCATGTGGCCTAGGAAGCCTTGATCCTCTCGACAGTCCGATAATTTTCCACTTACGTGTAGGCATAACCCGCCCTGATATGTATCAATTATATTTTTAAACATATTGACATCGCTATAATTAACGCAATCACCAGATAATTAATTTTGTTCCAGTCATATTATAAATCGCAAGCATATTGGTCATTTGAAAAAAAATACATTGAAACGTAAGTGATGCCACCTGGTGTAGGAACTGGATCTCACATATTTCGTGACAACTTGGCAGCTCTGAGATTAGCGAGATAGCAAAGTAGACTGTTTCTACACCACGGATTTCTGATAGAATTTAATCCTTTAGATCTCTCAACTACCAAAGCAGATAATGAGCATGGTTTGTCCAATCCTATTTATTTATAATTAGAAGTTGGAATAATGAACGCCGAATTTGTTCGTGTTTTGATATGCTATGCTTTTTAGAGGGCTTTCTCCTACGAATTGAGTGATGGACCACTCTCCTCCTAAACTAGCAGCTACATCTATTAAAAGAAGATAATAAACGTGTAGTTTACGCAGAATTTTAGTTTGTAGAACACACCAAATTTGTTAAAAACTCCAAATTGGTAAACAATGCGACGGAATATTACAGTCACGAGCCAAATGATAGAAAACATCTTCATTGATACACTGACAACACCTGTTCTACATTAAGATCATCCTCATTCGGCACACCCACGTGATCGTTATGTTCTTTCGTATATATAACAAAGTTACAAATATCATTCTGGCGCATCGTTCCAGCACGCCCACGTGACCGTTATGCACATTCGAGCGACGTTTGTTGTAAGATAAAAGCTGTGCGTTTGATTTGTTCTTCAGTTTGTGTCGGCACTACTACAAGAAGTGTGAAATATGGCCCCAAAGACAGCCACGAAAGGGGCGAAAAAAGCCGTGACGAAAACGAAGGCGGTTCGTACAGGCGACAAGAAGCACCGTCGACGAAGGAGGGAGAGTTACGGAATCTACATCTACAAAGTGCTCAAACAGGTACACCCAGACACTGGGATCTCCAGCAAGGCAATGAGCATCATGAATTCGTTCGTCAATGACATCTTTGAACGTATAGCTGGGGAATCATCCCGACTTGCCCAGTATAACAAGCGCTCGACGATCACGAGCCGAGAGATCCAGACCGCCGTTCGTCTGCTACTGCCCGGCGAGCTCGCTAAGCACGCGGTCAGCGAGGGGACGAAGGCGGTGACGAAATATACCAGCACACGCTAGCCGCTAGATTCTCTACACGGTAAATCAAGAAACAAAACGGCTCTTTTCAGAGCCAACCAACATTTCCGAAAGAGTTGCTTCCAATGATTTCTCAGCATTTTAGACATTACTGAGTACTCTTGTTTGCCTAATTACGTAATGTTTTGTCCCACAAGTGGAACGTTTTTATGTACAGCATCCGTATACAGGACCACTCTGTTTCTGCCTTACACAAGCATAATATGCAGTTCTCATCAACAATTTTTGAAATCGTTCAGCAACGTATCGATATTATCCAGAGAATTAACTCTAGATGGCAGGTGGACAAGGAAGCCCTTTGGCTTATGGAGAGTCCAACCCTTTTATCTACATATATCCAGCCCTTCTGAGGTATGTGTCGATTTTATTTTTAAACATTCACACTACTAGCACCCACACAATCATCAGATAATCTGTTCCATACATTCACAGTCCTTTGTGAAAATGAAAACTTTCTTACGTCTAATCTACACTGTTCCTTTACTAATGTAACTTCGTGTCCTCTAGTCTTTCTATCTTTCTTAACTGAAAAAAACATATTTCTATCAATATTTTCATAACCATTCAATATTTTAAACACTTCTATCTGATCTGCTCTGAATCTCCTGGTCTCTAGTGTTGTTAAACCACATTCTTTTAGGCGTTTTTCATAACTAAGATCCCTCAGTTTTGGTATCATTTTAGTCGCTCTCCTCTGTACTCTTTCTAGCATATCTATGTCCTTCTTGCGGTATGGCCTCCACGCTTGTATACAATATTCTAAATGAGGCCTAACTATTGTTTTGTACAGCGGTATTATTAGTTCTTTTTCTTTATATGCTATATTTCGCCTAATCAATCCAAGGATTTGATTTCCTTTTGAAGCTGCAATTCCACACTGCTCTGAAACCTTCATGTCAGCACTAATTGTCAGCCCTAAGTCTTTTTCTTTTACAGTAGTACTTAGTACAGTTCCCCCATTGTATATTCTACATATTCGTTCCCATGTCCTGTGTGAAGGCATTTACATTTCTCAAAATTGAACAACATTTGCCACTTTTCAGACCATTTGATCAACCTGTCAAGATCATCTTGTAAATGCTGTCTATCCCCATCACTTTTAATCCTTCTAAACACTTTTGTATCATATGCAAATTTCAACACCTTGCTAGCTATATCATCGTCCAAATCGTTTATATATATTAAGAATAATATAGGTCCCAGTACTGATCCCTGTGGAACCCCACTCAAAACTGATTTCCAGTTTGAAGCCTCCCCATCAACAACTACCCGCTGTCTTCTGTCAATCAGCCATTTTTCTATCCAGTTAATTATACCATTTCCTATGCCATGGGCTTTAGTTTAAGCAGTAATCTCTGATGTGGCACTTTGTCGAAAGCTTTTTGAAAATCTAAGTAGATGATATCTACTGGTGATCCATCATCTACCCACTTAGTGATATCTTCCAAAAAACATAACATATTTGTTAAGCATGACCTCGCTTTTAGAAACCCATGTTGAGATGGGTTTATCAAGTTATGTTTAACAAGAAAATCCACCATATGATCTTTAATTAGTCTTTCTAATAATTTACAAATCACCGATGTTAAACTAACTGGTCTATAATTATTTGATTTGTTTCTCGAACCTTTTTTGAATAACGGTATAATGTTTGCTTCTTTCCATTCTAAAGGAACCACTCCCTCTTCTAATGACAAGTTGAAAACTCATTATTATTACAATATGTAATAAAACATTTGTAAATGCTATATTTAACTGATTTAAGATATGGTTTTGCTTGTTATAGACGCTTTACCGGATACCAACATCATTTTACTTGACATGCCAGGAATGTCCATGAGCAGTGGCGGATTACCCAATGTGCACTATAGGCACGTGCTCAGAGCCCACGAAGGCCAGGGGCCCACGAAAATACCCGAGCATATTGTTTTGGATAGGTTGGTGGTGTTATTACATACTTACTATAAAGAAGATAGAGAGGGGGAGAAAGACATACAGACAGACAGACAGAGATGTTGAAGCTGCGGCAAAAATCTTCAACAGCACCCCTCCGCCGCCCAATCTTCCGATATCATGATCCGACAACGAAGTCTTGCTGAAGCTCCCGCTTAGCTCATCCAATATTCATTTCGTTTCGGCGCCAGTGGAGGTTTGCCCCCCCCTCCCATAAACTATCCTCTCTGGATCCGCCCTGGGTCTACCTAGGCCCTACGAATGTGGCGGGTGCCTACGCCGCCTAAGGCCCACGAATGACTTAATCCGCCACTGCTTCAGCTGAACGAGCCGACAGAGTGATAGCAGAGGTGTCAAGTCTCAAGCATTTACCATGCATGTTGTGTCCATCTCACGCACTCACGCATATTTAACAAGGTAGCCATCCAAAAGCTACACGCTCCGTATGCCATGTGGCCTAGGAAGCCTTGATCCTCTCGACAGTCCGATAATTTTCCACTTACGTGTAGGCATAACCCGCCCTGATATGTATCAATTATATTTTTAAACATATTGACATCGCTATAATTAACGCAATCACCAGATAATTAATTTTGTTCCAGTCATATTATAAATCGCAAGCATATTGGTCATTTGAAAAAAAATACATTGAAACGTAAGTGATGCCACCTGGTGTAGGAACTGGATCTCACATATTTCGTGACAACTTGGCAGCTCTGAGATTAGCGAGATAGCAAAGTAGACTGTTTCTACACCACGGATTTCTGATAGAATTTAATCCTTTAGATCTCTCGACTACCAAAGCAGATAATGAGCATGGTTTGTCCAATCCTATTTATTTATAATTAGAAGTTGGAATAATGAACGCCGAATTTGTTCGTGTTTTGATATGCTATGCTTTTTAGAGGGCTTTCTCCTACGAATTGAGTGATGGACCACTCTCCTCCTAAACTAGCAGCTACATCTATTAAAAGAAGATAATAAACGTGTAGTTTACGCAGAATTTTAGTTTGTAGAACACACCAAATTTGTTAAAAACTCCAAATTGGTAAACAATGCGACGGAATATTACAGTCACGAGCCAAATGATAGAAAACATCTTCATTGATACACTGACAACACCTGTTCTACATTAAGATCATCCTCATTCGGCACACCCACGTGATCGTTATGTTCTTTCGTATATATAACAAAGTTACAAATATCATTCTGGCGCATCGTTCCAGCACGCCCACGTGACCGTTATGCACATTCGAGCGACGTTTGTTGTAAGATAAAAGCTGTGCGTTTGATTTGTTCTTCAGTTTGTGTCGGCACAACTACAAGAAGTGTGAAATATGGCCCCAAAGACAGCCACGAAAGGGGCGAAAAAAGCAGTGACAAAAACGAAGGTGGTTCGTACAGGCGACAAGAAGCACCGTCGACGAAGGAGGGAGAGTTACGGAATCTACATCTACAAAGTGCTCAAACAGGTACACCCAGACACTGGGATCTCCAGCAAGGCAATGAGCATCATGAATTCGTTCGTCAATGACATCTTTGAACGTATAGCTGGGGAATCATCCCGACTTGCCCAGTATAACAAGCGCTCGACGATCACGAGCCGAGAGATCCAGACCGCCGTTCGTCTGCTACTGCCCGGCGAGCTCGCTAAGCACGCGGTCAGCGAGGGGACGAAGGCGGTGACGAAATATACCAGCACACGCTAGCCGCTAGGTTTTCTACACGGTAAATCAAGAAACAAAACGGCTCTTTTCAGAGCCAACCAACATTTCCGAAAGAGTTGCTTCCAATGATTTCTCAGCATTTTAGACATTACTGAGTACTCTTGTTTGCCTAATTACGTAATGTTTTGTCCCACAAGTGGAACGTTTTTATGTACAGCATCCGTATACAGGACCACTCGGTTTCTGCCTTACACAAGCATAATATGCAGTTCTCATGAACAATTTTTGAAATCGTTCAGCAACGTATCGATATTATTAATCGGAACCATTTATTTCATAAATGGCATGCAAACGAAGCATCAAATAAGTTGTTTTTAGTAAAATACTTACAATATTCGTAAGACGATAATCACTTCAAGCGCCATAGCCCTTACGGAAGCACTCTGTTTCTGCCTCATCGACATCGTGTTCAAAATCATCACTGCGACAAATCGCAACGCATTCACTGTATAAACTCCACGAGCTGTTCGTTAACTTTCCTGTGGTGATTAGGGTGAATAGTTGCTTACAATTTCGCCCGATAAATTTAAATATTACAGTTGTTTACGTCACCGATATGTTGCACTGTAGTTGTGTTCGGTATCAAAATGTATCTCAAAAACCTGCTTGCCTCGTTTTAATTTGAGACAAATAACTTTGTTTAACAAGATTTAACAAGATTGCCATCCAGAGAATTAACTCTAGATGGCAGGTGGACAAGGAAGCCCTTTGGCTTATCGAGAGTCCAACCCTTTTATCTACATATATCCAGCCCTTCTGAGGTATGTGTCGATTTTATTTTTAAACATATTCACACTACTAGCACCCACACAATCATCAGATAATCTGTTCCATACATTCACAGTCCTTTGTGAAAATGAAAACTTTCTTACGTCTAATCTACACTGTTCCTTTAGTAATGTAACTTCGTGTCCTCTAGTCTTTCTATCTTTCTTAACTGAAAAAAACATATTTCTATCAATATTTTCATAACCATTCAATATTTTAAACACTTCTATCTGATCTGCTCTCAATCTCCTGGTCTCTAGTGTTGTTAAACCACATTCTTTTAGGCGTTTTTCATAACTATGATCCCTCAGTTTTGGTATCATTTTAGTCGCTCTCCTCTGTACTCTTTCTAGCATATCTATGTCCTTCTTGCGGTATGGCCTCCACGCTTGTATACAATATTCTAAATGAGGCCTAACTATTGTTTTGTACAGCGGTATTATTAGTTCTTTTTCTTTATATGTTATATTTCGCCTAATCAATCCAAGGATTTGATTTCCTTTTGAAGCTGCAATTCCACACTGCTCTGAAACCTTCATGTCAGCACTAATTGTCAGCCCTAAGTCTTTTTCTTTTACAGTAGTATTTAGTACAGTTCCCCCCATTGTATATTCTACATATTCGTTCCCATGTCCTGTGTGAAGACATTTACATTTCTCAAAATTGAACAACATTTGCCACTTTTCAGACCATTTGATCAACCTGTCAAGATCATCTTGTAAATGCTGTCTATCTCCATCACTTTTAATCCTTCTTTTGTATCATCTGCAAATTTCAACACCTTGCTAGCTATATCATCGTCCAAATCGTTTATATATATTAAGAATAATATAGGTCCCAGTACTGATCCCTGTGGAACCCCATTCAAAACTGATTTCCAGTTTGAAGCCTCCCCATCAACAACTACCCGCTGTCTTCTGTCAATCAGCCATTTTTCTATCCAGTTAATTATACCATTTCCTATGCCATGGGCCTTTAGTTTAAGCAGTAGTCTCTGATGTGGCACTTTGTCGAAAGCTTTTGAAAATCTAAGTAGATGATATCTACTGGTGATCCATCATCTACCCACATAGTGATATCTTCCAAAAAACATAACATATTTGTTAAGCATGACCTCGCTTTTAGAAACCCATGTTGAGATGGGTTTATCAAGTTATGTTTAACAAGAAAATCCACCATGTGATCTTTAATTAGTCTTTCTAATAATTTACAAATCACCGATGTTAAACTAACTGGTCTATAATTATTTGATTTGTTTCTCGAACCTTTTTTGAATAACGGTATAATGTTTGCTTCTTTCCATTCTAAAGGAACCACACCCTCTTCTAATGACAAGTTGAAAACTCATTATTATTACAATATGTAATAAAACATTTGTAAATGCTATATTTAACTGATTTAAGATATGGTTTTGCTTGTTATAGACGCTTTACCGGATACCAACATCATTTTACTTGACATGCCAGGAATGTCCATGAGCAGTGGCGGATTACCCAATGTGCACTACAGGCACGTGCTGAGAGACTATGAAGGCCAGGGGCCCACGAAAATACCCGAGCATATTGTTTTGGATAGGTTGGTGGTGTTATTACATACTTAATATAAAGAAGATAGAGAGGGGGGGGGGAAAGACATACATACAGACAGACAGACAGAGATGTTGAAGCTGCGGAAAAAATCTTCAACAGCACCCCTCCGCCGCCCAATCTTCCGATATCGTGATCCGACAACGAAGTCTTGCTGAAGCTCCCGCTTAGCTCATCCAATATTCATTTCGTTTCGGCGCCAGTGGAGGTTTGCCCCCCTCCCATAAACTATCCTCTCTGGATCCGCCATGAGGCTGAGTCTACCTAGGCCCCACGAATGTGGCGGGTGCCTACGCCGCCTAAGGCCCACGAATGACTTAATCCGCCACTGCTTCAGCTGAACGAGCCGACAGAGTGATAGCAGAGGTGTCAAGTCTCAAGCATTTAGCATGCATGTTGTGTCCATCTCACGCACTCACGCATATTTAACAAGGTAGCCATCCAAAAGCTACACGCTCCGAATGCCTTGTGGACTAGGAAGCCTTGATCCTCTCGACAGTCCGATAATTTTCCACTGACGTATAGGCATAACCCGCCCTGATATGTATCAATTATATTTTTAAACATATTGACATCGCTATAATTAACGCAATCACCAAATTATAAATTTTGTTCCAGTCATATTATAAATCGCAAGCATATTGGTCATTTGAAAAAAATACATTGAAACGTAAGTGATGCCACCTGGTGTAGGAACTGGATCTCACATATTTCGTGACAACTTGGCAGCTCTGAGATTAGCGAGATAGCAAAGTAGACTGTTTCTACACCACGGATTTCTGATAGAATTTAATCCTTTAGATCTCTCGAATACCAAAGCAGATAATGAGCGTGGTTTGTCCAATCCTATTTATCTATAGTTAGAAGTTGGAATAATGAACGCCGAATTTGTTCGTGTTTTGATATGCTATGCTTTTTAGAGGGCTTTCTCCTACGAATTGAGTGATGGACCACTCTCCTCCTAAACTAGCAGCTACATCTATTAAAAGAAGATAATAAACGTGTAGTTTACGCAGAATTTTAGTTTGTAGAACACACCAAATTTGTTAAAAACTCCAAATTGGTAAACAATGCGACGGAATATTACAGTCACGAGCCAAATGATAGAAAACATCTTCATTGATACAGTGCCAACGCCTGTCCTACATTAAGATCATCCTCAATCGGCACGCCCACGTGATCGTTATGTTCTTTCGTGTATATATAACAAAGTTACAAATATCATTCTGGCGCATCGTTCCAGCACGCCCACGTGACCGTTATGCACATTCGAGCGACGTTTGTTGTAAGATAAAAGCTGTGCGTTTGATTTGTTCTTCAGTTTGTGTCGGCACAACTACAAGAAGTGTGAAATATGGCCCCAAAGACAGCCACGAAAGGGGCGAAAAAAGCAGTGACAAAAACGAAGGTGGTTCGTACAGGCGACAAGAAGCACCGTCGACGAAGGAGGGAGAGTTACGGAATCTACATCTACAAAGTGCTCAAACAGGTACACCCAGACACTGGGATCTCCAGCAAGGCAATGAGCATCATGAATTCGTTCGTCAATGACATCTTTGAACGTATAGCTGGGGAATCATCCCGACTTGCCCAGTATAACAAGCGCTCGACGATCACGAGCCGAGAGATCCAGACCGCCGTTCGTCTGCTACTGCCCGGCGAGCTCGCTAAGCACGCGGTCAGCGAGGGGACGAAGGCGGTGACGAAATATACCAGCACACGCTAGCCGCTAGGTTTTCTACACGGTAAATCAAGAAACAAAACGGCTCTTTTCAGAGCCAACCAACATTTCCGAAAGAGTTGCTTCCAATGATTTCTCAGCATTTTAGACATTACTGAGTACTCTTGTTTGCCTAATTACGTAATGTTTTGTCCCACAAGTGGAACGTTTTTATGTACAGCATCCGTATACAGGACCACTCGGTTTCTGCCTTACACAAGCATAATATGCAGTTCTCATCAACAATTTTTGAAATCGTTCAGCAACGAATCGATATTATTAATCGGAACCATTTATTTCATAAATGGCATGCAAACGAAGCATCAAATAAGTTGTTTTTAGTAAATTACTTACAATATTCGTAAGACGATAATCACTTCAAGCGCCATAGCCCTTACGGAAGCACTCTGTTTCTGCCTCATCGACATCGTGTTCAAAATCATCACTGCGACAAATCGCAACGCATTCACTGTATAAACTCCACGAGCTGTTCGTTAACTTTCCTGTGGTGATTAGGGTGAATAGTTGCTTACAATTTCGCCCGATAAATTTAAATATTACAGTTGTTTACGTCACCGATATGTTGCACTGTAGTTGTGTTCGGTATCAAAATGTATCTCAAAAACCTGCTTGCCTCGTTTTAATTTGAGACAAATAACTTTGTTTAACAAGATTTAACAAGATTGCCATCCAGAGAATTAACTCTAGATGGCAGGTGGACAAGGAAGCCCTTTGGCTTATCGAGAGTCCAACCCTTTTATCTACATATATCCAGCCCTTCTGAGGTATGTGTCGATTTTATTTTTAAACATATTCACACTACTAGCACCCACACAATCATCAGATAATCTGTTCCATACATTCACAGTCCTTTGTGAAAATGAAAACTTTCTTACGTCTAATCTACACTGTTCCTTTAGTAATGTAACTTCGTGTCCTCTAGTCTTTCTATCTTTCTTAACTGAAAAAAACATATTTCTATCAATATTTTCATAACCATTCAATATTTTAAACACTTCTATCTGATCTGCTCTTAATCTCCTGGTCTCTAGTGTTGTTAAACCACATTCTTTTAGGCGTTTTTCATAACTATGATCCCTCAGTTTTGGTATCATTTTAGTCGCTCTCCTCTGTACTCTTTCTAGCATATCTATGTCCTTCTTGCGGTATGGCCTCCACGCTTGTATACAATATTCTAAATGAGGCCTAACTATTGTTTTGTACAGCGGTATTATTAGTTCTTTTTCTTTATATGTTATATTTCGCCTAATCAATCCAAGGATTTGATTTCCTTTTGAAGCTGCAATTCCACACTGCTCTGAAACCTTCATGTCAGCACTAATTGTCAGCCCTAAGTCTTTTTCTTTTACAGTAGTATTTAGTACAGTTCCCCCCATTGTATATTCTACATATTCGTTCCCATGTCCTGTGTGAAGACATTTACATTTCTCAAAATTGAACAACATTTGCCACTTTTCAGACCATTTGATCAACCTGTCAAGATCATCTTGTAAATGCTGTCTATCTCCATCACTTTTAATCCTTCTAAACACTTTTGTATCATCTGCAAATTTCAACACCTTGCTAGCTATATCATCGTCCAAATCGTTTATATATATTAAGAATAATATAGGTCCCAGTACTGATCCCTGTGGAACCCCATTCAAAACTGATTTCCAGTTTGAAGCCTCCCCATCAACAACTACCCGCTGTCTTCTGTCAATCAGCCATTTTTCTATCCAGTTAATTATACCATTTCCTATGCCATGGGCCTTTAGTTTAAGCAGTAGTCTCTGATGTGGCACTTTGTCGAAAGCTTTTTGAAAATCTAAGTAGATGATATCTACTGGTGATCCATCATCTACCCACATAGTGATATCTTCCAAAAAACATAACATATTTGTTAAGCATGACCTCGCTTTTAGAAACCCATGTTGAGATGGGTTTATCAAGTTATGTTTAACAAGAAAATCCACCATGTGATCTTTAATTAGTCTTTCTAGTAATTTACAAATCACCGATGTTAAACTAACTGGTCTATAATTATTTGATTTGTTTCTCGAACCTTTTTTGAATAACGGTATAATGTTTGCTTCTTTCTAAAGGAACCTCACCCTCTTCTAATGACAAGTTGAAAACTCATTATTATTACAATATGTAATAAAACATTTGTAAATGCTATATTTAACTGATTTAATATATGGTTTTGCTTGTTATAGACGCTTTACCGGATACCAACATCATTTTACTTGACATGCCAGGAATGTCCATGAGCAGTGGCGGATTACCCAATGTGCACTACAGGCACGTGCTGAGAGACTATGAAGGCCAGGGGCCCACGAAAATACCCGAGCATATTGTTTTGGATAGGTTGGTGGTGTTATTACATACTTAATATAAAGAAGATAGAGAGGGGGGGAAAGACATACATACAGACAGACAGACAGAGATGTTGAAGCTGCGGAAAAAATCTTCAACAGCACCCCTCCGCCGCCCAATCTTCCGATATCGTGATCCGACAACGAAGTCTTGCTGAAGCTCCCGCTTAGCTCATCCAATATTCATTTCGTTTCGGCGCCAGTGGAGGTTTGCCCCCCCTCTCATAAACTATCCTCTCTGGATCCGCCATGAGGCTGAGTCTACCTAGGCCCCACGAATGTGGCGGGTGCCTACGCCGCCTAAGGCCCACGAATGACTTAATCCGCCACTGCTTCAGCTGAACGAGCCGACAGAGTGATAGCAGAGGTGTCAAGTCTCAAGCATTTAGCATGCATGTTGTGTCCATCTCACGCACTCACGCATATTTAACAAGGTAGCCATCCAAAAGCTACACGCTCCGAATGCCTTGTGGACTAGGAAGCCTTGATCCTCTCGACAGTCCGATAATTTTCCACTGACGTATAGGCATAACCCGCCCTGATATGTATCAATTATATTTTTAAACATATTGACATCGCTATAATTAACGCAATCACCAAATTATAAATTTTGTTCCAGTCATATTATAAATCGCAAGCATATTGGTCATTTGAAAAAAATACATTGAAACGTAAGTGATGCCACCTGGTGTAGGAACTGGATCTCACATATTTCGTGACAACTTGGCAGCTCTGAGATTAGCGAGATAGCAAAGTAGACTGTTTCTACACCACGGATTTCTGATAGAATTTAATCCTTTAGATCTCTCGAATACCAAAGCAGATAATGAGCGTGGTTTGTCCAATCCTATTTATCTATAGTTAGAAGTTGGAATAATGAACGCCGAATTTGTTCGTGTTTTGATATGCTATGCTTTTTAGAGGGCTTTCTCCTACGAATTGAGTGATGGACCACTCTCCTCCTAAACTAGCAGCTACATCTATTAAAAGAAGATAATAAACGTGTAGTTTACGCAGAATTTTAGTTTGTAGAACACACCAAATTTGTTAAAAACTCCAAATTGGTAAACAATGCGACGGAATATTACAGTCACGAGCCAAATGATAGAAAACATCTTCATTGATACAGTGCCAACGCCTGTCCTACATTAAGATCATCCTCAATCGGCACGCCCACGTGATCGTTATGTTCTTTCGTGTATATATAACAAAGTTACAAATATCATTCTGGCGCATCGTTCCAGCACGCCCACGTGACCGTTATGCACATTCGAGCGACGTTTGTTGTAAGATAAAAGCTGTGCGTTTGATTTGTTCTTCAGTTTGTGTCGGCACAACTACAAGAAGTGTGAAATATGGCCCCTAAGACAGCCACGAAAGGGGCGAAAAAAGCAGTGACGAAAACGAAGACAAGAAGCGCCGTCGACGAAGGAGGGAGAGTTACGGAATCTACATCTACAAAGTGCTCAAACAGGTACACCCAGACACTGGGATCTCCAGCAAGGCAATGAGCATCATGAATTCGTTCGTCAATGACATCTTTGAACGTATAGCTGGGGAATCATCCCGACTTGCCCAGTATAACAAGCGCTCGACGATCACGAGCCGAGAGATCCAGACCGCCGTTCGTCTGCTACTGCCCGGCGAGCTCGCTAAGCACGCGGTCAGCGAGGGGACGAAGGCGGTGACGAAATATACCAGCACACGCTAGCCGCTAGGTTTTCTACACGGTAAATCAAGAAACAAAACGGCTCTTTTCAGAGCCAACCAACATTTCCGAAAGAGTTGCTTCCAATGATTTCTCAGCATTTTAGACATTACTGAGTACTCTTGTTTGCCTAATTACGTAATGTTTTGTCCCACAAGTGGAACGTTTTTATGTACAGCATCCGTATACAGGACCACTCGGTTTCTGCCTTACACAAGCATAATATGCAGTTCTCATCAACAATTTTTGAAATCGTTCAGCAACGAATCGATATTATTAATCGGAACCATTTATTTCATAAATGGCATGCAAACGAAGCATCAAATAAGTTGTTTTTAGTAAATTACTTACAATATTCGTAAGACGATAATCACTTCAAGCGCCATAGCCCTTACGGAAGCACTCTGTTTCTGCCTCATCGACATCGTGTTCAAAATCATCACTGCGACAAATCGCAACGCATTCACTGTATAAACTCCACGAGCTGTTCGTTAACTTTCCTGTGGTGATTAGGGTGAATAGTTGCTTACAATTTCGCCCGATAAATTTAAATATTACAGTTGTTTACGTCACCGATATGTTGCACTGTAGTTGTGTTCGGTATCAAAATGTATCTCAAAAACCTGCTTGCCTCGTTTTAATTTGAGACAAATAACTTTGTTTAACAAGATTTAACAAGATTGCCATCCAGAGAATTAACTCTAGATGGCAGGTGGACAAGGAAGCCCTTTGGCTTATCGAGAGTCCAACCCTTTTATCTACATATATCCAGCCCTTCTGAGGTATGTGTCGATTTTATTTTTAAACATATTCACACTACTAGCACCCACACAATCATCAGATAATCTGTTCCATACATTCACAGTCCTTTGTGAAAATGAAAACTTTCTTACGTCTAATCTACACTGTTCCTTTAGTAATGTAACTTCGTGTCCTCTAGTCTTTCTATCTTTCTTAACTGAAAAAAACATATTTCTATCAATATTTTCATAACCATTCAATATTTTAAACACTTCTATCTGATCTGCTCTTAATCTCCTGGTCTCTAGTGTTGTTAAACCACATTCTTTTAGGCGTTTTTCATAACTATGATCCCTCAGTTTTGGTATCATTTTAGTCGCTCTCCTCTGTACTCTTTCTAGCATATCTATGTCCTTCTTGCGGTATGGCCTCCACGCTTGTATACAATATTCTAAATGAGGCCTAACTATTGTTTTGTACAGCGGTATTATTAGTTCTTTTTCTTTATATGTTATATTTCGCCTAATCAATCCAAGGATTTGATTTCCTTTTGAAGCTGCAATTCCACACTGCTCTGAAACCTTCATGTCAGCACTAGTTGTCAGCCCTAAGTCTTTTTCTTTTACAGTAGTACTTAGTACAGTTCCCCCCATTGTATATTCTACATATTCGTTCCCATGTCCTGTGTGAAGGCATTTACATTTCCCAAAATTGAACAACATTTGCCACTTTTCAGACCATTTGATCAACCTGTCAAGATCATCTTGTAAATGCTGTCTATCTCCATCACTTTTAATCCTTCTAAACACTTTTGTATCATCTGCAAATTTCAACACCTTGCTAGCTATATCATCGTCCAAATCGTTTATATATATTAAGAATAATATAGGTCCCAGTACTGATCCCTGTGGAACCCCACTCAAAACTGATTTCCAGTTTGAAGCCTCCCCATCAACAACTACCCGTTGTCTTCTGTCAATCAGCCATTTTTCTATCCAGTTAATTATACCATTTCCTATGCCATGGGCCTTTAGTTTAAGCAGTAGTCTCTGATGTGGCACTTTGTCGAAAGCTTTTGAAAATCTAAGTAGATGATATCTACTGGTGATCCATCATCTACCCACATAGTGATATCTTCCAAAAAACATAACATATTTGTTAAGCATGACCTCGCTTTTAGAAACCCATGTTGAGATGGGTTTATCAAGTTATGTTTAACAAGAAAATCCACCATGTGATCTTTAATTAGTCTTTCTAGTAATTTACAAATCACCGATGTTAAACTAACTGGTCTATAATTATTTGATTTGTTTCTCGAACCTTTTTTGAATAACGGTATAATGTTTGCTTCTTTCTAAAGGAACCTCACCCTCTTCTAATGACAAGTTGAAAACTCATTATTATTACAATATGTAATAAAACATTTGTAAATGCTATATTTAACTGATTTAATATATGGTTTTGCTTGTTATAGACGCTTTACCGGATACCAACATCATTTTACTTGACATGCCAGGAATGTCCATGAGCAGTGGCGGATTACCCAATGTGCACTACAGGCACGTGCTGAGAGACTATGAAGGCCAGGGGCCCACGAAAATACCCGAGCATATTGTTTTGGATAGGTTGGTGGTGTTATTACATACTTAATATAAAGAAGATAGAGAGGGGGGGAAAGACATACATACAGACAGACAGACAGAGATGTTGAAGCTGCGGAAAAAATCTTCAACAGCACCCCTCCGCCGCCCAATCTTCCGATATCGTGATCCGACAACGAAGTCTTGCTGAAGCTCCCGCTTAGCTCATCCAATATTCATTTCGTTTCGGCGCCAGTGGAGGTTTGCCCCCCCTCTCATAAACTATCCTCTCTGGATCCGCCATGAGGCTGAGTCTACCTAGGCCCCACGAATGTGGCGGGTGCCTACGCCGCCTAAGGCCCACGAATGACTTAATCCGCCACTGCTTCAGCTGAACGAGCCGACAGAGTGATAGCAGAGGTGTCAAGTCTCAAGCATTTAGCATGCATGTTGTGTCCATCTCACGCACTCACGCATATTTAACAAGGTAGCCATCCAAAAGCTACACGCTCCGAATGCCTTGTGGACTAGGAAGCCTTGATCCTCTCGACAGTCCGATAATTTTCCACTGACGTATAGGCATAACCCGCCCTGATATGTATCAATTATATTTTTAAACATATTGACATCGCTATAATTAACGCAATCACCAAATTATAAATTTTGTTCCAGTCATATTATAAATCGCAAGCATATTGGTCATTTGAAAAAAATACATTGAAACGTAAGTGATGCCACCTGGTGTAGGAACTGGATCTCACATATTTCGTGACAACTTGGCAGCTCTGAGATTAGCGAGATAGCAAAGTAGACTGTTTCTACACCACGGATTTCTGATAGAATTTAATCCTTTAGATCTCTCGAATACCAAAGCAGATAATGAGCGTGGTTTGTCCAATCCTATTTATCTATAGTTAGAAGTTGGAATAATGAACGCCGAATTTGTTCGTGTTTTGATATGCTATGCTTTTTAGAGGGCTTTCTCCTACGAATTGAGTGATGGACCACTCTCCTCCTAAACTAGCAGCTACATCTATTAAAAGAAGATAATAAACGTGTAGTTTACGCAGAATTTTAGTTTGTAGAACACACCAAATTTGTTAAAAACTCCAAATTGGTAAACAATGCGACGGAATATTACAGTCACGAGCCAAATGATAGAAAACATCTTCATTGATACAGTGCCAACGCCTGTCCTACATTAAGATCATCCTCAATCGGCACGCCCACGTGATCGTTATGTTCTTTCGTGTATATATAACAAAGTTACAAATATCATTCTGGCGCATCGTTCCAGCACGCCCACGTGACCGTTATGCACATTCGAGCGACGTTTGTTGTAAGATAAAAGCTGTGCGTTTGATTTGTTCTTCAGTTTGTGTCGGCACAACTACAAGAAGTGTGAAATATGGCCCCAAAGACAGCCACGAAAGGGGCGAAAAAAGCAGTGACGAAAACGAAGGTGGTTCGTACAGGCGACAAGAAGCACCGTCGACGAAGGAGGGAGAGTTACGGAATCTACATCTACAAAGTGCTCAAACAGGTACACCCAGACACTGGGATCTCCAGCAAGGCAATGAGCATCATGAATTCGTTCGTCAATGACATCTTTGAACGTATAGCTGGGGAATCATCCCGACTTGCCCAGTATAACAAGCGCTCGACGATCACGAGCCGAGAGATCCAGACCGCCGTTCGTCTGCTACTGCCCGGCGAGCTCGCTAAGCACGCGGTCAGCGAGGGGACGAAGGCGGTGACGAAATATACCAGCACACGCTAGCCGCTAGGTTTTCTACACGGTAAATCAAGAAACAAAACGGCTCTTTTCAGAGCCAACCAACATTTCCGAAAGAGTTGCTTCCAATGATTTCTCAGCATTTTAGACATTACTGAGTACTCTTGTTTGCCTAATTACGTAATGTTTTGTCCCACAAGTGGAACGTTTTTATGTACAGCATCCGTATACAGGACCACTCGGTTTCTGCCTTACACAAGCATAATATGCAGTTCTCATGAACAATTTTTGAAATCGTTCAGCAACGAATCGATATTATTAATCGGAACCATTTATTTCATAAATGGCATGCAAACGAAGCATCAAATAAGTTGTTTTTAGTAAATTACTTACAATATTCGTAAGACGATAATCACTTCAAGCGCCATAGCCCTTACGGAAGCACTCTGTTTCTGCCTCATCGACATCGTGTTCAAAATCATCACTGCGACAAATCGCAACGCATTCACTGTATAAACTCCACGAGCTGTTCGTTAACTTTCCTGTGGTGATTAGGGTGAATAGTTGCTTACAATTTCGCCCGATAAATTTAAATATTACAGTTGTTTACGTCACCGATATGTTGCACTGTAGTTGTGTTCGGTATCAAAATGTATCTCAAAAACCTGCTTGCCTCGTTTTAATTTGAGACAAATAACTTTGTTTAACAAGATTTAACAAGATTGCCATCCAGAGAATTAACTCTAGATGGCAGGTGGACAAGGAAGCCCTTTGGCTTATCGAGAGTCCAACCCTTTTATCTACATATATCCAGCCCTTCTGAGGTATGTGTCGATTTTATTTTTAAACATATTCACACTACTAGCACCCACACAATCATCAGATAATCTGTTCCATACATTCACAGTCCTTTGTGAAAATGAAAACTTTCTTACGTCTAATCTACACTGTTCCTTTAGTAATGTAACTTCGTGTCCTCTAGTCTTTCTATCTTTCTTAACTGAAAAAAACATTTCTATCAATATTTTCATAACCATTCAATATTTTAAACACTTCTATCTGATCTGCTCTTAATCTCCTGGTCTCTAGTGTTGTTAAACCACATTCTTTTAGGCGTTTTTCATAACTATGATCCCTCAGTTTTGGTATCATTTTAGTCGCTCTCCTCTGTACTCTTTCTAGCATACCTATGTCCTTCTTGCGGTATGGCCTCCACGCTTGTATACAATATTCTAAATGAGGCCTAACTATTGTTTTGTACAGCAGTATTATTAGTTATTTTTCTTTATATGTTATATTTCGCCTAATCAATCCAAGGATTTGATTTCCTTTTGAAGCTGCAATTCCACACTGCTCTGAAACCTTCATGTCAGCACTAATTGTCAGCCCTAAGTCTTTTTCTTTTACAGAAGTATTTAGTACAGTTCCCCCCATTGTATATTCTACATATTCGTTCCCATGTCCTGTGTGAAGACATTTACATTTCCCAAAATTGAACAACATTTGCCACTTTTCAGACCATTTGATCAACCTGTCAAGATCATCTTGTAAATGCTGTCTATCTCCATCATTTTTAATCCTTCTAAACACTTTTGTATCATATGCAAATTTCAACACCTTGCTAGCTATATCATCGTCCAAATCGTTTATATATATTAAGAATAATATAGGTCCCAGTACTGATCCCTGTGGAACCCCATTCAAAACTGTTTTCCAGTTTGAAGCCTCCCCATCAACAACTACCCGCTGTCTTCTGTCAATCAGCCATTTTTCTATCCAGTTAATTATACCATTTCCTATGCCATGGGCCTTTAGTTTAAGCAGTAATCTCTGATGTGGCACTTTGTCGAAAGCTTTTTGAAAATCTAAGTAGATGATATCTACTGGTGATCCATCATCTACCCACTTAGTGATATCTTCCAAAAAACATAACATATCTGTTAAGCATGACCTCGCTTTTAGAAACCCATGTTGAGATGGGTTTATCAAGTTATGTTTCACAAGAAAATCCACCATGTGATTTTTAATTAGTCTTTCTAATAATTTACAAATCACCGATGTTAAACTAACTGGTCTATAATTATTTGACTTGTTTCTCGAACCTTTTTTGAATAACGGTATAATGTTTGCTTCTTTCCATTCTAAAGGAACCACTCCCTCTTCTAATGACAAGTTAAAAACTGTTGCAAGCGGTATGCTAATTTGTTCTACAATTTCCAATAGTAGTTTGGGTGGAATACCATCCACTCCAGGTGATTTATTATCCTTCATAGCCCTGATTTTCTTAGCTACCATTTCTGAGGTTACTATTAACTGTCTTAAATAGTCTGATTCTGCCCCCTTGAACTTAGCCTCTGGTACTGGCAGTGAACTAGTGTCTTCTCTTGTAAACACTGAACTAAAATACTCATTCAGGTCTTCTGCCATTAAGAATCCTTCTGATATTACATTTCCAGCACTATCTTCTAGAGGACCGACCTTATCCTGAACTTTCTGTTTGCTTCGAACATATGCATAAAAATTCTTGCTGTAATGTTTATATTACAAGCTAATTTATGTTCATAGCTTCTCTTTGAATTTCTAATTTCAGCTGTAGCTTGGTTTAGTGCTTCTTTATAAATGTTGTAGTCTTTGTCATTTCCAGTACGTCTATATGACTTCCACATCATTTGTTTATACTTTATTTTTATAATGGCTTCTTTCGATGTGTTTCTTTTTGGACCGTTTCCCGTGTTTTTTTAAGGGAACAAATTTTACGATGATGCATTCAATTTCACTCTTTAAGATATTCCAGCATTCTGTTGCTGTCTTATTCTTCAGTGTGTTATTCCAGTCTATCTTTGCTAAATATTTCCTTATGTCCTTATATTTTCCTTTGTGGAAATTTCTCCTGTACTGCTTTTTTCTATCCCTTTCTGATTTTACTTTGATGGTAAAATGTATCTGGTTGTGATCAATATTCTCCAGTGGCTCACATACCATGACATTGTCAACTAATTCATTCTGTGAGGACAAAACTATGTCTAACACATTCTCTCCCCTGGTTGGTTCTAGCACATGTTGAGAAAGGAAACTATCTTGTACTAAAACTAAAAACTTGTGGTCCTCACTACCCATACTCTGTAGAGATTTCCATTTTATATGCCCATGGTTGAAATCCCCCATAATAACAGTCCCGTTTGCTCACTTCCCTTATAGCGTTTTGTATTTTTTCATTCTCTTCTATGCTTATGTTTGGACTTCGATAAACTAATCCAACCGTTAACGTTGACTTTCCTGTAACTACGTTACACCAAACAGCTTCTTCGCAATCTGCTTCTCTGTCTAATTGTATTTCATAAGCCTGGATAGATTCTTTAATATATAAAATAACTCCACCTCCCCTTCTTCCTATTCTATCTTTCCCAAACATTACATATCCTGTCAATCCCAATTCGGCATCTGATACATCGGTGGTTGCCCATGATTCGATTATACCTATTATGTGAGGGTCAATATCTTCTACCATAATGTTTAGTTGATTTCTTTTGTTTACTATACTCCTTGCATTTAAACAAACACATTTATATCCAGCTTCAGAACAGTTTTCCAGACTGTTCTTTGCTGAATTATTTTTGCTGTCTTTATCTATGCCTTCAGTTTCAGGCTTCTCTGCGAGTCCCTCCTGCGAATTTAGTTTAAATAGATGCAACCTGTCCCACTGTCAACAGATCTCAGCAGATTCTCTGAGAATACTGCTGCCCCCTTTCCACTTAGATGGAGGCCATCTCTCATGTACATATCTTCTCTCCCAACAAAGTACCCCCATAAATCTATGTTCCCACGCCCTCTTCTTCACACATCTGCTCAACTAGTGCGTTGATCGCCATCCTCTTACAGTTGCAAGTTTGTAGACGTCCTTTGCTCATCGTGTCCGATATATCTGACTAAAGATGTATTTAATATGAGATCCTGCTATATAATCGTAAATAGGCAGAAACTCAGGTAGGGCAGAAACCGAGTAGGTGACTACCCATCATCCCAGAAATACTTACGCATTAATTTAAAAAGTGGCGTCTTCTCGTGGAAACATGGGCAATCACCATCCATGCAAAGAATAAGCAACTACTGCACAAAGATGGAAAGAAGTATGTTAAACATCACATATCGGGAGTGAAAAACAAACAACTGCGTAAGAGAGAAGACAAAGATGTGATAGAACAAATCAGAAGACAGAAGTGGACCTGCAGACAACGAGATTTAACCGATGGGAATTGCGTATCACAACCTGGAGACCTTACTAAGCCTAAGGGAAACGATCTAGAGGAAGACCAGCGAGACGGTGGAGAGACGAACTGGACGAGTAGTGGAAGGGCACCATCTGGCAGAGGATAGCGCAAGACAGGCACATTTGGAAACGACATGCTGAGGCCTTCGCCCAACCACGGGATACTACTAGACCGGGAGCCCAGCACTTTTATTTATGTAAAAGGGGCAAAGTTTTTGACCCCATGTGTTGGAGGAACCATCCCCCGACATCACAAAAATGAGTTGCTGCAGGGTCGTAGGTGTTGGAATGCCCCCTAAATCACCCCCTGAAGTGGGCAAAAAGTACCTTTATTTATGTGAACAGCACCAAGACTAAAAACAGTTTCAAAAGTTTCCCTGCTATTCCACGAGTACGGAATGACCAATGACAGCAACTTTAGGGGGTGGAACCCCATGATAGCAGCCCCCAAAGTGTGACAAAAAGTACCTTTATTTATGTGAACGGCGCCAAGGCTAAAAACAGTTTCAAAAGTTTCCATGGAGTTCCCCGAATACGGAATGACCAATGCCAGCAACTTTAAATGGTGGAATCCCCCTGACAGCTGAAACAATTACACGTAATGACAAAACAACAAGACTCGTGATCGACTGATCATAAACGTAACTCCTTTATCCGTATCCGTGTCGCAGGAAAGAATCAGCCCAACAATATTATAAAGTTCGATAATATGACATTATAGTCCAGGATGTTACATCCCCCTTTTTTACTAAGTAACGAGAACATTAACTACAACTATGGATTATATATGGCGCATATTATTCTAATTTAATATCGCAACTAATCTACTGTGGCACATATTTTACTAAGGTAATATGGCAACTCAATTAATTATTCAGTGTTAGGCTATAAGTCGAGCCTGTCGGGTTGTGTGATTGCTCGTCCCGACCTCGTTCGATAGGACAGCTGCGTCGTGTCGTCTGTTCTTCGTGCGCGTTCGTGTTGCTGACGTGATGTCGCCTGCTGCTGCGCCGGCTGAACTTGTGATGTGACGTCACCGCCTTCAGCTGTCGGAGTCTCGTCAGCGAAGTGTACTCGTCGCGGTGACCCCGTCGTTTGTAGTTGACGTCGGTTGCGCCGCAGGATGCGACCGTTCTGCGCCTCGATGAGGTAGGAGCGCGGTTCGTCGCAGGTTGCTGTCACAGTGGCTGGCTGCCACCGGCCTGGCACGTGGTCTTGCATGCGCACTTGCTGCCCTGTCGTAAGTGGAGGCAAGTCGTGTGCACGCGTGTCGTGATACGATTTCTGCGTGTCCTGACGCTCCTGTAGTCGTGTGTGTATCTCGTCTCGGTGCGTCAGGACGTTTCTCAGCTGAATCGGGAGGTCGCCTTTCATCTTGCGCGTGTAGAGCAGCTCGCCCGGTGATGGCAAGTGATGGTCTATTGGCGTCGTTCTCAGGCAAAGCATCGCCTTGTGCGGATTGACTCCGCTCTCCCTGGCCTTGAGAAGAGTGCGTTTCACTGACTGAATATTACGCTCGACGAAACCATTCGACTGCGGGAAGTGAGGAGAGCTCGTTACATGCTCAAATCCCCATTCCTCTGCAAACTTCCGGTAGTTGATACAGTCGTAGTGCGGCCCGTTGTCGCTCATGACCTTCTCCGGGGCGCCGTGTTCCGAGAGGATGTCCGCCGTGGCCGTCACTACTGCGTGGCTGGTACACGGTGTCGGCATCTTGCGTATAAACGGAAACTTTGAGTAGTAGTCGACGATGATCAAGTACTCGGAGTTGTTGTAGTGAAACAGATCGGTCCCTAGAATCTGCCACGGTCGTGTCGGCAGTACGTGTGGTAGCAGTGTTTCTCTGGGGTTTGTCCGTTGATGTGTCTGGCACACGTCGCATCTCTTGATGACCTCCTCGATGTCCTTGTTTATACCATCCCAGAAGACACTGCTTTTGGCTCTCAGTTTGCATTTCTCTACGCCCTGGTGTCCCGCGTGTAATCTCTGCATCACATCGGCCCTCATACTGTCGGGTATCAGTGCGCGATCACCTTTCAGGATTATCCCGTCCTCTACGGACAGCTCGTCGCGATAACACCAGTATGGCCGCAAGTTTCTTGGGATTTCGTCGCGTTTCTGTGGCCACCCTTTGACGATGACGTTCAGCAGATCGCGGAGTACCGTGTCTTTTGATGTTTCGCTCCGTAGTTCGTGGATCTTGTTGTTCGAGAACTGTACCATGGTGACCATGACATCGAGGTCGATTTCGTCTCTGCTTTGAGGGTTTGGTAGTCTCGATAAACCGTCTGCCAGGAGCAACTCCTTTCCCGGCCTGTACTTGATTGTGACGTTGTAGTGTTGGATTCTCAAAAGCATTCTTTGCAGTCTAGGGGGAGCTGCTGTCAGGTTCTTTAGCTGGATCATTTCCAAGGGTTTGTGGTCGCTTTCGATCACAAAGTGCTTGCCGTAGACGTATGTTCGGAATCTTTCGGCTCCAAACACAACAGCGAGTAGTTCTCTCTCTATGTTTGCGTATCTTCTCTCAGCGTCTGTCAGACTCTTGGATACATACGCAATGGGTCGTCCTTCTTGAAGCAGGACATCTCCCAATCCTCTCCCTGACGCATCAACTTGTATGACTGTGTCCTTGTCACGGTCGAAGTAAGCCAGTGTTGTCTCCGTGCAGATTGCTGACTTGACCTTCTCGAAGACTTCCTGATGTGCCTGTGACCATTGGAAGTCGACGTCCTTCTTGAGCAGGTCTCTCAGGTTTGCCGTACTCTGTGACAAGTTGGGTATGAACGGACCCATGTAGGTGACGATGCCTAGGAACTCTTGCAGTTCTGTTGCGTTGGTTGGAGTTGGAATCATGTGGATATCCTCGACCTTCTTCGGGTCAGGATGGACACCTTTGTCGTCGTATACAGTACCAAAAAAGGTGATGTGTGGCGCCTTTATCGTACACTTCTTACTATTGAACACCAGGCCGTGGTCTCGCGATACTCTCATCAAGTTATGTAGGTGGGCGTCGTGTTCCGTCTCGGTGCGTCCGAATACAGCGACGTCGTCCTCGATGCCTACGGTGCCTGGGCAGCTCTCGAGGATCATGTCCATTTTCTGTTGGAAGACATCTTGCGACATGATGAGCCCGAACGGCATCCGAATGAAGCAGTACCTCCCAAACGGACTGTTGAAAGTCGTCAACAGGCTGCTCTCCTCGTCAAGTGTTACGGACCAGTAGCCATTTTTGGCATCGAGCTTCGAGAAATGTTTCGCGCCCGTGAACTTGTGTGTGATCTCCTCCAATGTGGGTGTCTTGTGGTGACATCGCTTTATGGCTCTGTTGAGATCTTTGGGATCCAGACATATCCTCAGCGTACCGTCTTTCTTGCGAGAAAATGCCAGACTCGAGACCCAGTCGGTCGGTTCAGTGACTTTCCTGATGACATTCTCTTTCTCCATCTTGTTGAGCGCTGCCAGAAGTTCCTCCTTCATCTGAATAGGACACTTTCTTGGCGCGTGTATGACCGGTTGCGCATCGGGATCAGTGACGATGTGGTACTTTCCTGGGAAGTTGCCCAACGAGTCGAATCGGTCTGGGTATTTCTGCTTCAACGTTTGCGTCGAGTCGATTGCATCTGTGTCACGTGTGCCGGTTTGTTTGACAGTTAACTTCTCAATCGCGCAGTGTAAGGTTACCAGTCTGAGTTGGCGAGAGTTTGGGAGTCCTAGGATCGCTGGACCGTCTGTCTCTGCCACGTAGAACTCAGCATCTACCCAGACGCCTTGGTGGTACCGACATGGTAGCTTGATCGTCCCGTACTGTGGTATGCGCGTCCCGTTGTACGCAGATAGGATGGTGTTGTTTTTTAGCGTGAGCGCTCCGGGGGTCGGGTGTTGTCCCGTCATAGCTTCGGGAAACATCTTCTTGAAGATTCTGAGTGGAAGTATGTTTCCTTGTGCCCCGGTGTTTATTTTGACCTGTAGATCGGCTGTCTGGCCGTTGCGTGCACTAGGTAGCTTGACGTCTAGTGTCGCAAATACTTCGTCACGTGTATCCTTGGTGCTGTTATGTGTCGTCATCGATGCGAAACTGAGGTGTTCGAACTGGTCAGCTGCTTCATCGCGTGGCTCGCGCTCTAAGCGCACTGCATGGACTGGCGTGTCGCGCCTGCCGCGTCGTTCGCGGGATGGGCCGTCATAGTGACGTCGTGGACGCGTGTCACGTTACTTGGATCGGCCGTGACGTCCTCCTTGGCCCCCTGATGACGGTTTCCTGCATACTGACTCCCAGTGGTTTCTGCCACCGCACTTCCTGCACGTAGAACCGAAGGCGGGGCATTGGTCCCCTTTTTGATGAGACCGTCCACAGTATCCACAGCCGTCGCTGCGTCTTGCAGAATTACTATTAGCTCTGTTCACATAGTGCACGGCGGTGTTATCTTGCACTCCCTACAACTGAGTCATGTGATTAATCGAAGCCTCAGTTGTTCGGCCTATGTTGACTGCCTTTTCCAGTGTTAGCGTTTCGTCATGGGCTAATAGTTGTTTCTGTACTTCAGGTATCTTAGTTCCAATAATCAACTGTTCAATCAACCGTTCGTCGGCCTCTGCCGGGCTGAATCTGCACTTCTGAGCCTGTAGCGTATATCGCGTGACGTAATCATCAATGGACTCTCCGGCCGCCTGGTTGTACTTCTGCAGGTAGAACCTATGTAGGCGAAAGTTGACTTTTGGTTCAATATGATCCTGGAATTTTCCCAAAACTACGTCTGGGTCGTTTTTCTCAGTGTCTGTTAATGCCCAGGAATTGTACATTTTAATGCCATCATCTCCCGCGTATAGTAGTATGTGGTTCACCATCATTTCTTTCTTGGTGTACTTTACGGTGAAGTAGATTTGGCATTTCTGCTTAAACAGCCTAAATGTTCCTGGCACGTCTGCACTAGTCCAGTCCATCCTTGGGTGATCAGACATTACGTTGTGTAGTGTGTTGGCTAGTATGACGACATTCAATCTTTTTATTGACAGTCACTCAATTCAGACACGCAACGACTTGCGGCTAGCACGAGGTACAGTGCTACACCCTAGCGGATGAGTTCATACGAGCGTGCCGCGATGACACTCGCAGTACACGTGCCGCCGTCTGGCGAATTAGATGACACTAGAGTTGGGTCACTCGTGCTGATAGAATCGCCGACGTCTTGTTCCGTCGTCGCTGCCGCGCTGTGTACGTCGTCGTACGGTCGTAGGTTCGTGCCTCGCGTAGGTTTTCAACGGCTAAGGGGCGTTGATGAGTCGATTCGTCGATGTCTTCACGGATTTTCTGGTAGATGCGCCGCTTCACTTGAATGGCTTCGTATGTATTCACACGCGCTTGTCAACGTAAACGTTCGTGGGCCCAGTGATGTACGCGAAAGTAGTTCGGCTTCGCTATTGTTGCCACGTTGGTGGTGCGATAAACACATCAATGTACTGCCAATTCGTTAGGTAGTGGGCCAGCAATGTCGTTACGTTGTGTGGTTTCTTCGTTGATTCGTTTCGAACCGCTGCCACCATGAAACGATTACACGTAATGACAAAACAACAAGACTCGTGATCGACTGATCATAAACGTAACTCCTTTATCCGTGTCCGTGTAGCAGGAAAGAATCAGCCCAACAATATTATAAAGTTCGATAATATGACATTATAGTCCAGGATGTTACAACAGCAACCCCCAAAGATTGACGAAACTATTTATTCGCGCAAACAGCTAGCGGATTGCGCAGTCCGGTAGATGGCGCCGTTGTAGTATAGCTGTGTTAACAAGATTTAACAAGATTGCCATCCAGAGAATTAACTCTAGATGGCAGGTGCACAAGGAAGCCCTTTGGCTTATCGAGAGTCCAACCCTTTTATCTACATATATCCAGCACTTCTGAGGTATGTGTCGATTTTATTTTTAAACATATTCACACTACTAGCACCCACACAATCATCAGATAATCTGTTCCATACATTCACAGTCCTTTGTGAAAATGAAAACTTTCTTACGTCTAATCTACACTGTTCCTTTACTAATGTAACTTCGTGTCCTCTAGTCTTTCTATCTTTCTTAACTGAAAAAAACATATTTCTATCAATATTTTCATAACCATTCAATATTTTAAACACTTCTATCGGATCTCCTCTCAATCTCCTGGTCTCTAGTGTTGTTAAACCACATTCTTTTAGGCGTTTTTCATAACTAAGATCCCTCAGTTTTGGTATCATTTTATTCGCTCTCCTCTGTACTCTTTCTAGCATAATTATCGGTGGTTGCCCATGATTCGATTATACCTATTATGTGAGGGTCAATATCTTCTACCATAACGTTTAGTTCATTTCTTTTGTTTACTATACTCCTTGCATTTAAACAAACACAATTATATCCAGCGTCAGAAAAGTTTTCCAGACTGTTCTTTGCTGAATTATTTTTGCTGTCTTTATCTATGCCTCCAGTTTCAGGCTTCTCTGCGAGTCCCCCCTGCGAATTTAGTTTAAATAGATGCAACCTGTCCCACTGTCAACAGATCTCAGCAGATTCTCTGAGAATACTGCTGCCCCCTTTCCACTTAGATGGAGGCCATCTCTCATGTACATATCTTCTCTCCCAACAAAGTACCCCCATAAATCTATGAATCCCACGCCCTCTTCTTCACACATCTGCTCAACTAGTGCGTTGATCGCCATCCTCTTACAGTTTCTGTATGATGCCCCCCTTCCTCCCATAACTGGCAAAATTCCTGAGAGAACAACCTGTTCCACTCTTGTCTTCTTTAGCTTCCTTACTATATGTCTGTACTTCTGAACTGTCCCAGTTGTTCCCTCCTTGTCTGCATTGTTTGTCCCAACGTGTACTAGTATAGACCCTCCCTTGCCATGCCCCAATACCTTCTCTACCCTTTCAGTCACATGCTCTATTCTAGCCCCCGGTAGACATACAACAACGTCCTTCCCCTCGCATATAGTCTTGTCTGTTTTTCTCAGAATTGAATCGCCCATAAACACTCTCTCTTTTCTCCTAGCCCCATCAATCACTGCCTCGGAGTAGCTCCTCCTGTTTGCATATGTCTGGTTGTTGTCTTTTCCTCTTGCCATCTTCTCTCCTGTCACATTCTCTTCCATTCCCTTCTTTCCTGTCGCGTTTTCTCTTGTCCCCTTTCCTCCTGTCATCTTCTCTTCTAGCACATTTACTCTCACTTCCTTTCGTCCCTTCATCTTTCCACCCATCACATTTTCTTCTCTCCTCTCCCGTCCCTTTTCCCCGGCTACCTCCTTCACTACGGTCACTTTTTCCCCTGTCACCTTCACGCCTGTCATGTTTTCTGTTTTTTGCTGAACACTCTGTCTTCTTCCATCAGTCTTCTGTCTCACAGTCTTACTAACTGCCTCCGTGGTATCTAACTCTTCACCACCCGTATCGCTGTCGCGTCTCCCCTCGTTCTCTACAGTCTGACTACCTGTTGATCTATCCCCACTGACCCGTTTTCTTTTCCTCTGCCGAACACTTTTCTTCCGTCCCTCTGTCTTCTCAATTTCTTGTTCCTTCATACCGGTCACCTTCCCTCCTCTCAGTCTCCTTTCTTCAGTCTCTGTGTCACAACTCGGCTCCTTCTGTGTTGTAGAATTCTCAACTCTCTCTGCGTCATCCCTCTCTGCTCCATCTATTTCTATGTTGAGTCTCACCTCCATCTCCTTCACTATATCCGTCAACTTACACACCTCCTTCATCAGACATTCCACCCTCAAACGGGGTGTTTGAGGGTGGAATGTCTGATGAAGGAGGTGTGTAAGCGTTTCGTCATGGGCTAATAGTTGTTTCTGTACTTCAGGTATCTTAGTTCCAATAATCAACTGTTCAATCAACCGTTCGTCGGCCTCTGCCGGGCTGAATCTGCACTTCTGAGCCTGTAGCGAATCTGCACTTCTGAGCCTGTAGCGAAAGGTGAATCCATCATCTTTGGTCTCTGCCCATGATTTTGGACAGCCAGACAACGCAAAATCCACCCAGCTCTGGCAGTCGTTGCAAACTAAGGGTCGTTTTGCCCTGAGCTGCCGCTTGCAAGGTGCTATATCAGAATTTATTTATGTTCAAAATAGTTTTATATAGTCTTTGAAAAGACTTTTCTGTAACAATACAATAAATTATTGCGACATAACAAATTAACTTATTGATGCACAAGACTACGCGACAGGTTAACTGGTCATAATTATATCTTCAGCACGTCCATCATTAATGCAGATGCGGCAGGACAACTGTTTACATATCTTCAGCACTCTCAACCGACGCAACAGGATAATTGTTCACTCTGCTTATCAGTACATACAAATGCGACATAATAACTGTTAATATTATATTTTTACCACACACATCATCAGTACAAATGTGACAGGATAACTGTTCATATATCTTCAGCACACTATCGTCAGTAGAGACGCGACAGGATAACTGTTCAAATATCTTCTTGCAATAGGAGAGGGGGCAGTTCCCTCTGGTGGAACAGTTACCTGTAGTGGGATAGGGGGAGGGGGCAGTTACTCATGCCAGCAGTAGGAGAGGGGTAGTTACCCCAGGTTAGACAGTTACCTGCGGTGAGGCAGGGGGCAGTTTCCTGTATTGGGACAGTTACCTTTGGTAGGACAGTTTCCTGTGGTGGTACAGGAGACATTTATCTGTAGTGAGATCGATATATTTACCTTCGTTGGGACAATTACCAATGGTGGGACATGGGACAATTACATGTTGTGGGGCAGTTACGCACAACTTGTGTTAATGACCGCATCATGCAAGGTAAGTATGTATACTACAGTTGCCAAAGTTCGTCCATCGCGAAATCGTGGCAATTGCGTATTCCGTGGCAATCAGGTTTTCCCAAATTTAATCGTTTATGAACACAAATATATCACACCATCAAGGTTTATTGCCTATTGTAGCTGCAAGTTCAACATAAATGTTCACCGGAGCAGTGAAACAGTACGAAGATAAAACACGAAGCAATCCTGGGGAAATTCAAGGGGACACGGAATTGGACGGTGTACGAACTTCGGACACGCAACGACACTAAACAATGTTCACTACAAGACACACATCTGGACGTTTGTACTGGGATCTCTTTTAATCTTTTTAAACAACAGCTTTTGAAGATCAATATCCTTTGGAGAATAATGGAATTATAGAGTGTTTTCTTTCCTAAAATCGGAGAAGCAACAGGAAAAAACAACACTAAACCATGTTGCTCACATACAGTTGCTAGAGACGCGAATGGAGATGCTAGGTTAGCCTCGTTTTTAGATCAAAGTGATGACGCATGAATACATTTTGAAAAAAGGGCTATCATCAGTACAGACGCGACATACACATGACTAGTTTTTAGATATCTTCGTCGCTCTCGTCACAGTCATCGTTTGTTTGGGGGTGCTGTTGGAAATGTTTTCGCCACCACGCCTCCTATTACTGGGGGGCAGAGACAACAAAATGTCTACCCTCCAATTGCACACACCTTCCACAGCCAAAAAATACACATTAATCTTCTCATGAAATTTACATTTCCACCCGCCATTGACGCTCGCCACAAAAACAAACATTCACGTTCACATTTAATGGGGGCGGGCCGAACCATATGTCTGCCCCCCAGAGAAATTCCAAGGGGGCAGCTTCCCCCCGTTCCCGCGTCTATGCTGTCCAGACGTCCGAATCTTCACCGTCCATCGCTCCGACGACGTCCTCGGCATCAACGGGAGTTGCTGACAAAGATTCCGGCAGTGAACCCCCTTGGAACCACTCCAGCTCCAAATTGCCTGACTTCTCTGTCCATCCACAGTCAGTGGGTCTCGCTGACGTGATGGATGGTAGGTCGACTGCTTCTGAGGTCAGGGACCGCAGTGTCATCACGTGTTGATACACTATCCGTTTCCAGCAGTCAGAAGGGCTTCACTTTGCTCTTTCCCAAGAAGCAGGATGTGAAGTCACATCCTGTCAAAACATGCAGACTCACGAGTGCATCCGTGAATCCATGGTTTCTCTCGTCAATGGTGTAAGCTATATTTGTTACATCAATGTATCTATAGTTGTTTCCAAATCCATAATCCAGGATGACGTTCATCCCTTCTGACCTTCCAACAAGCCCGATAAGAATGACGAGCACATCTGTGTCAGTTGACCTCACCAGAATGTCTCCTGTGGAGACGAGGCTGGCAATGAAATGCAATGAGTGTGTCGGCCTCCCCTTGTTGACCTGGGAGATGATTCGATCGGTTCCTCTGTTTGTACAAGTTCTTCTTCGTTGGTCTTCATCGCCATGGATTTACCACCATGTGATACGAACAGGGTCCTCCTCCTTAGGATTGACCCCTAGTGGGGTTTCTTCCATGATTAAATTGGCAAACTCTTCCTTGAATGCACCGTTCTTGAGGAGCTCCGTCCCACTCTGTCGCTGGGCCTGGTCAGGCCCAATGATGATGAATGTGTGATGATTTCCAGAACGACGCAGTTTCCGCTCTATGGGTCTTTGATCGATGGTGAGTGGTACTTGTCGAGTACCAAATTGATAGGAACACACCTTCACAAAGAGATACCTGGTCATGATCGCATACGTTGATTTGCTGTGCTGAAGCACGGTTTCATGGAGGATGATGCCCCCATCAATCACATTGGCCACAATTGGGGGAATGTGGCATCGGTGAACACGACACCCTGTATTTTCTCAAGAACCTTGGTAAGTGCTACTTTGTCCGCCTTTAGTGGAGTCCCGTCGCTGTGGCTGAGAGAAAAGGGGACCTCTGTGATAGGGTAGCTTAGCAGGTGCTGCAGGATATCGGCATCACTTGTCTTGGCAGCGACAGCCAGAATCCTCCCAAAGACGTCCCTAACTCTCCCTGCTGAATTCACCCTCCGGACCGTAGTGTTCGATTCCTTTATATTCTCTGCAGCGAAGTCCAACATCCTGATTCTTGCCAATGTCTACAGAAATCGTGACCCATCGACCACACACTCCCCATCGTCGAAGTGTTCTCCCCACGTTAGTGTTCCAAGGAGAAATGTCTTGGTCTCTTACCTCGCCGTCTTCCCCGATGACACATTGACCTACTCAGCGCTGGAGTCCGCGGCGAACGGATTGCAGGTGTTGTTTAAGCTGTTGGCGAGGGCATCCATGTCAGCATTGTGACATCGAATTCTCCATTTTTCCAGTTGGTTAGCCTGTTCTTCCCTCGATCGAAGACAGACAACTTCCCGTAGTTCTGACAAGGAAATGCCGCGTTGGGTGAGAGTGACGGACCACCCTCTGAAGGCACTCTCCGGGTTTCTGAAAGCCGTTATGCCTCTCATTGGAGATGCAGCGTCTCTATTGACAGTCTGCTCCAAGCTCAAATCAACCGCGGACCTTGCGTACGATTTGTGTGTGCGTCGATATTTGCGTAGCCTTTCGATGTCAAATATTAATGAACGTAGAATTATATACATGATTATATTTTTTCAATACCATCACTGTTTTTGTATGTATGAATGTATGTGTGTATTTATGCATTCATGCATGCATGCATGCCTGCATATACGTAAGTACGTATGTATGTAAATATAAATATATATATTATATATATATATATTTATATATATAAATATATATACATACATACATACATATATTTGCGCGTCTGTATTCGTGCTTACGAACGTGTCTATATTAGCAGACTTGTAAGTATGTAAGTATAGTTTTTGCCTTTTTATTTCATCGCCTATAGTAACTAAAATCATGTGTCACCCCAAGATACAGGAACAAGTGCAAAGGTTCAGTTTTAGAGAATCGCGCTGGAAGATGGAATATATGATTATAGTTAGTATGGACGATGAAATAATAAGATAAAAACAATACTTACATACTTACAAGTTTACTAATATAGACACGCACGCCTGAACACACACACATGAACATGCACACGCACACGCACACACACACATACACGGATATAAGCATGTTCGATGTATTTAGGATACGCTTATGCCATTTCAACGATCTCCCCCGCCAGTCCTCGCCATTCGACGCGGCTGATGACACGCAGCATCCCGAGACACCCGCAATTGTATAGCTGTATATATACATAAATACATACATACATACGTAAGTACGGACATACATGCGTACCTACCTACCTACCTACCTACATACATACATACATGTACACATACATACATATATACATACAACATTTCTACTATATTTTCTAAGAAATTTATTTAATTTCAGTTTTTGGGGGTATCGCAACTTGATATCTTCTTTACTGTTACACTACGCTTGTATAAAAATAAAACATTGACATTTCTTATAGCTGGTATTATTATTACAATATGTAATAAAACAATTGTAAATGCTATATTTAACTGATTTAAGATATGGTTTTGCTTGTTATAGACGCTTTACCGGATACCAACATCATTTTACTTGACATGCCAGAAATTTCCATGAGCAGTGGCGGATTACCCAATGTGCACTATAGGCACGTGCTTAGAGCCCACGAAGGCCACGAAGGCCAGGGGCCCATGAAAATACCCGAGCATATTGTTTTGGATAGGTTGGTGGTGTTATTACATACTTACTATAAAGAAGATAGAGAGGGGGGGAAGACATACAGACAGACGGAGATGTTGAAGCTGCGGCAAAAATCTTCAACAGCACTCCTCCGCCGCCCAATCTTCCGATATCATGATCCGACAACGAAGTCTTGCTGAAGCTCCCGCTTAGCTCATCCAATATTCATTTCGTTTCGGCGCCAGTGGAGGTTTGCCCCCCCCCTCCCATAAACTATCCTCTCTGGATCCGCCCTGGGTCTACCTAGGCCCCACGAATGTGGCGGGTGCCTACGCCGCCTAAGGCCCACGAATGACTTAATCCGCCACTGCTTCAGCTGAACGAGCCGACAGAGTGATAGCAGAGGTGTCAAGTCTCAAGCATTTAGCATGCATGTTGTGTCCATCTCACGCACTCACGCATATTTAACAAGGTAGCCATCCAAAAGCTTCACGCTCCGTATGCCATGTGGACTAGGAAGCCTTGATCCTCTCGACAGTCCGATAATTTTCCACTTACGTATAGGCATAACCCGCCCTGATATGTATCAATTATATTTTTAAACATATTGACATCGCTATAATTAACGCAATCACCAGATAATTAATTTTGTTCCAGTCATATTATAAATCGCAAGCATATTGGTCATTTGAAAAAAATACATTGAAACGTAAGTGATGCCACCTGGTGTAGGAACTGGATCTCACATATTTCGTGACAACTTGGCAGCTCTGAGATTAGCGAGATAGCAAAGTAGACTGTTTCTACACCACGGATTTCTGATAGAATTTAATCCTTTAGATCTCTCGACTACCAAAGCAGATAATGAGCATGGTTTGTCCAATCCTATTTATCTATAGTTAGAAGTTGGAATAATGAACGCCGAATTTGTTCGTGTTTTGATATGCTATGCTTTTTAGAGGGCTTTCTCCTACGAATTGAGTGATGGACCACTCTCCTCCTAAACTAGCAGCTACATCTATTAAAAGAAGATAATAAACGTGTAGTTTACGCAGAATTTTAGTTTGTAGAACACACCAAATTTGTTAAAAACTCCAAATTGGTAAACAATGCGACGGAATATTACAGTCACGAGCCAAATGATAGAAAACATCTTCATTGATACACTGACAACACCTGTCCTACATTAAGATCATCCTCATTCGGCACGCCCACGTGATCGTTATGTTCTTTCGTGTATATATAACAAAGTTACAAATATCATTCTGGCGCATCGTTCCAGCACGCCCACGTGACCGTTATGCACATTCGAGCGACGTTTGTTGTAAGATAAAAGCTGTGCGTTTGATTTGTTCTTCAGTTTGTGTCGGCACAACTACAAGAAGTGTGAAATATGGCCCCAAAGACAGCCACGAAAGGGGCGAAAAAAGCCGTGACGAAAACGAAGGCGGTTCGTACAGGCGACAAGAAGCACCGTCGACGAAGGAGGGAGAGTTACGGAATCTACATCTACAAAGTGCTCAAACAGGTACACCCAGACACTGGGATCTCCAGCAAGGCAATGAGCATCATGAATTCGTTCGTCAATGACATCTTTGAACGTATAGCTGGGGAATCATCCCGACTTGCCCAGTATAACAAGCGCTCGACGATCACGAGCCGAGAGATCCAGACCGCCGTTCGTCTGCTACTGCCCGGCGAGCTCGCTAAGCACGCGGTCAGCGAGGGGACGAAGGCGGTGACGAAATATACCAGCACACGCTAGGGGACACGGTAAATCAAGAAACAAAACGGCTCTTTTCAGAGCCAACCAACATTTTCGAAAGAGTTGCTTCCAATGATTTCTCAGCATTTTAGACATTATTGAGTAGTCTTGTTTGCCTAATTACGTAATGTTTTGTACCACAAGTGGAACGTTTTTATGTACAGTATCCGCATACTGGACCACTCGGTGTCTGCCTTACACAAGCATAATATGCAGTCGTCACCAAGTCACCAACCATTTTTGAAATCGTTCAGCAACGTATCGATATTGTTAATCGGAACCATTTATTTCGTCAATGGCTTGCACATGAAGCATCAAATAAGTTGTTTTTACTAAAATACTTACAATATTCGTAAGACAATAATCACTTCACACGCCATACGGAAGCACTCGGTTTCTGTCTCATCGTGTTCAACATCATCACTATGACATCGCATTCACTGTATGAACTCCACGGGCTGTTCGTTAATTTTCCTGTGGTGATTAGGATGAATAATTGCTTACAATTTCGCCTGATAAATTTAAATTTTACCGATGTGGTGCACTGTAGTCACGTGGTCTGCGTTCGCTATCAAAATATGTCAAAAACCTGTTCCTCGTTTTAATTTGAGACAAATAACTTTGTTGCAAGTTTGAGATGTCCTTTGCTCATTGTGTCCGATATATATCTGACTAAAGATGTATTTAATATGAGATCCAGCTATATAATTGTAATGAGGCAGAAACTCAGATAGGGCAGAAACCGAGTAGGTGACACAGGGCCTTATTTGATTATGACATTTTATTTTTGTTGGATACTGTAGAATCCGGGCTCACCTAACTTTTGCCGTTCTATTTTGTTATAAATATTTTGTCTAAATTTGATTTTGATACGTTAACTGAATGATTCCAGATGCATAAAGTTAAACTTCAAAGGTACCCATCATCCCAGAAATCGTTACACATTAATTACATTTGCGTCTTCTCGCACGTTTATGCAAACCGGACCGTCATTTAGACATGAAAAGTGCGCTAAGACGCGATATGTTTATGATGAAAATAAACCATTTGCCTGGGATGGTGCCGAGTGATATAATTAACTCACCGAGGTACCACATTTATGACAAATGATAGCTACAACGACGATTCTACGCAACTGCCTCATGTTGCCCTAATCAAGAAGCGGTCTAATTGTATTTACTAAAACGTATCGCATTCACACCACAAATTATGGAAACATTTACCTCTACAAACTAACTGTGCTGTTCTATCCTTTTCGCGGCAACGTTCAACTTTTGAAGCTCACCTTAAGGCTCTCCAAAAACATAGATTTTCACCACATTGACCCCACCAAAACACCTTCAGGCTCTAAAAAAACCTAAATGTGCACCCCTTGAAGATCGCCGAAAACACATTGAACCCCAAAACCTCAATTTGCACCTCCGTGAAGTTCGCCAAAACACCTTCAGGCTCTCCAAAAACTTGCACCCATCGAAGCTCGTCAAAAACACACCTTGCTTGACGCTCTACAAAAAATCTCGAGTTGCACACCATTGAGACTCGTCAAAACACTTCCACAGGTTCACAAAAAACATCACACTGCACAAAAATGCACCCCCTTCCCTAAATATTAAAGGCGATACACGGTACGATTGTCTCCGATGAAACCGTCCGATTACCACGAAACGATGAAATCGTATCGTGTGCCTATCTGGCCGAGTCAATCGCATCCGACTCACTCGTACGATTCGAAATTAGGACGGGTTCTATGTTTGTTACGATTCAATCGGACCAAATGTGGGCGTGACCAATCATAAACCAATCAGAGATCAGTAGGTTAACCTCTGAACCTCTGAAAAAGATGGTGGAAAATACGAAAATGTCTGTGCGTTTGTCGAGAGCGGATTCGGAAACTGATTGATCTATACCACGGATATCAGTGCCTATGGAACGTTGAATGTAATGAATATAGAAACTGGAACGTTCGCGCTGCAGCGTACACCTCTATCCAAGTGGCATTCAATGCGTCTACAAACATAATGTTGCCAGGTAAGCAAAACACAGTTTTGACACAGTCCACTTCCCGGCCAAATCCCAGTCAAAGTCTACAAAGAAGTCTTGTTATATTTATATTGCAATGATCCAAGTACAGATGACAATATTTTCAATAACAATTATATTTCCATGCAATTTACAAAAATTACTTAGCCTATGGCTATGTCTATGCCATGGTCTTAGACTTACTCACTTAGTCTTAGACTTAGTGATACATAATTTACGAAGTCAAATGACAGAAAATGAAGGAAGCATAAATAAAATAATTTAATTTTATTAGCATGGTCTATTTTTCAAACTAAAAACGCCATTTATTTTCACCAGTTGTGACAGAATACAACACTTTAATTTACGCTTAATTTACGTTTTGAATTCTTATAACAGATATATATTAATGACACAAGGTCGAAAAACCTAATTTAAATCAACACGAAACCCTAGCGCATGTGCAATGCTCTGCCGATATTGACACGGTCGCCAGGGCACGCCGGGCGGCGGCTTTTTAATCAGAGCCGGAGGAAGGTGCATCATTTTTATGCTAAATCCGCGCGCTGTTGTACGTAATACGGCAGTGAAAAAATCTATATTTGGAAAGATTTAATATAAAACTATGTACATTCGTACCACTTTTGTCCATGTTCAAATTCTTTAAAATAATTAACTTTCAAAACTTCAAATTGTTGCCGATTCACTATTGTTTGACGCATAGAAACGGTACCAAACTCAAACTGAAGCCGAACATCTCCTCTTACAAATTATCTGATTGGCTGAATTTTAAATGCAGCGGGAGTGCGCGGAAACGAATTTGTAAATGTAAACACGCGGTGTCCGCCGAAGACGGCCGAGTTCAGCGCCCGGCCGTGGAGACGTAACATAGTTTTCATCGAAATGTCAACTTCGCTTGTTAATATCTCGATAACAACTATCCCGACAATAAATGAAAAATAGTTCCTATGTTAACATGTTATTATTTTTTCATAAAGTGTAAGTTTTATGTCACAATTTAGCCTATCAAGTGATATAATAATATGATTGTTAACGAGTTGGAAGAATCACTCAGGCGCTTTGTCCAACGAGTCACAGGACAGCTTTGACTTCCCTAGTTACAGATGACGAAACCTGTAGGCTATTATAGATTAATAAGACTATTTATTCCACTAAACGACATTCTTACATTTAAATTTTTGATGCTAGGTATGATGCTTTCAGTTATAACTTATTCCACATCGTTATTGTCGTGCTCTGCGCAATATTGTGGTGATTAGGGTGAATAATTGCTTACAATTTCGCCTGATAAATTTAAATTTTACCGATGTGGTGCACTGTAGTCACGTGGTCTGCGTTCGCTATCAAAATATGTCAAAAACCTGTTCCTCGTTTTAATTTGAGACAAATAACTTTGTTGCAAGTTTGAGATGTCCTTTGCTCATTGTGTCCGATATATATCTGACTAAAGATGTATTTAATATGAGATCCAGCTATATAATTGTAATGAGGCAGAAACTCAGATAGGGCAGAAACCGAGTAGGTGACACAGGGCCTTATTTGATTATGACATTTTATTTTTGTTGGATACTGTAGAATCCGGGCTCACCTAACTTTTGCCGTTCTATTTTGTTATAAATATTTTGTCTAAATTTGATTTTGATACGTTAACTGAATGATTCCAGATGCATAAAGTTAAACTTCAAAGGTACCCATCATCCCAGAAATCGTTACACATTAATTACATTTGCGTCTTCTCGCACGTTTATGCAAACCGGACCGTCATTTAGACATGAAAAGTGCGCTAAGACGCGATATGTTTATGATGAAAATAAACCATTTGCCTGGGATGGTGCCGAGTGATATAATTAACTCACCGAGGTACCACATTTATGACAAATGATAGCTACAACGACGATTCTACGCAACTGCCTCATGTTGCCCTAATCAAGAAGCGGTCTAATTGTATTTACTAAAACGTATCGCATTCACACCACAAATTATGGAAACATTTACCTCTACAAACTAACTGTGCTGTTCTATCCTTTTCGCGGCAACGTTCAACTTTTGAAGCTCACCTTAAGGCTCTCCAAAAACATAGATTTTCACCACATTGACCCCACCAAAACACCTTCAGGCTCTAAAAAAACCTAAATGTGCACCCCTTGAAGATCGCCGAAAACACATTGAACCCCAAAACCTCAATTTGCACCTCCGTGAAGTTCGCCAAAACACCTTCAGGCTCTCCAAAAACTTGCACCCATCGAAGCTCGTCAAAAACACACCTTGCTTGACGCTCTACAAAAAATCTCGAGTTGCACACCATTGAGACTCGTCAAAACACTCCCACAGGTTCACAAAAAACATCACACTGCACAAAAATGCACCCCCTTCCCTAAATATTAAAGGCGATACACGGTACGATTGTCTCCGATGAAACCGTCCGATTACCACGTAAACGATGAAATCGTATCGTGTGCCTATCTGGCCGAGTCAATCGCATCCGACTCACTCGTACGATTCGAAATTAGGACGGGTTCTATGTTTGTTACGATTCAATCGGACCAAATGTGGGCGTGACCAATCATAAACCAATCAGAGATCAGTAGGTTAACCTCTGAACCTCTGAAAAAGATGGTGGAAAATACGAAAATGTCTGTGCGTTTGTCGAGAGCGGATTCGGAAACTGATTGATCTATACCACGGATATCAGTGCCTATGGAACGTTGAATGTAATGAATATAGAAACTGGAACGTTCGCGCTGCAGCGTACACCTCTATCCAAGTGGCATTCAATGCGTCTACAAACATAATGTTGCCAGGTAAGCAAAACACAGTTTTGACACAGTTCACTTCCCGGCCAAATCCCAGTCAAAGTCTACAAAGAAGTCTTGTTATATTTATATTGCAATGATCCAAGTACAGATGACAATATTTTCAATAACAATTATATTTCCATGCAATTTACAAAAATTACTTAGCCTATGGCTATGTCTATGCCATGGTCTTAGACTTACTCACTTAGTCTTAGACTTAGTGATACATAATTTACGAAGTCAAATGACAGAAAATGAAGGAAGCATAAATAAAATAATTTAATTTTATTAGCATGGTCTATTTTTCAAACTAAAAATGCCATTTATTTTCACCAGTTGTGACAGAATACAACACTTTAATTTACGCTTAATTTACGTTTTGAATTCTTATAACAGATATATATTAATGACACAAGGTCGAAAAACCTAATTTAAATCAACACGAAACCCTAGCGCATGTGCAGTGCTCTGCCGATATTGACACGGTCGCCAGGGCACGCCGGGCGGCGGCTTTTTAATCAGAGCCGGAGGAAGGTGCATCATTTTTATGCTAAATCCGCGCGCTGTTGTACGTAATACGGCAGTGAAAAAATCTATATTTGGAAAGATTTAATATAAAACTATGTACATTCGTACCACTCGCTCGGCTACGCAACCACTTCGTATTTATTAATAAGTGAGCGATGCCATGCCATGGCATGGGCATGGATGGCGATTTATATTATAACCACGCCCACTGAACGTCATAACCATTGACTCTATGATTAACCCTAACCTCGATTACCCAGGCGCAGTGAGGTGGCAACAAAAAACAACAGGCTTAAGAAACAAAATATAAAATACCAAGGAAGAATTAATTCACCTAAACACCATGTGGCCGAGTGTGATACGTTTTCGTTTGGTGTTCATATCCCTTCAGAGTACTAGGTTGTTTTTTTGTTTTGTTCTTTCACTATTTGGTAATTTAATTTCTTTGTCTAAAACATACATAATATAATGTAATATATGACTATGCAACATTTGTTGTCAGTTTGTTTTAATTAACATGCAGTAACTAAAAATATTTCACTTAAAGGTCTGGAATTTGATACAAGTAAATTGCACTACAGTACCAGTATATTTGCTAGATGTCATTAAAATTGGAGGAGGTCAAGAATATGTTACCCTTTTCTTGGTTGATTTCATATGGAATGACCCGTTAATTTTTAGTAATTTTAGCAGTCATTTTCATAAACTACTGAAGATATATCAACAAATGAGGCATCGTTTTAAAGCTTATGTCGTGTGTAATCCAAAAGGAAATAAAATGTGTTTAACTACTTTGCAACTTAATACCCAATTTGCTGTGGCAGATCATTATATTATGGCATAAGGATTAACGTAGTCGCAGTCTTGCCTTGATCCAATGATTAAGTAATCCTTGGACTAAGTTCTGACATACATCCCAAAGAATCTGCATCAAACTCTTTTTTAAATGTCTGTGTCATTGGTTTACACACTTTTAAAAACAGGTATACTTTATGCAATGGAGTGCATAGAATCCGCATAAGTGATCAGAAGAACTCAATATTTTCATCTTAAATGTGTATGGATTAACAAAAATTACCAATGGAGACCAAAATCAAATACATTACAATTACTTTCCATTTCAATAACACACTTGTAGTTATTGTAATCAATTATAAATCATTACATGGATCCATGTTTACCTAATAGCTAGCTGTACATTTACAGATAATCTTACATATTCGTGCTAGGTATTTTAAATACCGGTACTCTCCTATGTCTAAATGTTATATTAATTGAGTTCTCATGAGCCCTATTTGGGCACTACGTGAACTGCAATATCGCTCGAGGTGGGACCTACGTGAATGTGTGTGTACTTCAGATGGAATGGCCGAATACACCGCACACAACTCACTGTTCCCACTGCCAGCTCACTGCACCATTTGAACTGAAGTAGGCACAAAGTTCATCCCTGATTCCTCTGGCATTTGCAGTATTTCGGTTGCCTGCTTGTTGATGCATGTCTCTGTGCCAAGTGCATGCACTCAGTCGTCTTACTTCATGTGGATAGCTTGCATCGCATTCTGTTTGCAGGAAGTTGTGCTGGGCAATGCAAGCTTGTGTGACTGTGGTTGCTGTTTCTGGAGGAAGGTTCATTTCATGCCCCAGAACAGCCAGTCGATTAACCAAAATACCGAAGCAATTTTCTGACACTCGACATGCACGTCTAAGACGATAGTTAAATAATCGTTGTTCTTCCGTTAAGCCTTTCGCCGGGTAAGGCTTCATCACGTAGGGTTTCAGAGAGAATGCCTCATCTCCAACAATAAGGTGGGCTGTGGTTGCGTCCTGTCCTGGCAGTGCTTTTTCGGGTGGTATGTGCAGCGTGTCGTCTTCCAAGGCAGATGACGTACCTGAACTGGCAAATACACCTGCGTCACTGTGGCGACCATTAACCCCAACATCAAACATGATGATCTTGTAATGGGCATCTACTATATGATGCTATGAAATAGCTTATAATTGTAGTACCCGGTAGGTTGATCTGCTGTTTGGTGGGGCTTTCAAAGCAACATGTTTCCCATCAATTGTGCCAGTGCAATTGGGAAACTGCCACTTTGCATTGAAGCTTTCAGCAATGTTCTCCCACTCTTGCTGAGAGTTTGGAACCTGAACACACATGCATACACACCTATAATCATGAAGCAAAACTGATTAATTCTAAATTTGGATATTTATTTATTTATTTTAGGATGATGTGCACAGCATGTTGGAAACACAGGACACGCTACAAAGCCTGGACGGAGACGACACTGAGCACGTTGAAATAAAGCTACACGATGACATTGATGACTTGCTAAATGATAGCAATGTAGGTGGTGATGATGACATTGTTGCAGTGCAGGGGCCGTCGCAGGGTCCAAAGGATGGGGGGAGGGTGTCAAGGGAAAGAAAATAAAGGATGATGTATCTGCATCTTCATGAGCTCCTCAACAGAGTACTTGCATGAAAATCAAGTGCGACATGAGAAGAGAAGAAAGGAGGAAAAAGAAGAGGGAAATAATCCGACTTTGTTATGGGCTAAACATTTGGAACAGCAGATCGATGTTATCAAAGATGAGAGGAAGAGGACGTTACTTAAATTAAGATGATGCAGATGGTAAGATGAGTAACTGACTTGTGGAAGAGTGCATTTGGTGTTTATCGGGCATGGACAATTACTTAGCTAATTTAATTATGATTACTTGTGAATTTGTCTTTATAAGTAACCCTTTGGTAGAGGTAATTTATTAAAATACGTTAATGTAACGGTAATTTCTTGGTATTCACTCATTTGGAGTCGTCAGAGTTGTGTTAATCCAGTTAACAATTGAAATTAATATTAACCCATGCCTGATAGATACAAAGTGTTTGGAAATGATCAGTTGAACAGTATGACAGTAGCATTATGTTTGTATTCATTTGTTTTAAAGTGTTTGCAAGTCTTTGTGATTGTTGTTTTGAGACTACTTTTACTAAAGCAACAACTTTTTTTCTTGAAGAAATGTCATCAATTTTCAGTTTGTTGATGGCATTTTTTAATCAATGTAAATGTGTTTTAATAAATAAAACTTTTCTGTTTTGATTACAATGTTGTTCCTATTTAATTTTATTATGGAGTTTTGAAATTGTGTATGTAATTTTTTTCATACAACTATATTCAGAGACCTAAACGGGTTGTTGCAGTTCCAAATTAGTAACAACTGTTTCTTGGACGGTTTACCAAGTTACTAGTACATCCAACCTACAACTCTGAGTTAAGTATGTTTTCATCGTTCCCACATGTACTTTAGGTACTTGTCCTTCCATGCAAGATATATAGCTGCACAAGTACTTGGGATTATCTTCCCTGTGGTAGTACGACCAATTCTGTACAGATACTCTAGACCTTGGTAACTGTTACCTGTAGGGAATATAATCATAAAATAGTAATCTGCACTTGCACAAAACTGTGTGAACTAATTAAATTACTAGTCACAATTAAGGGAGTGGTCATATTTTACTAGGGTTGGAGGAATCCAGGGTGGGCTAAGTGTTCAATGCACAGGATTTGGGGGATGGGTCAATTTCCGTGCACAGCATGTGTTCGACAATCATTTATACATGTACAAAATGGGATCATATCTTATATTATTTCAAGATGGGTCACATTCCAGTACAGACGTTTGTACGAATGTTTCGTTTTCAAATACGCGTCTGCCCTGATTCCTCTTGCCAAGAAACCTGATAAATTATCGTTCCTCCATAAAGAATTTGTATGAAATTAAATCAATCACTGCAGCACTTGACTGATCTGCATCAAGTCCCCATCATCATTAGCTTAGTTGTTTTCACTAAGAGTTATGATTTCAATAAAGCAAAATGAAGTTGTGTGTTCCACATTTTTAATATAATCATAAAGTTCTACAATAAATTATTAAAGTAACAATGAGGGACATAGGAGTCTGGAACAGATGGTTGGAGCCAGTAGAGTTACAACTGGCAATGAGAGACAGAGGAGTCTGGAGACAGATGGTTGGGGTCAGTAGAGTTACAACTGGCAAGGAGAAACAGAGGAGTCTGGAGACAGATGGTTGGAGCCAGTAGAGTTACAACTGGCAAGGAGAAACAGAGGAGTCTGGAGACAGATGGTTGGAGCCAGTAGAGTTACAACTGGCAAGGAGAAACAGAGGAGTCTGGAGACAGATGGTTGGAGCCAGTAGAGTTACAACTGGCAAGGAGAAACAGAGGAGTCTGGAGACAGATGGTTGGAGTCAGTAGAGTTACAACTGGCAAGGAGAAACAGAGGAGTCTGGAGACAGATGGTTGGGGCCAGTAGAGTTACAACTGGCAATGAGAAACAGAGGAGTCTGGAGACAGGTGGTTGGGGTCAGTAGAGTTACAACTGGCAAGGAGAAACAGAGGAGTCTGGAGACAGATGGTTGGGGTCAGTAGAGTTACAACTGGCAAGGAGAAACAGAGGAGTCTGGAGACAGATGGTTGGGGTCAGTAGAGTTACAACTGGCAAGGAGAAACAGAGGAGTCTGGAGACAGATGGTTGGAGTTACAGTAGGAGTTGGAGACAGACAGTAGAGTTACAACTGGCAAGGAGAAACAGAGGAGTCTGGAGACAGATGGTTGGGGTCAGTAGAGTTACAACTGGCAAGGAGAAACAGAGGAGTCTGGAGACAGATGGTTGGAGTCAGTAGAGTTACAACTGGCAAGGAGAAACAGAAGAGTCTGGAGACAGATGGTTGGAGTCAGTAGAATTACAACTGGCAAGGAGAAACAGAGGAGTCTGGAGACAGATGGTTGGAGTCAGTAGAGTTACAACTGGCAATGAGAAACAGAGGAGTCTGGAGACAGATGGTTGGAGCCAGTAGAGTTACAACTGGCAATGAGAAACAGAGGAGTCTGGAGACAGATGGTTGGAGCCAGTAGAGTTACAACAGGCAAGGAGAAACAGAGGAGTCTGGAGACAGATGGTTGGAGCCAGTAGAGTTACAACTGGCAAGGAGAAACAGAGGAGTCTGGAGACAGATGGTTGGAGTCAGTAGAGTTACAACTGGCAAGGAGAAACAGAGGAGTCTGGAGACAGATGGTTGGAGTCAGTAGAGTTACAACTGGCAAGGAGAAACAGAGGAGTCTGGAGACAGATGGTTGGAGCCAGTAGAGTTACAACTGGCAAGGAGAAACAGAGGAGTCTGGAGACAGATGGTTGGAGTCAGTAGAGTTACAACTGGCAATGAGAAACACAGGAGTCTGGAGACAGATGGTTGGAGCCAGTAGAGTTACAACTGGCAATGAGAAACAGAGGAGTCTGGAGACAGACGGTTGGAGCCAGTAGAGTTACAACTGGCAATGAGAAACAGAGGAGTCTGGAGACAGATGGTTGGAGCCAGTAGAGTTACAACTGGCAAGGAGAAACAGAGGAGTCTGGAGACAGATGGTTGGAGTCAGTAGAGTTACAACTGGCAATGAGAAACAGAGGAGTCTGGAGACAGATGGTTGGAGTCAGTAGAGTTACAACTGGCAAGGAGAAACAGAGGAGTCTGGAGACAGATGGTTGGAGCCAGTAGAGTTACAACTGGCAAGGAGAAACAGAGGAGTCTGGAGACAGATGGTTGGAGTCAGTAGAGTTACAACTGGCAACGTGAAACAGAGGAGTCTGGAGACAGATGGTTGGAGTCAGTAGAGTTACAACTGGCAATGAGAAACAGAGGAGTCTGGAGACAGATGGTTGGAGTCAGTAGAGTTACAACTGGCAATGAGAAACAGAGGAGTCTGGAGACAGATGGTTGGAGCCAGTAGAGTTACAACTGGCAACGAGAAACAGAGGAGTCAGGAGACAGATGGTTGGAGTCAGTAGAGTTACAACTGGCAAGGAGAAACAGAGGAGTCTGGAGACAGATGGTTGGGGTCAGTAGAGTTTCAACTGGCAAGGAGAAACAGAGGAGTCTGGAGACAGATGGTTGGAGTCAGTAGAGTTACAACTGGCAAGGAGAAACAGAGGAGTCTGGAGACAGATGGTTGGAGCCAGTAGAGTTACAACTGGCAAGGAGAAACAGAGGAGTCTGGAGACAGATGGTTGGAGTCAGTAGAGTTACAACTGGCAAGGAGAAACAGAGGAGTCTGGAGACAGATGGTTGGAGTCAGTAGAGTTACAACTGGCAAGGAGAAACAGAGGAGTCTGGAGACAGATGGTTGGAGTCAGTAGAGTTACAACTACAGATGGTCAGTGAGTTGAGAAACAGAGGAGTCTGGAGACAGATGGTTGGAGCCAGTAGAGTTACAACTGGCAATGAGAAACAGAGGAGTCTGGAGGCAGATGGTTGGAGCCAGTAGAGTTACAACAGGCAAGGAGAAACAGAGGAGTCTGGAGACAGATGGTTGGAGCCAGTAGAGTTACAACTGGCAAGGAGAAACAGAGGAGTCTGGAGACAGATGGTTGGAGCCAGTAGAGTTACAACTGGCAAGGAGAAACAGAGGAGTCTGGAGACAGATGGTTGGAGTCAGTAGAGTGACAACTGGCAATGAGAAACAGAGGAGTCTGGAGACAGATGGTTGGAGCCAGTAGAGTTACAACTGGCAACGTGAAACAGAGGAGTCTGGAGACAGATGGTTGGAATCAGTAGAGTTACAACTGGCAATGAGAAACAGAGGAGTCTGGAGACAGATGGTTGGAGTCAGTAGAGTTACAACTGGCAATGAGAGACAGAGGAGTCTGGAGACAGATGGTTGGAGCTAGTAGAGTTACAACTGGCAAGAAGAAACAGAGGAGTCTGGAGACAGATGGTTGGAGCCAGTAGAGTTACAACTGGCAATGAGAGACCGAGGAGTCTGGAGACAGATGGTTGGAGCCAGTAGAGTTACAACTGGCAAGGAGAAATAGAGGAGACTGGAGACAGACGGTTGGAGCCAGTAGAGTTACAACTGGCAATGAGAGACAGAGGTGTCTGGAGACAGACGGTTGGAGCCAGTAGAGTTACAACTTGCAAGGAGAAACAGAGGAGTCTGGAGACTGATGGTTGGAGCTAGTAGAGTTATAATTGGCAATGAGAAACAGAGGAGTCTGGAGACAGATGGTTGGAGCCTGTAGAGTTACAACTGGCAATGAGAGACAGAGGAGTCTGGAGACAGATGGTTGGAGTCAGTAGAGTTACAACTGGCAAGGAGAAACAGAGGAGTCTGGAGACAGATGGTTGGAGCCAGTAGAGTTACAACTGGCAAGGAGAAACAGAGGAGTCTGGAGACAGATGGTTGGAGTCAGTAGAGTTACAACTGGCAATGAGAAACACAGGAGTCTGGAGACAGATGGTTGGAGCCAGTAGAGTTACAAATGGCAATGAGAAACAGAGGAGTCTGGAGACAGACGGTTGGAGCCAGTAGAGTTACAACTGGCAATGAGAAACAGAGGAGTCTGGAGACAGATGGTTGGAGCCAATAGAGTTACAACTGGCAAGGAGAAACAGAGGAGTCTGGAGACAGATGGTTGGAGTCAGTAGAGTTACAACTGGCAATGAGAAACAGAGGAGTCTGGAGACAGATGGTTGGAGCCAGTAGAGTTACAACTGGCAATGAGAAACAGAGGAGTCTGGAGACAGATGGTTGGAGTCAGTAGAGTTACAACTGGCAATGAGAAACAGAGGAGTCTGGAGACAGATGGTTGGAGCCAGTAGAGTTACAACTGGCAACGAGAAACAGAGGAGTCAGGAGACAGATGGTTGGAGTCAGTAGAGTTACAACTGGCAAGGAGAAACAGAGGAGTCTGGAGACAGATGGTTGGGGTCAGTAGAGTTACAACTGGCAAGGAGAAACAGAGGAGTCTGGAGACAGATGGTTGGAGTCAGTAGAGTTACAACAGGCAATGAGATACAGAGGAGTCTCGAGATAGATGGTTGGAGCCAGTAGAGTTACAACTGGTAATGAGAGACAGAGGAGTCTGGAGACAGATAGTTGGGGTCAGTAGAGTTACAACTGGCAACTAGAAACAGAGCAGTCTGGAGACAGATGGTTGGAGCCAATAGAGTTAAAACTGGCAATGAGAGACATAGGAGTCTGGAGACAGATGGTTGGAGTCAGTAGAGTTACAACTGGCAATGAGAAACAGAGGAGTCTGGAGACAGATGGTTGGAGCCAGTAGAGTTACAACTGGCAATGAGAAACAGAGGAGTCTGGAGGCAGATAGTTGGAGCCAGTAGAGTTACAACAGGCAAGGAGAAACAGAGGAGTCTGGAGACAGATGGTTGGAGCCAGTAGAGTTACAACTGGCAAGGAGAAACAGAGGAGTCTGGAGACAGATGGTTGGAGCCAGTAGAGTTACAACTGGCAAGGAGAAACAGAGGAGTCTGGAGACAGATGGTTGGAGTCAGTAGAGTTACAACTGGCAAGGAGAAACAGAGGAGTCTGGAGACAGATGGTTGGAGCCAGTAGAGTTACAACTGGCAAGGAGAAACAGAGGAGTCTGGAGACAGATGGTTGGAGTCAGTAGAGTTACAACTGGCAATGAGAAACAGAGGAGTCTGGAGACAGATGGTTGGAGCCAGTAGAGTTACAACTGGCAATGAGAAACAGAGGAGTCTGGAGACAGATGGTTGGAGCCAGTAGAGTTACAACTGGCAATGAGAAACAGAGGAGTCTGGAGACAGATGGCTGGAGCCAGTAGAGTTACAACTGGCAATGAGAAACAGAGGAGTCTGGAGACAGATGGTTGGAGCCAGTAGAGTTACAACTGGCAATGAGAAACAGAGGAGTCTGGATACAGATGGTTGGAGTCAGTAGAGTTACAACTGGCAATGAGAAACAGAGGAGTCTGGAGACAGATGGTTGGAGCCAGTAGAGTTACAACTGGCAACGTGAAACAGAGGAGTCTGGAGACAGATGGTTGGAGTCAGTAGAGTTACAACTGGCAATGAGAAACAGAGGAGTCTGGAGACAGATGGTTGGAGTCAGTAGAGTTACAACTGGCAATGAGAGACAGAGGAGTCTGGAGACAGATGGTTGGAGCTAGTAGAGTTACAACTGGCAAGAAGAAACAGAGGAGTCTGGAGACAGATGGTTGGAGCCAGTAGAGTTACAACTGGCAATGAGAGACCGAGGAGTCTGGAGACAGATGGTTGGAGCCAGTAGAGTTACAACTGGCAAGGAGAAATAGAGGAGTCTGGAGACAGACGGTTGGAGCCAGTAGAGTTACAACTGGCAATGAGAGACAGAGGTGTCTGGAGACAGACGGTTGGAGCCAGTAGAGTTACAACTTGCAAGGAGAAACAGAGGAGTCTGGAGACTGATGGTTGGAGCTAGTAGAGTTATAATTGGCAATGAGAAACAGAGGAGTCTGGAGACAGATGGTTGGAGCCTGTAGAGTTACAACTGGCAATGAGAGACAGAGGAGTCTGGAGACAGATGATTGGAGTCAGTAGAGTTACAACTGGCAAGGAGAAACAGAGGAGTCTGGAGACAGATGGTTGGAGCCAGTTGAGTTACAACTGGCCATGAGAGACAGAGGAGTCTGGAGACAGATGGTTGGGGTCAGTAGAGTTACAACTGGCAAGGAGAAACAGAGGAGTCTGGAGACAGATGGATGGGGTCAGTAGAGTTACAACTGGCAATGAAAGACAGGGGAGTCTGGAGACAGATGGTTGGGGTCAGTAGAGTTACAACTGGCAAGGAGAAACAGAGGAGTCTGGAGACAGATGGTTGGAGTCAGTAGAGTTACAACTGGCAATGAAAGACAGAGGAGTCTGGAGACAGATGGTTGGGGTCAGTAGAGTTACAACTGGCAAGGAGAAACAGAGGAGTCTGGAGACAGATGATTGGGGTCAGTAGAGTTACAACTGGCAACTAGAAACAGAGGAGTCTGGAGACAGATGGTTGGAGCCAATAGAGTTAAAACTGGCAATGAGAGACAGAGGAGTCTGGAGACAGATGGTTGGAGTCAGTAAAATTACAACTGGCAAGGAGAAACAAAGGAGTCTGGAGACAGGTGGTTGGAGCCAGTAGAGTTACAACTGGCAATGAGAGACAGAGGAGTCTGAGGACGGATGGTTGGGGTCAGTAGAGTTACAACTGGCAATGAGAAACAGAGGAGTCTGGAGACAGACGGTTGGAGCCAGTAGAGTTACAACTGGCAATGAGAAACAGAGGAGTCTGGAGACAGATGGTTGGAGCCAGTAGAGTTACAACTGGCAAGGAGAAACAGAGGAGTCTGGAGACAGATGGTTGGAGTCAGTAGAGTTACAACTGGCAATGAGAAACAGAGGAGTCTGGAGACAGATGGTTGGAGCCAGTAGAGTTACAACTGGCAATGAGAAACAGAGGAGTCTGGAGACAGATGGTTGGAGTCAGTAGAGTTACAACTGGCAATGAGAGATAGAGGAGTCTGGAGACAGATGGTTGGGGTCAATAGAGTTACAACTGGCAATGAGAAACAGAGGAGTCTGGAGACAGATGGTTGGAGTCAGTAGAGTTACAACTGGCAATGAGAAACAGAGGAGTCTGGAGACAGATGGTTGGAGCCAGTAGAGTTACAACTGGCAATGAGAAACAGAGGAGTCTGGAGACAGATGGTTGGTGCCAGTAGAGTTACAACTGGCAATGAGAGACAGAGGAGTCTGGAGACAGATGGTTGGGGTCAGTAGAGATACAACTGGCAAGGAGAAACAGAGGAGTCTGGAGACAGATGGTTGGGGTCAGTAGAGTTACAACTGGCAAGGAGAAACAGAGGAGTCTGGAGACAGATGGTTGGAGCCAGTAGAGTTACAACTGGCAAGGAGAAACAGAGGAGTCTGGAGACAGATGGTTGGAGTCAGTAGAGTTACAACTGGCAACGTGAAACAGAGGAGTCTGGAGACAGATGGTTGGAGTCAGTAGAGTTACAACTGGCAATGAGAAACAGATGAGTCTGGAGACAGATGGTTGGAGTCAGTAGAGTTACAACTGGCAATGAGAAACAGAGGAGTCTGGAGACAGATGGTTGGAGCCAGTAGAGTTACAACTGGCAACGAGAAACAGAGGAGTCAGGAGACAGATGGTTGAAGTCAGTAGAGTTACAACTGGCAAGGAGAAACAGAGGAGTCTGGAGACAGATGGTTGGGGTCAGTAGAGTTACAACTGGCAAGGAGAAACAGAGGAGTCTGGAGACAGATGGTTGGAGTCAGTAGAGTTACAACTGGCAAGGAGAAACAGAGGAGTCTGGAGACAGATGGTTGGAGCCAGTAGAGTTACAACTGGCAAGGAGAAACAGAGGAGTCTGGAGACAGATGGTTGGAGTCAGTAGAGTTACAACTGGCAAGGAGAAACAGAGGAGTCTGGAGACAGATGGTTGGAGTCAGTAGAGTTACAACTGGCAAGGAGAAACAGAGGAGTCTGGAGACAGATGGTTGGAGTCAGTAGAGTTACAACTGGCAATGAGAAACAGAGGAGTCTGGAGACAGATGGTTGGAGCCAGTAGAGTTACAACTGGCAATGAGAAACAGAGGAGTCTGGAGGTAGATGGCTGGAGCCAGTAGAGTTACAACAGGCAAGGAGAAACAGAGGAGTCTGGAGACAGATGGTTGGAGCCAGTAGAGTTACAACTGGCAAGGAGAAACAGAGGAGTCTGGAGACAGATGGTTGGAGCCAGTAGAGTTACAACTGGCAAGGAGAAACAGAGGAGTCTGGAGACAGATGGTTGGAGTCAGTAGAGTTACAACTGGCAATGAGAAACAGAGGAGTCTGGAGACAGATGGTTGGAGCCAAGCAGTAGAGTTACAACTGGCAACGTGAAACAGGAGTCTGGAGACAGATGGCTGACGCAGAGCTACAACTGGCAATGAGAAACAGAGGAGTCTGAGACAGATGCTGAGCCAGTAGTGGCTACAACTGGCAATGGCAGGACAGAGGAGCCTGGAGACAGATGGTTGGAGCCAGTAGAGCTACAACTGGGCAAGAAGAAACAGAGTGAGTCTGGAGACAGATGCGGGTTGGTTTCGCAGAGTTACAACTGGCAATGAGAGACCGGAGGAGTCTGGAGACAGATGGGTTGAGCCGCAGAGCTACAACCGGGGCGAGCAGAGAGACGGAGACAGACGGCTGGTTTCGTGCAGAGTTACAACTGGCAATGAGAGACAGAGGTGTCTGGAGACAGACGGTTGGAGCCAGTAGAGTTACAACTTGCAAGGAGAAACAGAGGAGTCTGGAGACTGATGGTTGGAGCTAGTAGAGTTATAACTGGCAATGAGAAACAGAGGAGTCTGGAGACAGATGGTTGGAGCCAGTAGAGTTACAACTGGCAATGAGAGACAGAGGAGTCTGGAGACAGATGATTGGAGTCAGTAGAGTTACAACTGGCAAGGAGAAACAGAGGAGTCTGGAGACAGATGGTTGGAGCCAGTAGAGTTACAACTGGCAATGAGAGACAGAGGAGTCTGGAGACAGATGGTTGGGGTCAGTAGAGTTACAACTGGCAAGGAGAAACAGAGGAGTCTGGAGACAGATGGTTGGAGCCAGTAGAGTTACAACTGGCAAGGAGAAACAGAGGAGTCTGGAGACAGATGGTTGGAGCCAGTAGAGTTACAACTGGCAAGGAGAAACAGAGGAGTCTGGAGACAGATGGTTGGAGTCAGTAGAGTTACAACTGGCAATGAGAAACACAGGAGTCTGGAGACAGATGGTTGGAGCCAGTAGAGTTACAAATGGCAATGAGAAACAGAGGAGTCTGGAGACAGACGGTTGGAGCCAGTAGAGTTACAACTGGCAATGAGAAACAGAGGAGTCTGGAGACAGATGGTTGGAGCCAATAGAGTTACAACTGGCAAGGAGAAACAGAGGAGTCTGGAGACAGATGGTTGGAGTCAGTAGAGTTACAACTGGCAATGAGAAACAGAGGAGTCTGGAGACAGATGGTTGGAGCCAGTAGAGCTACAATCCGGCAATGAGTAGAAACAGAGAGCCTGGCATGCATGGTTGGAGCCAGTAGAGAGCTACAACTGGCAATGAGAAACAGAGGAGTCTGGAGACAGATGGCTGGAGCCGCGTGAGCTACAACTGGGCAACGGCAAACAGAGGAGTCTGGAGACAGATGGTTGGAGTCAGTAGAGTTACAACTGGCAATGAGAAACAGAGGAGTCTGGAGACAGATGGTTGGAGCCAGTAGAGTTACAACTGGCAAGGAGAAACAGAGGAGTCTGGAGACAGATGGTTGGAGTCAGTAGAGTTACAACTGGCAATGAGAAACAGAGGAGTCTGGAGACAGATGGTTGGAGCCAGTAGAGTTACAACTGGCAAGGAGAAACAGAGGAGTCTGGAGACAGATGGTTGGAGTCAGTAGAGTTACAACTGGCAAGGAGAAACAGAGGAGTCTGGAGACAGATGGTTGGAGCCAGTAGAGTTACAACTGGCAATGAGAAACAGAGGAGTCTGGAGACAGATGGTTGGAGTCAGTAGAGTTACAACTGGCAAGGAGAAACAGAGGAGTCTGGAGACAGATGGTTGGAGTCAGTAGAATTACAACTGGCAAGGAGAAACAGAGGAGTCTGGAGACAGATGGTTGGAGTCAGTAGAGTTACAACTGGCAATGAGAAACAGAGGAGTCTGGAGACAGATGGTTGGAGCCAGTAGAGTTACAAATGGCAATGAGAAACAGAGGAGTCTGGAGACAGATGGTTGGAGCCAGTAGAGTTACAACTGGCAATGAGAAACAGAGGAGTCTGGAGACAGATGGCTGGAGCCAGTAGAGTTACAACTGGCAATGAGAAACAGAGGAGTCTGGAGACAGATGGTTGGAGCCAGTAGAGTTACAACTGGCAATGAGAAACAGAGGAGTCTGGATACAGATGGTTGGAGTCAGTAGAGTTACAACTGGCAATGAGAAACAGAGGAGTCTGGAGACAGATGGTTGGAGCCAGTAGAGTTACAACTGGCAACGTGAAACATAGGAGTCTGGAGACAGATGGTTGGATTCAGTAGAGTTACAACTGGCAATGAGAAACAGAGGAGTCTGGAGACAGATGGTTGGAGTCAGTAGAGTTACTACTGGCAATGAGAGAAAGAGGAGTCTGGAGACAGATGGTTGGAGCTAGTAGAGTTACAACTGGCAAGAAGAAACAGAGGAGTCTGGAGACAGATGGTTGGAGCCAGTAGAGTTACAACTGGCAATGAGAGACCGAGGAGTCTGGAGACAGATGGTTGGAGCCAGTAGAGTTACAACTGGCAAGGAGAAATAGAGGAGTCTGAAGACAGACGGTTGGAGCCAGTAGAGTTACAACTGGCAATGAGAGACAGAGGTTTCTGGAGACAGACGGTTGGAGCCAGTAGAGTTACAACTTGCAAGGAGAAACAGAGGAGTCTGGAGACTGATGGTTGGAGCTAGTAGAGTTATAATTGGCAATGAGAAACAGAGGAGTCTGGAGACAGATGGTTGGAGCCTGTAGAGTTAAATCTGGCAATGAGAGACAGAGGAGTCTGGATACAGATGATTGGAGTCAGTAGAGTTACAACTGGCAAGGAGAAACAGAGGAGTCTGGAGACAGATGGTTGGGGTCAGTAGAGTTACAACTGGCAAGGAGAAACAGAGGAGTCTGGAGACAGATGGATGGGGTCAGTAGAGTTACAAGTGGCAATGAAAGACAAGGGAGTCTGGAGACAGATGGTTGGGGTCAGTAGAGTTACAACTGGCAAGGAGAAACAGAGGAGTCTGGAGACAGATGGTTGGAGTCAGTAGAGTTACAACTGGCAATGAAAGACAGAGGAGTCTGGAGACAGATGGTTGGGGTCAGTAGAGTTACAACTGGCAAGGAGAAACAGAGGAGTCTGGAGACAGATGATTGGGGTCAGTAGAGTTACAACTGGCAACTAGAAACAGAGGAGTCTGGAGACAGATGGTTGGAGCCAATAGAGTTAAAACTGGCAATGAGAGACAGAGGAGTCTGGAGACAGATGGTTGGAGTCAGTAAAATTACAACTGGCAAGGAGAAACAAAGGAGTGAGGGGAATAGGTGGTTGGAGCCAGTAGAGTTACAACTGGCAATGAGAGACAGAGGAGTCTGAGGACGGATGGTTGGGGTCAGTAGAGTTACAACTGGCAATGAGAAACAGAGGAGTCTGGAGACAGACGGTTGGAGCCAGTAGAGTTACAACTGGCAATGAGAAACAGAGGAGTCTAGAGACAGATGGTTGGAGCCAGTAGAGTTACAACTGGCAAGGAGAAACAGAGGAGTCTGGAGACAGATGGTTGGAGTCAGTAGAGTTACAACTGGCAATGAGAAACAGAGGAGTCTGGAGACAGATGGTTGGAGCCAGTAGAGTAACAACTGGCAATGAGAAACAGAGGAGTCTGGAGACAGATGGTTGGAGTCAGTAGAGTTACAACTGGCAATGAGAGATAGAGGAGTCTGGAGACAGATGGTTGGGGTCAGTAGAGTTACAACTGGCAATGAGAAACAGAGGAGTCTGGAGACAGATGGTTGGAGTCAGTAGAGTTACAACTGGCAATGAGAAACAGAGGAGTCTGGAGACAGATGGTTGGAGCCAGTAGAGTTACAACTGGCAATGAGAAACAGAGGAGTCTGGAGACAGATGGTTGGTGCCAGTAGAGTTACAACTGGCAATGAGAGACAGAGGAGTCTGGAGACAGACGGTTGGGGTCAGTAGAGATACAACTGGCAAGGAGAAACAGAGGAGTCTGGAGACAGATGGTTGGGGTCAGTAGAGTTACAACTGGCAAGGAGAAACAGAGGAGTCTGGAGACAGATGGTTGGAGACAGTAGAGTTAAAACAGGCAATGAGATACAGAGGAGTCTGGAGACAGATGGTTGGAGCCAGTAGAGTTACAACTGGCAATGAGAGACAGAGGAGTCTGGAGACAGATAGTTGGGGTCAGTAGAGTTACAACTGGCAACTAGAAACAGAGGAGTCTGGAGACAGATGGTTGGAGCCAATAGAGTTAAAACTGGCAATGAGAGACATAGGAGTCTGGAGACAGATGGTTGGAGTCAGTAGAGTTACAAGATGGTCTGGAGACAGATGGTTCAGTAGAGTTACAACTGGCAAGGGAAACAGAGGAGTCTGGAGACAGATGGTTGGACAGAGGTGTCTGGACAGACAGATGAGTCTGGAGACAGATGGTTGGGTCAGTAGAGTTACAACTGGCAAGTAGAAACAGAGGAGTCTGGAGACAGATGGTTGGAGTTAGTAGAATTACAACTGGCAATGAAAGACAGAGGAGTCTGGAGACAGATGGTTGGAGCCAGTAGAGTTACAACTGGAAATGAGAGACAGAGGAGTCTGGAGACAGATGGTTGAAGCCAGTAGAGTTACAACTGGCAATGAAAGACAGAGGAGTCTGGAGACAGATGGTTGGAGTCAGTAGAGTTACAACTGGCAATGAGAAACAGAGGAGTCTGGAGACAGATGGTTGGAGCCAGTAGAGTTACAACTGGCAATGAAAGACAGAGGAGTCTGGAGACAGATGGTTGGAGTCAGTAGAGTTACAACAGGCAAGGAGAAACAGAGGAGTCTGGAGACAGATGGTTGGAGTCAGTAGAGTTACAACAGGGAAGGAGAAACAGAGGAGTCTGGAGACAGATGGTTGGAGCCAGTAGAGTTACAACTGGCAATGAGAAACAGAGGAGTCTGGAGACAGACGGTTGGAGCCAGTATAGTTACAACTGGCAATGAAAGACAGAGGAGTCTGGAGACAGATGGTTGGAGTCAGTAGAGTTACAACTGGCAATGAGAAACAGAGGAGTCTGGAGACAGATGGTTGGAGCCAGTAGAGTTACAACAGGCAATGAGAGACAGTGGAGTCTGGAGACAGATGGTTGGAGTCAGTAGAGTTACAACTGGCAATGAGAGACAGAGGAGTCTGGAGACAGATGGTTGGAGCAAGTAGAGTTACAACTGGCAATGAAAGACAGAGGAGTCCGGAGACAGGTGATTGGAGTCAGTAGAGTTACAATTGGCAATGAAAGACAGAGGAGTCTGGAGACAGATGGTTGGAGTCAGTAGAGTTACAACAGGCAATGAGAGACAGAGGAGTCTGGAGACAGATGGTTGGAGTCAGTAGAGTTACAACTGGCAATGAGAGACAGAGGAGTCTGGAGACAGATGGTTGGAGCTAGTAGAGTTACAACTGGCAAGAAGAAACAGAGGAGTCTGGAGACAGATGGTTGGAGCCAGTAGAGTTACAACTGGCAATGAGAGACCGAGGAGTCTGGAGACAGATGGTTGGAGCCAATAGAGTTACAACTGGCAAGGAGAAATAGAGGAGTCTGGAGACAGACGGTTGGAGCCAGTAGAGTTACAACTGGCAATGAGAGACAGAGGTGTCTGGAGACAGACGGTTGGAGCCAGTAGAGTTACAACTTGCAAGGAGAAACAGAGGAGTCTGGAGACAGATGGTTGGAGCTAGTAGAGTTATAACTGGCAATGAGAAACAGAGGAGTCTGGAGACAGATGGTTGGAGCCAGTAGAGTTACAACTGGCAATGAGAGACACAGGAGTCTGGAGACAGATGATTGGAGTCAGTAGAGTTACAACTGGCAAGGAGAAACAGAGGAGTCTGAAGACAGATGGTTGGAGCCAGTAGAGTTACAACTGGCAATGAGAGACAGAGGAGTCTGGAGACAGATGGTTGGGGTCAGTAGAGTTACAACTGGCAAGGAGAAACAGAGGAGTCTGGAGACAGATGGATGGGGTCAGTAGAGTTACAACTGGCAATGAAAGACAGGGGAGTCTGGAGACAGATGGTTGGAGTCAGTAGAGTTACAACTGGCAATGAGAGACAGAGGAGTCTGGAGACAGATGGTTGGAGTCAGTAAAATTACAACTGGCAAGGAGAAACAAAGGAGTCTGGAGACAGGTGGTTGGAGCCAGTAGAGTTACAACTGGCAATGAGAGACAGAGGAGTCTGAGGACGGATGGTTGGGGTCAGTAGAGTTACAACTGGCAATGAGAAACAGAGGAGTCTGGAGACAGACGGTTGGAGCCAGTAGAGTTACAACTGGCAATGAGAAACAGAGGAGTCTGGAGACAGATGGTTGGAGCCAGTAGAGTTACAACTGGCAAGGAGAAACAGAGGAGTCTGGTGACAGATGGTTGGAGTCAGTAGAGTTACAACTGGCAATGAGAGACAGAGGTGTCTGGAGACAGACGGTTGGAGCCAGTAGAGTTACAACTTGCAAGGAGAAACAGAGGAGTCTGGAGACTGATGGTTGGAGCTAGTAGAGTTATAACTGGCAATGAGAAACAGAGGAGTCTGGAGACAGATGGTTGGAGCCAGTAGAGTTACAACTGGCAATAAGAGACAGAGGAGTCTGGAGACAGATGATTGGAGTCAGTAGAGTTACAACTGGCAAGGAGAAACAGAGGAGTCTGGAGACAGATGGTTGGAGCCAGTAGAGTTACAACTGGCAATGAGAGACAGAGGAGTCTGGAGACAGATGGTTGGGGTCAGTAGAGTTACAAATGGCAAGGAGAAATAGAGGAGTCTGGAGACAGATGGATGGGGTCAGTAGAGTTACAACTGGCAATGACAGACAGGGGAGTCTGGAGACAGATGGTTGGGGTCAGTAGAGTTACAACTGGCAACTAGAAACAGAGGAGTCTGGAGACAGATGGTTGGAGCCAATAGAGTTAAAACTGGCAATGAGAGACAGAGGAGTCTGGAGACAGATGGTTGGAGTCAGTAAAATTACAACTGGCAAGGAGAAACAAAGGAGTCTGGAGACAGGTGGTTGGAGCCAGTAGAGTTACAACTGGCAATGAGAGACAGAGGAGTCTGAGGACGGATGGTTGGGGTCAGTAGAGTTACAACTGGCAATGAGAAACAGAGGAGTCTGGAGACAGACGGTTGGAGCCAGTAGAGTTACAACTGGCAATGAGAAACAGAGGAGTCTGGAGACAGATGGTTGGAGCCAGTAGAGTTACAACTGGCAAGGAGAAACAGAGGAGTCTGGTGACAGATGGTTGGAGTCAGTAGAGTTACAACTGGCAATGAGAAACAGAGGAGTCTGGAGACAGATGGTTAGAGCCAGTAGAGTTACAACTGGCAATGAGAAACAGAGGAGTCTGGAGACAGATGGTTGGAGCCAGTAGAGTTACAACTGGCAATGAGAGACACAGGAGTCTGGAGACAGATGATTGGAGTCAGTAGAGTTACAACTGGCAAGGAGAAACAGAGGAGTCTGAAGACAGATGGTTGGAGCCAGTAGAGTTACAACTGGCAATGAGAGACAGAGGAGTCTGGAGACAGATGGATGGGGTCAGTAGAGTTACAACTGGCAAGGAGAAACAGAGGAGTCTGGAGACAGATGGATGGGGTCAGTAGAGTTACAACTGGCAATGAAAGACAGGGGAGTCTGGAGACAGATGGTTGGAGTCAGTAGAGTTACAACTGGCAATGAGAGACAGAGGACTCTGGAGACAGATGGTTGGAGTCAGTAAAATTACAACTGGCAAGGAGAAACAAAGGAGTCTGGAGACAGGTGGTTGGAGCCAGTAGATTTACAACTGGCAATGAGAGACAGAGGAGTCTGAGGACGGATGGTTGGGGTCAGTAGAGTTACAACTGGCAATGAGAAACAGAGGAGTCTGGAGACAGACGGTTGGAGCCAGTAGAGATACAACTGGCAATGAGAAACAGAGGAGTCTGGAGACAGATGGTTGGAGCCAGTAGAGTTACAACTGGCAAGGAGAAACAGAGGAGTCTGGTGACAGATGGTTGGAATCAGTAGAGTTACAACTGGCAATGAGAGACAGAGGTGTCTGGAGACAGACGGTTGGAGCCAGTAGAGTTACAACTTGCAAGGAGAAACAGAGGAGTCTGGAGACTGATGGTTGGAGCTAGTAGAGTTATAACTGGCAATGAGAAACAGAGGAGTCTGGAGACAGATGGTTGGAGCCAGTAGAGTTACAACTGGCAATGAGAGACAGAGGAGTCTGGAGACAGATGATTGGAGTCAGTAGAGTTACAACTGGCAAGGAGAAACAGAGGAGTCTGGAGACAGATGGTTGGAGCCAGTAGAGTTACAACTGGCAATGAGAGACAGAGGAGTCTGGAGACAGATGGTTGGTGTCAGTAGAGTTACAAATGGCAAGGAGAAACAGAGGAGTCTGGAGACAGATGGATGGGGTCAGTAGAGTTACAACTGGCAATGAAAGACAGGGGAGTCTGGAGACAGATGGTTGGGGTCAGTAGAGTTACAACTGGCAACTAGAAACAGAGGAGTCTGGAGACAGATGGTTGGAGCCAATAGAGTTAAAACTGGCAATGAGAGACAGAGGAGTCTGGAGACAGATGGTTGGAGTCAGTAAAATTACAACTGGCAAGGAGAAACAAAGGAGTCTGGAGACAGGTGGTTGGAGCCAGTAGAGTTACAACTGGCAATGAGAGACAGAGGAGTCTGAGGACGGATGGTTGGGGTCAGTAGAGTTACAACTGGCAATGAGAAACAGAGGAGTCTGGAGACAGACGGTTGGAGCCAGTAGACTTACAACTGGCAAGGAGAAACAGAGGAGTCTGGAGACAGATGGTTGGAGTCAGTAGAGTTACAACTGGCAATGAGAAACAGAGGAGTCTGGAGACAGATGGTTGGAGCCAGTAGAGTTACAACTGGCAATGAGAAACAGAGGAGTCTGGAGACAGATGGTTGGAGTCAGTAGAGTTACAACTGGCAATGAGAAACAGAGGAGTCTGGAGACAGATGGTTGGAGTCAGTAGAGTTACAACTGGCAATGAGAAACAGAGGAGTCTGGAGACAGATGGTTGGTGCCAGTAGAGTTACAACTGGCAATGAGAGACAGAGGAGTCTGGAGACAGATGGTTGGTGCCAGTAGAGTTACAACTGGCAATGAGAGACAGAGGAGTCTGGAGACAGATGGTTGGGGTCAGTAGAGATACAACTGGCAAGGAGAAACAGAGGAGTCTGGAGACAGATGGTTGGGGTCAGTAGAGTTACAACTGGCAAGGAGAAACAGAGGAGTCTGGAGACAGATGGTTGGAGACAGTAGAGTTAAAACAGGCAATGAGATACAGAGGAGTCTGGAGACAGATGGTTGGAGCCAGTAGAGTTACAACTGGCAATGAGAGACAGAGGAGTCTGGAGACAGATAGTTGGGGTCAGTAGAGTTACAACTGGCAACTAGAAACAGAGGAGTCTGGAGACAGATGGTTGGAGCCAATAGAGTTAAAACTGGCAATGAGAGACATAGGAGTCTGGAGACAGATGGTTGGAGTCAGTAGAGTTACAACTGGCAATGAGAAACAGAGGTGTCTGGAGACAGATGGTTGGAGTCAGTAGAGTTACAACTGGCAAGAAAAACAGAGGAGTCTGGAGACAGATGGTTGGAGCCAGTAGAGTTACAACTGGCAAGGAGAAACAGAGGAGTCTGGAGACAGATGGTTGGTGTCAGTAGAGTTACAACTGGCAACGAGAGACAGAGGAGTCTGGAGACAGATGGTTGGGGTCAGTAGAGTTACAATTGGCAAGGAGAAACAGAGGAGTCTGGAGACAGATGGTTGGGGTCAGTAGAGTTACAACTGGCAAGTAGAAACAGAGGAGTCTGGAGACAGATGGTTGGAGTTAGTAGAATTACAACTGGCAATGAAAGACAGAGGAGTCTGGAGACAGATGGTTGGAGCCAGTAGAGTTACAACTGGAAATGAGAGACAGAGGAGTCTTGAGACAGATGGTTGAAGCCAGTAGAGTTACAACTGGCAATGAAAGACAGGGGAGTCTGGAGACAGATGGTTGGAGTCAGTAGAGTTACAACTGGCAATGAGAAACAGAGGAGTCTGGAGACAGATGGTTGGAGCCAGTAGAGTTACAACCGGCAATGAAAGACAGAGGAGTCTGGAGACAGATGGTTGGAGTCAGTAGAGTTACAACTGGCAATGAGAAACAGAGGAGTCTGGAGACAGATGGTTGGAGCCAGTAGAGTTACAACTGGCAATGAAAGACAGAGGAGTCTGGAGACAGATGGTTGGAGTCAGTAGAGTTACAACAGGCAAGGAGAAACAGAGGAGTCTGGAGACAGATGGTTGGAGTCAGTAGAGTTACAACAGGCAAGGAGAAACAGAGGAGTCTGGAGACAGATGGTTGGAGCCAGTAGAGTTACAACTGGCAATGAGAAACAGAGGAGTCTGCAGACAGACGGTTGGAGCCAGTATAGTTACAACTGGCAATGAAAGACAGAGGAGTCTGGAGACAGATGGTTGGAGTCAGTAGAGTTACAACTGGCAATGAGAAACAGAGGAGTCTGGAGACAGATGGTTGGAGCCAGTAGAGTTACAACAGGCAATGAGAGACAGTGGAGTCTGGAGACAGATGGTTGGAGTCAGTAGAGTTACAACTGGCAATGAGAGACAGAGGAGTCTGGAGACAGATGGTTGCAGCAAGTAGAGTTACAACTGGCAATGAAAGACAGAGGAGTCCGGAGACAGGTGATTGGAGTCAGTAGAGTTACAATTGGCAATGAAAGACAGAGGAGTCTGGAGACAGATGGTTGGAGTCAGTAGAGTTACAACAGGCAATGAGAGACAGAGGAGTCTGGAGACAGATGGTTGGAGTCAGTAGAGTTACAACTGGCAATGAGAGACAGAGGAGTCTGGAGACAGATGGTTGGAGCTAGTAGAGTTACAACTGGCAAGAAGAAACAGAGGAGTCTGGAGACAGACGGTTGGAGCCAGTAGAGTTACAACTGGCAATGAGAGACCGAGGAGTCTGGAGACAGATGGTTGGAGCCAATAGAGTTACAACTGGCAAGGAGAAATAGAGGAGTCTGGAGACAGACGGTTGGAGCCAGTAGAGTTACAACTGGCAATGAGAGACAGAGGTGTCTGGAGACAAACGGTTGGAGCCAGTAGAGTTACAACTTGCAAGGAGAAACAGAGGAGTCTGGAGACTGATGGTTGGAGCTAGTAGAGTTATAACTGGCAATGAGAAACAGAGGAGTCTGGAGACAGATGGTTGGAGCCAGTAGAGTTACAACTGGCAAGGAGAAACAGAGGAGTCTGGAGACAGATGGTTGGAGCCAGTAGAGTTACAACTGGCAAGGAGAAACAGAGGAGTCTGGAGACAGATGGTTGGAGCCAGTAGAGTTACAACTGGCAATGAGAGACAGAGGAGTCTGGAGACAGATGGTTGGGGTCAGTAGAGTTACAACTGGCAAGGAGAAACAGAGGAGTCTGGAGACAGATGGATGGGGTCAGTAGAGTTACAACTGGCAATGAAAGACAGGGGAGTCTGGAGAGAGATGGTTGGAGTCAGTAGAGTTACAACTGGCAATGAGAGACAGAGGAGTCTGGAGACAGATGGTTGGGGTCAGTAGAGTTACAACTGGCAATGAGAGACAGAGGAGTCTGGAGACAGATGGTTGGGGTCAGTAGAGATACAACTGGCAAGGAGAAACAGAGGAGTCTGGAGACAGATGGTTGGGGTCAGTAGAGTTACAACTGGCAAGGAGAAACAGAGGAGTCTGAGACAGATCGGCTGGAGCTGCAGAGTTACAACTGGCAATGAGAAACAGAGGAGTCTGAGACAGATGGTTGGAGCCAGTAGAGTTACAATGGGCAAGGAGAAACAGAGAGTCTGGTGACAGATGGTTGGAGCCGTAGAGTTGCTAACTGGCAATGAGAGACAGAGGTGTCTGAGACAGACGGTTGGAGCCAGTAGAGTTACAACTTGCAAGGAGAAACAGAGGAGTCTGGAGACAGATGGTTGGGGTCAGTAGAGTTACAACTGGCAAGGAGAAACAGAGGAGTCTGGAGACAGATGGTTGGAGCCAGTAGAGTTACAACTGGCAAGGAGAAACAGAGGAGTCTGGAGACAGATGGTTGGAGTCAGTAGAGTTACAACTGGCAATGAGAAACACAGGAGTCTGGAGACAGATGGTTGGAGCCAGTAGAGTTACAAATGGCAATGAGAAACAGAGGAGTCTGGAGACAGACGGTTGGAGCCAGTAGAGTTACAACTGGCAATGAGAAACAGAGGAGTCTGGAGACAGATGGTTGGAGCCAATAGAGTTACAACTGGCAAGGAGAAACAGAGGAGTCTGGAGACAGATGGTTGGAGTCAGTAGAGTTACAACTGGCAATGAGAAACAGAGGAGTCTGGAGACAGATGGTTGGAGCCAGTAGAGTTACAACTGGCAATGAGAAACAGAGGAGTCTGGAGACAGATGGTTGGAGTCAGTAGAGTTACAACTGGCAATGAGAAACAGAGGAGTCTGGAGACAGATGGTTGGAGCCAGTAGAGTTACAACTGGCAACGAGAAACAGAGGAGTCAGGAGACAGATGGTTGGAGTCAGTAGAGTTACAACTGGCAAGGAGAAACAGAGGAGTCTGGAGACAGATGGTTGGGGTCAGTAGAGTTACAACTGGCAAGGAGAAACAGAGGAGTCTGGAGACAGATGGTTGGAGTCAGTAGAGTTACAACAGGCAATGAGATACAGAGGAGTCTCGAGATAGATGGTTGGAGCCAGTAGAGTTACAACTGGTAATGAGAGACAGAGGAGTCTGGAGACAGATAGTTGGGGTCAGTAGAGTTACAACTGGCAACTAGAAACAGAGCAGTCTGGAGACAGATGGTTGGAGCCAATAGAGTTAAAACTGGCAATGAGAGACATAGGAGTCTGGAGACAGATGGTTGGAGTCAGTAGAGTTACAACTGGCAATGAGAAACAGAGGAGTCTGGAGACAGATGGTTGGAGCCAGTAGAGTTACAACTGGCAATGAGAAACAGAGGAGTCTGGAGGCAGATAGTTGGAGCCAGTAGAGTTACAACAGGCAAGGAGAAACAGAGGAGTCTGGAGACAGATGGTTGGAGCCAGTAGAGTTACAACTGGCAAGGAGAAACAGAGGAGTCTGGAGACAGATGGTTGGAGCCAGTAGAGTTACAACTGG
>CM034542.1:21248809-21444693 GCA_020002185.1 Paraescarpia echinospica
TTGGAGCCAGTAGAGTTACAACTGGCAATGAGAAACAGAGGAGTCTGGAGACAGATGGTTGGAGCCAGTAGAGTTACAACAGGCAAGGAGAAACAGAGGAGTCTGGAGACAGATGGTTGGAGTCAGTAGAGTTACAACTGGCAAGGAGAAACAGAGGAGTCTGGAGACAGATGGTTGGAGTCAGTAGAGTTACAACAGGCAAGGAGAAACAGAGGAGTCTGGAGACAGATGGTTGGAGTCAGTAGAGTTGCAAGTGGCAATGAGAGACAGAGGAGTCTGGAGACAGATGGTTGGAGTCAGTAGAGTTACAACTGGCAATGAGAGACAGAGGAGTCTGGGACGGATGGTTGGAGCCAGAGCTAATAACTGGCACGAGAGACAGAGGAGTCTGAGACAGATAGTTGGGGTCAGTAGAGTTACAACTGGCAACGAGAAACAGAGGAGTCTGGAGACAGATGGTTGGAGCCAATAGAGTTAAAACTGGCAATGAGAGACATAGGAGTCTGGAGACAGATGGTTGGAGTCAGTAGAGTTACAACTGGCAATGAGAAACAGAGGTGTCTGGAGACAGATGGTTGGAGTCAGTAGAGTTACAACTGGCAAGGAGAAACAGAGGAGTCTGGAGACAGATGGTTGGAGTCAGTAGAATTACAACTGGCAATGATAGACAGAGGAGTCTGTAGACAGATGTTTGGGGTCAGTAGAGTTACAACTGGCAAGGAGAAACAGAGGAGTCTGGAGACAGATGGTTGGGTTCAGTAGAGTTACAACTGGCAAGTAGAAACAGAGGAGTCTGGAGACAGATGGTTGGAGTTAGTAGAATTACAACTGGCAATGAGAGACAGAGGAGTCTGGAGACAGATGGTTGGAGCCAGTAGAGTTACAACTGGAAATGAGAGACAGAGGAGTCTGGAGACAGATGGTTGAAGCCAGTAGAGTTACAACTGGCAATGAAAGACAGAGGAGTCTGGAGACAGATGGTTGGAGTCAGTAGAGTTACAACTGGCAATGAGAAACAGAGGAGTCTGGAGACAGATGGTTGGAGCCAGTAGAGTTACAACTGGCAATGAAAGACAGAGGAGTCTGGAGACAGATGGTTGGAGTCAGTAGAGTTACAACTGGCAATGAGAAACAGAGGAGTCTGGAGACAGATGGTTGGAGCCAGTAGAGTTACAACTGGCAATGAAAGACAGAGGAGTCTGGAGACAGATGGTTGGAGTCAGTAGAGTTACAACAGGCAATGAGAAACAGAGGAGTCTGGAGACAGATGGTTGGAGCCAGTAGAGTTACAACAGGCAAGGAGAAACAGAGGAGTCTGGAGACAGATGGTTGGAGTCAGTAGAGTTACAACTGGCAAGGAGAAACAGAGGAGTCTGGAGACAGATGGTTGGAGTCAGTAGAGTTACAACAGGCAAGGAGAAACAGAGGAGTCTGGAGACAGATGGTTGGAGTCAGTAGAGTTACAACTGGCAAGGAGAAACAGAGGAGTCTGGAGACAGATGGTTGGAGTCAGTAGAGTTACAACAGGCAAGGAGAAACAGAGGAGTCTGGAGACAGATGGTTGGAGCCAGTAGAGTTACAACTGGCAATGAGAAACAGAGGAGTCTGGAGACAGACGGTTGGAGCCAGTAGAGTTACAACTGGCAATGAAAGACAGAGGAGTCTGGAGACAGATGGTTGGAGTCAGTAGAGTTACAACTGGCAATGAGAAACAGAGGAGTCTGGAGACAGATGGTTGGAGCCAGTAGAGTTACAACAGGCAATGAGAGACAGAGGAGTCTGGAGACAGATGGTTGGAGTCAGTAGAGTTACAACTGGCAATGAGAGACAGAGGAGTCTGGAGACAGATGGTTGGAGCAAGTAGAGTTACAACTGGCAATGAAAGACAGAGGAGTCCGGAGACAGGTGATTGGAGTCAGTAGAGTTACAATTGGCAATGAAAGACAGAGGAGTCTGGAGACAGATGGTTGGAGTCAGTAGAGTTACAACAGGCAATGAGAGACAGAGGAGTCTGGAGACAGATGGTTGGAGCAAGTAGAGTTACAACTGGCAATGAAAGACAGAGGAGTCCGGAGACAGATGGTTGGAGTCAGTAGAGTGGCAAGTAATAATGAGGGAGAGAAGAGACTGGAGACAGATGGTTGGAGCCAGTTGAGTTGCAAGTGGCAACGAAGACAGAGGAGTCTGGAGACAGTTTGACCCCAGTGGCCGACATGAGTGAGATATTGAAACTAACTAAGAACCAGTTGAGAATAATGATGTGCTGATAACCGTACAAATACAGAACACATTGTTTCTTATACCACGTGGTAGCTAGATTCTGGTTCACCACATTCTACACATCGCGTCTTATATCACGACACAAACACATTGCTGGGTAGACGTTTCGATTTTCTTTATTGCATTGAGCTTGTTTTTGTTCCTCCCACCCGGCGAAAGTTCGTGTCAAACCTCTACAATAGCACATCTAAATCAAGCTGTACTGGGTTCGCCGAAATGAGGCACATCTTCTCGGTGATGCTATTTTTATATAATGCAAACCGTTCCTTTTTGCGAATTGATTTGGACAATTTCCCCATGGTTTACACTAGAAATTATAAAATTACGAGTTATTTTGTCGGCATCATACAGGTTTGTGCAAGAGGTTCAGCATCTGAACGAATGTTCTGGGTCGTGACCTTACACTTTCGTATACAAAACGAAGGGAGAGAGAGAGTGAGTGACTGACCAACGTATTCTTAAAATCTCTGGTTATTGCATCACCTATATTTGTTTGGTGCAGGTGTCAATAGTCGACAATTCCAACACAGTTCGATGCTGTCGATGGTCGACTTATCCTGACTAATTCTGCTGCTGTTGATGATTCATTTGCTAAGGCGTGGTTGGTAGGTGTTGGCGGTGTGCGCTTTCCGGCTGAATGACCTCTTTTCAACTCTCGTTCTGGCTCGTTGTGTAGTCGGTAGTGCGGTTTGTTTAGTTAGTCTGCCGTGTTGGATTTGGACTTGGTTACTACGAACCGTCAACCACATCTGACGCATTTGGTTGTCCAGGTGGTCCGAGGTTCCGGTTTATTTCCCTATAGGCGATTCTGGTTCATTTGCCTGTCTTTCTGGTTTAGTTTACTGCTGCCGACTGTCGACCAGTACCGGTTTATTTGGATGCTGATGACGACCGTCCATTCTGGCTAACATGGCTTCCCTAGATGACATGCGTCCTTGCTCAAATATCATCTTCCTGAAGCAAGACAAATGGCATTACTGACACTGTCTAACTCTGATACCAGAGTGGAGAGTGACGTCATTACTCAATATAACAGAGACTGTCTGATACCGAAGTGGAAAGTGATGTTGCAGTTCATCATTACTAATAGTAAGACTGTCTTATACCGGTGTGGGTACTGACGTTATTGTTCAACATTATTGAGACTATCTGACACCGAAGTGGAAAGTGATGTTGCAGTTCATCATTACTAATAGTAAGACTGTCTTATACCGGTGTGGGTACTGACGTTATAGTTCAACATTATTGAGACTATCTGACACCGAAGTGAAACGTAATGTTGCAGTTCAACATTACCGAGGAATAGGGGGCAGGGGGCAGTCCCATGGAATTCGGTGTGGGGCAGTCATGGTTCTGCCCCTCAGTAAATGTGAGCCTGAATGTTTGGTTTTTGGCGAGCGTAATGGTCGGGTGCAAATCGAGGTTTTCCGAGAGGATTAAGATGTTTTTTGTTGGTGACCATGGAGGGGGTGCAACTGGAGGGCAGACATATGGTTCCATCCTCCATTAATAAGCGGCTCGGCGGCGAAATATTTTCAACAATCATCTGACTCAGACAGCGGAGTGGTGCTGAAACTCCGGTTCTCAGCCCCCCAACATTAATTTCGTTCCCACGCCACTGCTGAAACTGTCTGACACCAGAGTGGAGATCGAGTGATGTTATTATTCAATAATATTGATAATGTATGTGACTCCATAAAGGAGAGTGACATTGTTGTTCGACAAAAGTTTCTTATGAACGTGTGGCAAATTACATCTCGTCAGGTCGCATCGTGCACAGATTCGTCGTCACTCGCTTATTAATCTATAGGGCAGCGACACATGTAAAAGGCAACATCTAATGGAACCAATCAAACAACATTTCTAAACACCCTTGCGTGCTTAGCCATCACGTACACATATGCACATACTCTCTCTCCCTCTTCCCCTCCGCCTTCCCTCTCTCCCTCTCACTCTTCCTCCACTCTCCCCCTCTCTCTCGCTCCCCCTCTCTCAATTGACGTCTCACCAACTACAAAATGCAACTCTACCATCGATATCACATACCTCGAAAAACAAGATGGCGACGATGCCGACGATGACGGCGACGATGCACGTGAGCACGGCCGTGTAGAGGAAGACCTTGTGGAGGAAGAGGCCGGAGAAGAACGCGAGGGCGTACAACACGTAGACGACGGCGATGACGATGATGCACGCGATCAGACACGACAGCGTCCACATGACGAGGCTCGGGTGCTCGATGTCTTCGTGCAGCGCCTCATACACGTAGGCAATGGTCGTGAAGATGCTGCAGATGCCGTGCTTGGCGATCGCCTTCAGCAAGTAGTCATCGGGCCCCGTGCAATAGGTGCTCAGCATGGCGTTGATGGTCGGGGACGGCGTGTGAGGCACGTTCGGGGGTTCGTACATGTCCGATAGACGACGGCGACTTGTCGAAGACAGGTGCTGGAAGTACCTGGCGGACAGTCACGGCGGAAATGTAGGGGAGAGCGGGGCCGGCTGGTACGATACTGTGTACATGTTTATATTTATTTAAATTATTAATGCTTTTATTGTGTGTGTGTGTGTGTGTGTGTGTGTGTGTGTGTGTGTGTGTGTGTGTGTGTGTGTGTGTGTGGATGTTTGTGGATGTTTGTGTGTGCGCGTGTGTTTTGTGCGTGTGTGTGTGCGTGCGTGCGCGCGCGCGTTGTACGTGCGTGCGTGTGGTATGATAGGTTTGTTTGTGTATGTGTGTGTATGTGCGTGTGTATGCGTGTGTGTGCGCATGCGTTGTACGTGCGTGCGTGAGTTGTGAGTGGTCCACGTATGTGGCATACATTTGGCGCACAATAATGAAATTAATTTTGAGATGTCATTGTAACACACGTTTGCATGGCAAACGTTGTCCACCAGATAATTCCCCGTAGAAAATACTGTTTGGGAACATGTTGCTGCTCATTCGAGTTAGAGTTGGGATACAATCAGGATGATTTGAGTACTTGATAAGTTGGGCTGTCTCAACACTAAAGTCTTTTACATTTGAAATGTAGTTTTTCTGTGAGATACAACGAATCTGTCATAAATGCCGATGAAGCACTTTGGAAATTTATCTGATATGGCGACGGTAGAGAGTACGCTATATTTCAGCTGAACACACTAATGCTGGCAGTACACACGCTATATATCTGTTTGGCTGCAACAAAGAATCCTGTTGAGGAATTTTCATCAGTTCATCAGCCTTTTTGTCCCACTAGGCATTTTGCTGCGCTCTTAATTATGAGTTAGTCCTTCTAACGTTTCTCAGAGATATTGGCCAAGCCGTGAAAACATATCCCATTCTGGCATTGAAATCTCCAAGTATGATTACTTCAGCTTCCCGTTACTCCAACCCGTTACCATGGCATTCTACGCGTCGCCACAGGTCATAGAACTTCCCCTATATATTTGCTCAAGCTCGTATTTAGGGGCCAAGACCGCCGTCGCGCATCAGCACCAACACCTTCTGGACCAGAGAGAGACGTTAATCCCCGTACGACAACTGGAAGTCTAACTGGTCGCCAGGCAGTGGAAAAACGTTCTACTGTTACCTTGACCGTTGGTTAAGGTAAGTCAGCCTTTCTGCCAACACCAAAACGAACGTCCCTGCTGCCCGACACTGACAATTTACCCATTGTTGGAGACCGGAATGGTGATGTTATGGACGTATAATATACCCTGAAGCATGTAATGGAAACTGTACTATAATATTGTGTCGGTAGACGCATACCCATAGCATCGACAGTCTTGGAGATTGTAGCTAACGCCTACATCTCATCAACGTTAACCTCCCGACTACAAGGAGCTCTTATACTGTCTATAGTAATCTACGGTGCATGGGTTTGGAAACTGCAAGGAGATAGTGTATGTTGAGGTATTTGGGATGCGTTGTCTGCGGGCTATCAGAGATGTTACCACGGCAAGTAATAGCCAGAAGAACCATTCATCCATCACAAATCTAAACTGACAATGGTATTGTGCCGTTGCCAGCAACAGGACGGCATGCAGTAGGGGAATGATGTGTTAGTTGTATGGTTGTAAACCTGGGTTAGTTCACCATCCCATGTTTCCCGGGAAACTACAGTAACGAAACTACTGCAGCGATTGTTATTTGCTACTGTCTAGTGATAGAACATCATGTTAGACCACACTTTGTGTACGAGATGTGCCAGTTGTCAGAACGGTCCGAAAATGTGAGCTAAAGGTTTGTAATTTGATGTTTGACGATATATGTGATGATTGCGATTATTTTCTGTTGATGTCAAAACTATCATAGCGCGTGAGTAGACTTTATTGTCTGTGATGTTTCAATTCAACTGTGCACGGGTAAAATGCTAATTTACGATCGACTCGATTAGTAATGCTTATTGTCAAAACGGGGCTAGTTCAGCCAAAGGCAGGGTCCGTTGAACAGTAGTAAAAGAACGAAGAGGACTGTTGCTTTACTAAAAAACACAAATCACCATAACGTTCATCTTCCCATGCAAATCAGGACATGTGATAGCTACCCAGCAATAGGCATGCAGACAATTACATTGTGGTTGTAATGGACCGATAAGTGTGTCTTAATCGTGTTGATTTACTAGTTAAGCGTGTTTACCTGTCAGCGGCGCTTTAACCATTGTGTAGAACTCGATTCACGTGGCAGAATTGTTATGAAGCTTTAGTAGATGGCCTACATAAACTTAAGCCTTTATCCAGTGGCTCAACTTATGTTACAGAAGAATTATATGGTTTGCGAAAATAATCTGCGTTTGTACACCTACTTTGTACTAGCGCTAATCATAAAGTGCTAAATTAATGCGTAACTTCGCTTTATAAGCCATTCGCGTGGGATTTGTTCGAAGGACAATTTAACTGTCAAACGTCGAAATAGACGAAAAGCGATATGTCTGATTTAAATCCAAACGCGTACCTGACGTATCCCTAAAAGTGAGACATATTTAGGTTACGGTGACATTCGGCATGGCTCCGGTAATGTCTCTGCTAATTTCTCCTATGTCAGTTATAAGCTGTTCGCCAGCACATTTTAGCACGAGGACTATTTGAGACTACGTCTGCCAACCTTTCTGTGATCTTACATGCATTAATACGTCCCTGCCTTGAATACTTATTGCATGGTGCATAATCACTCACCCATACACCGGGTTACTCCCGCCTTCGGGCACAGTTCTATCAGTGCCAGACTGTGTAGGCGCCGTCGCGTTTGCATCGCGGCTTTCATCCATTTTGAACCGATCAGATTTGGTTTGTTCGTTCGAGTGCGCCTTACATATCGTGTAGGCAGTGGGGTTGCTTTGGCGATGGTATTGCCGCACTCCGGCTGCCCACCTTTATTTTAGGTGTTTCTCCGTTCACCCGTGACGTCACAGACGTTTCACCGGAAACTATACATAAATTCCGCGCGTCACCAACCAATAACGTCCGACTTTTATTAGTGCTAAAAGTCGGCGAATTATCAAATGCAGATAGGCTACGCTACACAAGGGAACACGGATAGATCTACCAGTAATATTATTTCAAACAATGTTTTGTTAAAACAAAATAAATCTGCAATTTGACGTTGTCGTATGCAGTGGTGGATTAAGACATTCGTGGGCCCTAGGCACCAGACAGTGTCGTGGGCCCTAGGTAGATCCAGGGGCGGATCTACAAAGGGTAGTCTACGGGTGCCAGAATTTCCAATTACACCCCTTTCAGGCTTGCCAAAACATCCATTGGTGCCGGAACGAAATTAATATTGGATGGGCTGAGCCGGAACTTCAGCACGACTTCTCTGTATCATCATGACATCGGAAGACGGGACGGGGAAGGAAGGTGTGCTGTTAAAGATTTTTGCCGGAGCTTCAACACTCTTCCCCCTTCCCCTCTCTGTCTCTCTGTCTTTGTTGCGTTGTCGGTCATGGCATCTGAAGACGAGATGGGTGCTGTTGAAGATTGTTCTCCTTTATAAAGTTAAGTAATAACACCACCAACATTCAAGACTTGCAAATCTCATTGTGCCAATGAAGTACCAATTAAACTTATGCAGTAGCCATAATAGGCACACTCATGTCTTGCTAGATGGGTTTCGGGAACATTCCGTCTACAAAAAATATATTCGGGTATTTTCGTGGGTCCCTGGTCTTCGCCCCAGGCACGTGCCTACAGTGCCTATTGGTTAATCAGCCACTGGTCATGGGCATCCCTGGTAATGGTAAAGTAAAATGATGTTGGCACTGCACACCAGCGATCTTTTAGGTCTTAGTGCAGGTCTCCATAGATCAATCATCCTGTAGTCGTTACCATGTATTAACTGTACAATTATATTCATGATCGATCTAAAAAAAATGTGTATATATATCTCTCTCCCTCTCTATGTCTCTATCTGTCTGTCTCTCGTAGCATTTATAAATGTTTGTTTACAAATTGTAGTAGATACCAGCTATAAAAAAATGTCAGCGTATTATTTTTATACAAGCATAGTGTAACAGTAAAGATATCAAGTTGCGATACGCCCAAAACTAAAATTAACTAAAACTGTTAGAAAATGCAGCAGTTTTCATCTTCCTATGCTAATGGCTACCAGACATATTTTTATTTATAAATGTAGGCACTTTGTGTTTGAACAAATACCACATTTGGAGAATTTAATACATCATGGTAATGTTTCAATGTTGTATCTTGAATAATAAATAATACACTGTATCTTTAATGTTAGTTAGTCTTATGTGGCCTTTTTCATTTCACTATACGAATACTTTCGCATCAAACGCACCACTAACATCTCTGAATAGCATTATTCACCTACGAAATGCTGAAAAGCATTACATCTAATGAACGTGTCCTTGTCAAGATAAGTATGCTAATTAGTTATTGATAAAACAAAATTAAAGCTGTAAGGAGATTTTTTAATAGCGCTTTAATTGTTTTAATCAAATGTGCATTTTTTTGGTGAGAATGGCCCACAGCCAACAGTTAACAATATATACACAATTTATTTAATTAGCAAATGAAACACAATCACGCCATAAGAAGTGGCTAGATAGATTAGAGTTTTGAATGTTGCGGTAGCTATATATATATATATGTAAAATATATATATAATATATACACACGCACATATATATATAATTATCATTTCGGGGTGTGCCAACAGAGATAAGTTGCAAAGTAAAATTGTCTGCTGCTATGCCTATTTTGTGTGTGTGTGTGAGTGCATGCGCGCATGTGTGTGTGCGCGTGAGGTGAGTGCGTGCGCTTGTGTATGGACAGGTTGTGTGTGTAAGTGTGTGTGAGCTTGCGTGATTGCGTTTAATGAAGTGTGGATATGTAATACTGTCGATGCAAGTCCTCCGTGTTTCACCAATAGCATGTCAATAACTGATCAGAATTAGCAATATCACCACTTCGGAACCTTGCCTTGTATGGCAGTAGAACAATTACAAGGTTGTTAAATATACACAATGTACATACAAGACGCACCGTTTAATAGCAATACAATATAGAGCACATATGACGAGTCTTTTCATATGTCAATAATATAACTTTATAAGACCCTTTGAAAAAATAACTGATATACTGGTTTCATGATAGCAAAATTAGAGTAACAATTCATACAATGTCGAGAATGCGTGATGGTTTGGACAGCCTGATTACAACGGATGTATAAAATAGCCCATTTCCAACACGGTCATCTGAGCTTCGACAAACAATTTTTGAAGCCCGTCCGCAACCGACCTAAACACCAGCATGGGAGAAACGTTATCTTCTTGCGTCATCATGGTACCAACTAGTCACAGACTATATATGATATGTCGGACTGGTCTAATATTGGAATCTTGCTATGTACTATGTACAGCAATTCTTAACGAATACCAAATGTTGTTACCACTTCGTATGTCCTGCATGGGATGTCGTCAATTTAACATAGATAAATTACATAAATAATATGACAATTTATACAACTTCCTGTCGCTGGTATTGCAATGTACCGAGTTGAGTCGATATATTTCTAGTAAAAACAACCAAACTGTATCCCTTCTTGGTCAAACAATTACAATAGGCGGATCGAGGTGGGGCCTGGTGGCACGTGACCCCCATTGACCTTTGGAAAGATGCCCCTGTTCAGGTTAGAATAAGGCGGCGATTTTTTTTTAATAGCACCCATCCGTCCCCCCGTCTTCCGATGTCACTGTCGAGCCAGCCAAGCCAGCGCAAAAGCTGAAGATGAGCCGAAGATATGGCGGTGTGGCGGCGAAAAACTGTCAACAGCATCCCCCGTCTTCAGATGTCACCAGTCGAGCCGAGACAGCAGAGAAGCTGAAGTTACGGCAGCGCGGCAGCAAAAAATGTTCTACACCATTTGGCATTTGGTTCGCCCGCCAGTGGAGGTTTTAGTGCCCTCACCTAGAATACCCTCTCAGGATCAGCCGCTGGTTACAATATTTTATTACTCTATATGTATCCATTGGCAAGCTGCGAAAGTGACCTGACCTGTGCTATGTGAAACCAACCAGCTGTTTGACCTCGTCGTACGTGTCAGACGCGATAGCCGCTGCCCGGTCAGCTCCCGACTGAATAACGTCATCCAGATAGGAAGTATCACTGCGCAGGCGCATGATCTCCTTTCGGATCGGCGCCAGTTTCGCAATGACGACGTCGGCTACGCGTTCCTTGTAGGCGAGCGTGTCCAACAGTAGGCTTTCCTCGACAATCTCCTCCGGTAACAGGTCGGTGAAGGCAGCATGGATGTTGACGAGATTCGACACGCCCGGTCGACTCTCGGGCTCATACGAGATATGCGACGTGAAGTCGGACACGGCCTTCTTCAGTTTCTGTCGGATGACGTCATCGCTGTCCGTCAGGTCGATCCGACTGCTGGCGTCAGTGTCCGATTTACTCATTTTCTTGGCTGGGTTACGCAGACTCTTCAGTCGTTTGAATTCGCCTATGGTAGAAATATGTTTCAAAACAATGCACGAAACTCTTTCAAAAATGAAACCATTATGAAAAGTCAAGAACTATGATGATGTGTTGCAATGAACAAATTTAACCGAAATAGCTGCACACACAGTCGGCATATTGAATAGACTAAACACGTATCACCTTTAGAACTATTTTGTTTATAGAAAGGTAACTCTTTAGTATAATCTGTTTTAATATTTTCCTACAAAGAGTACTTACAAATCACTGTTTTCTCAGAAATATTCCTTCTTCTAATGTGATGCTTTGATGATCTTACTTATCTTACTTATCTTACTTATGCTATCCTTAGAAGTATTCTGAGGTAACAAAATAAGACACTAAACATTGCGATTCTACCTCACAGCATAAATATCAAGTCTGAAACGATACAGAGACCGTTTGGCACATAGCAGCATACTTTCTCATATATATCACACTATGAGACCTGGGGACTGCTTCACTAAGATAATGTGCAAATTCCATAATTAAACTGAATTCGTTGTTAAAGTTACAGAACTTTTTCACAATGTAAAAAGCTGCCACCGTACCACCAGGACGCTACTTTGGTGACACACCGGAGAAAGTGTCCCGGTGACACGTCCTGGCACTGTTTTCAGAATACAAGATCAAAGATAAAGAGTGAAATCGATGTTAAAGTGAAAAATCGTGCTTATGAGCACTTAAGAATGTTTGTGAAATGTTCCAGGTTATCTGCAGTTAGAAGAGAGTTCATACCTGTGATAACTTTTGGCTTAGGGAAGACAAAGCCATATTTCTTGTTGAAGGTGTTTGCTAGATGGCGACAAAGTTCAACATGCTTCACTTGGTCATCTCCAACAGGCACATGGGTAGCCCTAAAATCACAAAACGTGACCACTTCATCAGATTTGAAACCCTGGCATACTTTGTATGTACTTTATTATATGCAGAACCAAAGTACCGACTGTGATAAACTAAATAAAATGTTGATCATGTCTACTACCTTCACCACACATTTGTTCAACAAACACTGATAGTGTTATTTGTAATTTTGTCAAGTTTGACACATGTCGACGTTTGAACAGCAGTTTTGAAAGAAATTATAAAACGGGTGAAAATAGAGTACAGGTGTAAATCTTTGATGCTGAATGCCAACCTTTCTTGTTAAAAGCATGTAAGATTTTAATGACTGTATTAAGCATTGTGAATAGCTATCGAAAAGGAGAGTCAATATCGCAACATTATTTCTGTTGAAATGAACTGGATACTCTTATGGACATATAGTATACCAAAACAACTTCAGCTATGCCATTGTTCAAACAATTAGTTATAACATATATTGTAGAATGACTTTGTCTTTGTGACAAATGTCAATGTTTTACTCACTGTTTCCTCAACATATTTTAATTAAGATGCCAAAAAATGTCCAGATCTTCAAACATTTATCATGTGGTAGTGTTGTGCATTAATATCTGGCCTTGCACAAAGCAGAGCTCAGTACACTGTACTCAGCATGAGTGCCTCTCACTTATACAGAAGGATGTCAGCAGCTTGTAAGATAGGGTAGGTAAACAGACCAAGTGGTACTTCCTTCAGTGTCTCTGACTTTTGCTGGAACCAAATGAAAAACACGTATATGCAAGCATTAACAAAAAGATTAGTTCTTATATAACACAGTATCCAGTCCTTAAGACTGCTCAGAACGCTTTACACTTTACTCCCTGGCAGACGTGTTCAACTAAAAGACCATCTTGACTTCTCTGGGAAGATAGTCTGGAGATGTCCCATTCCCCGTGATACAAAATGCCAGGTTCTTGTGATAACATTATTGATAGTATGTGAGAATGACATCTATCGACTTACTGCAGAATTATGTTGGAATCTTTCCCACAACTGTGAATGAATAAGTGTCAGATATTAATATATGAAACTGTCTACATATAGACTTCACAAACAAATATTTACATGGATGAAATGCCACTGAGCAGTATATATACAATCACGTAAAACATTCACAAATGAAATGGCAAAATATTTCTTGGTCCTTTGATTTAAATGAATAATGTCTAACTGAGGATTGCCAATGATTTTATGTACAATATTTATTTATTGAACATATATAAAACAATATTTGCCACAGCTTTTAAAATGAACTGTCTATTTATTCTTGATGTTCTGACGTGCAATGCACTGACTTACAAATTACATCTGAGTAAGTTACAGAACTGCTTCTGAAATTAAATAAATCTGTCAGAATGTAACATAAAGTAGCTGTCTAAAATTGCACTAATAATATAAATTTTTAAAGGTGAACATTACCTTTAGAATTACATAATACTTGTTATTCTTGTTGAAGTTCAATTATTTTAATGTATTACAACCTTTTATGTAATTAATAAATGCATTAATAGCAAAACAGAGTTTTATTATAATTTTTAATTACATTACAAATTTAGTTTGTTTACATTTCAGTTAATGTTGAGTTGCTTTTAGCAGTTTATAAATATATTTTATTTTCTAAGTGTTTAATTTTTGTATATATAGAGATCTGTATAGTTTTTTATTCTTTTAATGTAAAGTGATGATGCCGAATTGGGACTGACAGGATATGTAATGTTTAGGAAAGATACAATACAAAGAAGAGGAAGTGGAATTATTTTAAAGAATCTATCCAGGTTATGAAATAAAATTAGAAAGAGAAGCAGATTGCGAAGAAGCTGTGTGGTGTAACATAGTTACAGGAAACTCAACGTTAACAGTTGGGTTAGTTTATCAAAGTCCAAACATAAGCATAGACGAGAATAAAAAAGTACAAAACGCTATAAGGGAAGTAAGCAAACGGGACTGTATTATTATGGGGGATTTTAACCACGGGCATATACAATGGAAATCTCTACAGAGTATGGGGAGTGAGGATCACAAGTTTTTAGTTTTAGTTCAAGATAGTTTCCTTTCTCAACATGTGCTAGAACCAACCAGGGGTGAGAATGTGTTAGACATAGTTTTGTCCTCACAGAATGAATTAGTTGACAATGTCAAGATATGTGAGCCACTGGGGAGTAGTGATCACAACCAGATACATTTTACCATCAAAGTAAAATCAGAAAGGAATAGTAAAAAGTAGTAAAGGAGAAATTTCCACAAAGGAAGATGTAAGGACATGAGGAAATATTTAGCAAGGATAGACTGGAATAACACATCAAAGAATAAGACAGCAACAGAATGCTGGAATATCTTAGAGTGAAATTAAGTGCATCGTCGATAAATTTGTTCCCTTAAAAAACAAGGGAAACAGTCCAAAAAGAAACACTTATCTAAAGAAGCCATTAGAAAAATTAAGTACAAACAAATAATGTGGAAGTCGTATAGACATACTGGAAATGATGAAGACTACAACATTTATAAAGAAGCACTTAACCAAGCTACAGCTGAAATTAGAAATTCAAAGAGAAGCTATCAACAACAATTAGCTAGTAATATAAAACATGACAGCAAGAGTTTTTATGCATATATGTTCGAAGCAAACAGAAAGTTCAGGATAAAGTCTGTCCTCTAGAAGATAGTGCTGGAAATATAATATCAGAGGGATTCTTAATTGCAGAAGACCTGATTGAGTATTTTAGTTTGGTGTTTACCAGGGAAGATATTAGTTCACTGCCAGTACGAGAGGCTAAGTTCAAGGGGGCAGAATCAAACTATTTAGGACAGTTAATTGTAACCCCGGAAATGGTAGCTAAGAAAATAAGGGCTATGAAAGATAATAAATCACCTGGAGTGGATGGGATTCTGCCCAAACTACTAATGGAAATTGTAAAACAAATTAGCATACTGCTAGCAACAGTTTTCAATTTGTCAGAGGGAGTGGTTGTTCCTTTAGAATGGAAAGAAGCAAACTTTATAGCATTATTTAAAAAAGGTTCGAGAAACAAGTCAGAGAACTATAGACCAGTGACATTAACATTGGTGATTTGCAAATTATTAGAAAGTCTAATTAAAGATCACATGGTGGATTTTCTTGTTAAACATACCTTAATAAACCTATCTCAACATGGGTTTTTAAAAGCGAGGTCATGCTTAACAAAAACAAGATATGTTTTTTTGAAGATATCACTAAGTGGGTAGACGAGGGATCACCAGTACATATCATCTACTCTACGTGCCACATTAAAGATTACTGCTTAAACGAAAGGCCCATGGCATAGGAAATTGTGTAATTAACTGGATAGAAAAATGACTGATTGACAGAAGACAACGTGTAGTAGTTGATGGGGAGGCTTCAAACAGGAAATCAATTTTGAGTGGGGTACCACAGGGATCAGTACTGGGACCTATATCATTCTTAATATATATCAACGATTTGGACAACGATATAACAAGCAAGGTGTTGAAATTAGTGGGTGATACAAAAGTGTTTAGAAGGATTAAAAGTGATGGAGATAGACAGCATTTACAAGATGTTCTTGACAGGTTGATCAAATGGTCTAAAAAGTGGCAAATGTTGTTCAATTTTGGGAAATGTAAATGCCTCCACACAGGACATGGGAACGGAGATGTACAATATACAATGGGGGGGGACTGTATTAAGTACTACTGTAAAAGAAAAGGACTTAGGGTTAACCATTAGTGCTGATATGAACATTTCAGAGCAGTGCGGAATTGCAGCTTCAAAGGTAAATCAAATCGTTGGATTATTTAGGTGAAATATAGCATATAAGGAAAAAGAACTAATAGTACCGCTGTACAAAACAATAGTTGGGCCTCAGTTAGAATATTGTATATAAGTGAGGTGGTCATATCGCAAGAAGGACATACCGGTATATATGCTAGAAAGATTACAGAGGAAAGTGACTAAAATTATACCAAAATTGAGGGATCTTAGTTAACAACACTAGTGACCAGGAGATTGAGAGGAGATCAGATAGCAGTGTTTAAAATATTGAATGGTTATGAAAATATTGATAGAAATATGTTTTCTCAGTTAAGAAAGATAGAAGGACTACATGACATAAAGTTACATTAGTAAAGGAGCAGTGTAGATTAGATATAAGAAAGTTCTCCTTTTCTTTTCACAAAGGACTGTAAATGAATGGAACAGATTATCTGGTGACTGTGTCTGGGTGGTAATCTTATTAAATCTTGTTAAAGTGCGTTGGAAATGTACTATATAAAATTCATAATTTATTAGTATTAGTTGATTGTTAATAACCTTCCACTGGGGCAGATGTTCCAGTCTTGGTAGAGTTGTCAGACAGCCAAGGATCCAGCCTAGCTCTGCATGCTGATTCACCTACGGAGAGAAACAACAATGTCGGTCAACTACATCAGCATTTCTTCTTCATGCCAATCTTTTCTCCAGGTTCCTTCACCTTCATTTTATTTTTTTACCATAGTCTTAATATGCCATTCCACATCAAATCTGACATGATCAAATTTGATATGACATCTTGAAAAGTTGTGGTATTTGTTCAGGTCATACATCGGCCAATTCAACAGGCTTTCGTTTGCAAACTGATGTCATGATAGGCAAGTAATGTGACTAAAGTCAGGTGAGTGAGGTGACGCAAGCTGGACAAGGACCAAACGTGGCTGATGTTTTAGTTAAGGGAAGGTTTCATTCATCAGTCTACAGGCAGCAGAGTGAATCAGATGAAATATTTAGAATGAATACCAAAAATATTTCTTGAAAATCTCATCAAATATCACAGAAGTTATGTAATAAAAATAAATTGTGTATATTTTCTGTACATTTTTGCCATGATTCAGTCTAAGATTACCACTATAGCTATCCTACAATTACTTTCTCCAACTGGTGTTGGGATCATGTCGCCATGCTGGTTTAATATGTTATACAAGCTTAATGACAAGGACTGAATTTGTTGTAAATTACAACAATATGAAGTTATACTTCACATGTATATGTACACTAACGCTAGGCAAAAGCTAACCATTTACCAATGGCTAAATATACTAAGTTTGGAATCTTTGGATAAACAAAATGGATGAATGGCAATTTGGCTGGGACAAATGTCTGCATTAAAAAAGCAGTCACTTTGCCAAATGGCTAAATGTAAAGAAATATATATAAGAGTTGAGTGGACTCAGACATGTTATATCATATTTCTAACTTTCAATATGAAATAAGAAAGTGAATACATACACTGCTTTGCTGAAAAAGAATTGATTTCTTTGGGTCAATGCCACAAGCAAGCAGAGAAGCGAACATGTCTCGAATGTTTTCCCTATAAAAAAACTACATTTATGAAGAAATGTTATACATGCATCCGATGCCACATCATCTGAAATATTGTATTTTGTTTAATCAGATCTGTATATATATATATACAACTTCCAAACATACAGTCTGAGAAACATATTCTTTAAAAAAAATGTAAATATTTAATTTAATAAGTCACACCCACACAGTTTAAGTGAACAAAAATGCTAGTATAATTAACATTCATTTTCAAGATACTAAGAGAGTGGAAAATGGAATATAGGTACAAATATCAAAAATAGATAAGCGAGCGAAAAATGAACAACTGAAAACACGTCCCAAAAATGCTTTTTTGAACGATTACTTGTACTATTACGGTTCGTCCAATCCAAACAATCTTGATATCGTTTGAAAGCTTACGATTTCTGCTATTCAAATATATATATATAAATCGTTTCCTGATAGTCATTTCTAAAACAAACTATAAACGGACATACAGCGGTGCTGGTTCCGGTGTCTTAGACACTGCGAACGATGTTGTTTCGCCGACACAGTTCACCAATCTACCGATTGAGGCACCACTGTCTGATTTCATGGTATAAGCTCCACCCATTTTCAAACGGCTGCTAAAATGACATACGCAAAGTAGGCATGACGTCACAATCACAACCAACGCAACGAATTTTGACCCGTTGGTTGGCATACGTTATTGTGACGTCACGTCGACATAGGTATATATATATCGGCTTTGCTGCGATCAAAGCACATCAGTTTTGTTGCGGTTTAAAAGTGGGTGGAGCTTATAACATGAACTCAAGAAATGGTGAAGTGCGCACATCTGAACCTATGTAAATGACGAAAACAGCGCCGCAATCGGAAAATTATTATACTGAGTACCCACCGCCAACATCGTTCGGAAACGTACAGAACACCGAAAACGGCATGATTGTAGGTCCGTTTATAGGTGTTCTGTGAACGGGTACTGGAAAATATAAATGATGCTAGAATAACAAAAAGTGTATCCTTTCAAATGATACCAAAATCGTCCGCGTATCTATTTTTTATAATATGTATATAATCATGCACATTAAATGAATGTATCTATGCTACTTGGTTGCCTGCACAGTGCAGATGCTTCAAAGCCATTTCAGTGTGTTCAACACAAAGTTACTATAAGTTTCAATCCTGACAAAATTATTAGATATTCACTTAACTACATATATCTTCTATTTTTTTCTTCATGTGAACATTGAAAAATACACAGATTGGTCATAGTAAAGCCAATGACAGCATACTGAGTGATTAACTCGTACTAACCTTAGCTTGGTGGGATCTTGTGGTAATGTCAGGGCATGCAAGTCGACTACACACAGTATAACTTCGGTTCCATCTGCCTCTTGAAGCTCAACCCATGGTTTAATGGCACCAAAATAGTTACCAAGATGTGGAACTCCAGTTGGCTGGATACCAGAGAAAACTCGCTTATTGAACTTTTGTCCTGTGTCCTACAAATACAGCAATGCAGATAAATTGAAAGAAAAACTAAATGGGCTAAGTCAATAAGAAATAGAATATATTAATTAAGGATGCAGTGCTTGTTTAACAAATACTTTTTTTCAAATATTTATAGCATTTAATTCTGTCAATGAAAACTTATCACAGTTTAGTGCATCAGTGGGAACAGGAAATGGAAAACAGGATTAACCTGTCACAGGGGGAACAAATTAACAATGGGTAACCAATTAGAGCTTGGTACTATTGACGTATTGAACTCCCTTAATTCTGGATAAACAATGGTCAAGTATAGCTCTTTTTTGTAATTTTTTATTGTGCATGGGCACGAGGACGTCGAGAGAATTACAAAAGTATTTGAAAAGTATTTGCATTTGCATTTGACATAAACAAAATGTATTTGCATTTGAAATGTCAAAAGTATTTGCATTTACATTTAAATACTTTTCAATGTATTTGAACCCATGTCTGTAATGCATCCACTTTTTAGGTATTATATATTTACAATTCTGAACATGTCATGATATATATTGTATAATGTATTTGTATTTTGTGGGGATGTTTCAATAGATGACATGTAATAAGTAGATCAAGGGTAAGGGGTCTATAGACTTCTAAAACTGCCTTAAACAATGTACACATTACTTCCACTGTAAGAGCATCTTTGACGAAATATGACAAATCCATGGAAGTTAAAAAAGTAGTCCGTCAGGCAGACTTTCACCTGAGAGGACTGGCGTTTTACTTTGAATGAACCTGTTGCTGTTTTGAAACACGTACGGGGCAATTTCGTTCATCACACTTTGTTCAGGTGACTCAGCTGAATGTAAGAGTACTGTGCCTGGATTTAGATAGTATTGGGATTCATTTGCTGGAACTACATATATGAACGAACAGGTTTCACACTGAAACTGCATCGTGGGTGAATGCTTAGCCTTAGAACTGTGTATAGATAATACTACTCAATAAAAGTAATTACAATTTTTAAAGGTATACGTTATATAGCAGTTGATATGGTGTTGTGCGAGCAGGAGTACCGGGGACAAAGTGTAATTACGCTCTTAGATTTAGCGGTGCTTAGCCTTAAGGCCCATTTACACGAACAACTAGTTGGCGGACTAGTTGGCCAACTCGGTATTGTCCAACTAGTCCGACAACTTTTACGTGTGCATTTACACATGTGACATGTCTCGACACAGCGAACAACTGCGACCTTGACCTCGACTGCGACTGCTTATGATTTTTTGTTGAAACAACGATTACAGTTCTCAGATGTTATTTATTTCGCTTAAAACCATTGCCTGCAGTACCTGGTAGTCTAGCCTAGGCTTATCCTATGCATAATGAATGCATTCGCGACCTTGACAATCACAATGATAAGTGTTACTGTGACGGTTTATCCCCAAGGTTTTATTAGTTTGAAAGCAGCTGTGATGTAATGTCTGTCCATCGTTGCACTACGGGCTTCCGTGTCAAAACAACGCATCGGACGTGACAATGACAGCGTGACCGTGCGACAGATCAGTCGGCGCAGACCCGTGGGCGATAATAAAGCAAACGTCGTTATCTAGCAGATTTTGCATTTTTCTGTTCATTTGTACCTCTAGGTGTGCTGCTCCACTTGTAAAACATCGGTGTGTTAAGTTTACTGACAAAGTACGCTGACTAAGATGCCAGCACCTCACAAAATATCTGGCTCGCCTCATGGAAGGCGCGGCCATCTCGTCGTCGATTTGTTACACTTCTAGAGCCACACGATGGCGCCACTGAGTCGTCGATGAACGTAATGATTTTTTAATGATATTTCCCGTCTTAATTTTTTTATTTTGTCGAGTCAAGTCACAGGGTGATAGGACTTGCCGAATCGCACATAAGTTTTTGTTGTGGCTGCTACCAGAACTGGGCATGTCTTGTTCTTCTCCACGGTTTCTTGTTGTACAGTGTTGAGGTTGCCCACTTCTCCAACTTCCATCTTCCTCCGTCTTTCTAGAATCCCTCTTCATGTTGTCGTCTCTTCTCAGCTGTGATCTTCCCCTTTTCCTGCGGTTTGGAGTTTCCCCACATGTGAAGAATGTTTTTAGTACCTATCTGGCATTTAATTTTTTTATATGCTTTACATGTCAATGAAGTTGTTTTTAAATAAAGAACTGCATGTCTGCAACACAATAATTTCTGCAAAACTGTTTTCTATGGAACTAGATTTAAAGCGTAATCATTTAACTGAAAATAATAATAAAAATAATGACACAGACCGCGCGCATGTACGTGCGTGCGTGCGCGCGTGCGTGCATGCGTGCATGCGTAGATGTCTGGGATTGTGTCTGTTTGTACGTGCGCGCGTATGCGCGTACGCGCGTGCTTGCATGCGTGCGTCTATAATTATGTCCGAGCATACCTCTGTCAGTTTCGCATGTATGAGAATGAACTTTTGTGGGCGTGCTAAAGATTTAATTAGGGCTGTTCGTAGATTTAAAATGTTTAAAATTCCACCCGGGGACCCTCGCTTGGGTGGGATCTTGGGCGACCAAAAATAGGGCCTAGTTTAATTAAACACACGTTGCAAATAGCTATTTGTGTGTCATATACGCTTTGCTGTAAAAGCTATTATTAAATCAAGAGAGCAATAATGCGACTTATAGGTATTTGTTTGTAATTCCAATGACACATTTAATACAGGGCGAAGCGCATCCTTTTGTTAATTATAATGGGAGTGTTTATTGCAAAAAAAATTACATTTAATATTTGGCGCATTTCGCGCTCACGCACGTGCGAAGACACGCACACGCAGACGCACACGCTCACTCTCTCTCTTTTTCTCTCTCTCTCCCTCTCTCTCTCTCTCTCTCTCTCTCTCTCTCTCTCTCTCTCTCTCCCTCTCTCTCTCTCTCTCTCTCTCTCTCTCTCTCTCTCTCTCTCTCTCTCTCTCTCTCTCTCTCTCTCTCTCTCTCTCTCTCTCTCTCCTCTCTCTCTCTCTCTCTCTCTCTCTCTCTCTCTCTCTCTCTCTCTCTCTCTCTCTCTCTCTCTCTCTCTCTCTCTCTCTCTCTCTCTCTCTCTCTCTCTCTCTCTCTCGCTCACACACATGCACACGCACGCACGCCCACAAACATATGGATTGAAAAAATAGCATACCGTACAATTATAATGTGCAGTAATGGGGGCCTCTCTCTGTTGCTGCACCGTCTCTACGGAATTTGCGCCATCTTATTGTCAGAACATTTGCATATGTTATACCCAACCCCGTTGTCATCTAAAGACCTTAATTTAAACCTTGCTTACATACCTTAGCTCGCGAGCGTATCCATCCATCTGTTGACAACTTAAATATCACTTGTCGATTTTGACATTTACCAACCCTTTGTTATAATACGCTTTAGGCGCGCAAAAAGTTGTCTTTTTCTTCTTCTTCTCATTTTTCTGCTTCCTTCTTCTTCTTGTTATTATTATTATTATATTAATAGTCAGTTCGTTGTGTGGCGTGTGACTCTGTCACGAGGGTTGGATTATTCGCCTACTGCTGTTGCGCAGTGTAGTTGTTAGTAGCTTGCTTTTGACCTCCCGCTTTTAATTAGCTTTAGATAGCCTCATCCGGGGTGAAAAGAAAGCCGAGTGAGTAAGTCTTTCCTTCTTGTATATAGCCTCTCCTCAATCAAGACTCATACAGTGCCTCCTTGCGATACCATACGGTAACCGGACACCTTGAGGCTCCAGGCCAAACCTGCATGGGATCTAGTGGTCCAGCCACGAAAAACTTTGGAGGAGCAGCATGAGCCCGATATGTGTGGGGCGCAGGGCCCACCAGTGTGTGTCGGCGTCCCGATCCCCACAAATCATGATCCAGCTATGGGTCAAATAGCAAAGCAAAGGATGTGAAGGACGGCACGTTCACACAGTTTCGGCGGCGGAAGATTCAGTTGCAGTTGTACGGACAACGGCGGCGAGTTCAACTCAGTACAAGCTGCAGGTCTTTAGAGTAAACCATATCAAAAACTGACAGAAGGCAATAAGAAACCACTGCTGTATCTTTCCCAAGAAAATCATGACCCACAAAAACACAGATAGTAACGTTAACAGCGTGAATGGTTGTTCTGACAGTTCTGACAGGACCACCTCGCTCGGCAGGGATAGTCATGTGCGATAGGTGACACCAGATCGTCATCCAGCTACTGTGCGCAACACAAAGATTTTGAATATTGCTACATGGAACGTCAGAACTGTCTATCAGAAAGGTAAACTAGATAACATCAAACAAGAAGCGACAAGATTGAGGATAAATATAATAGGAATGCATGAAGTTAGATGGACAGGGGCAGGACTGATGACATCAGATAATTACACAATTATATACTCAGGAGACAATAAATATGAAAGAGGTGTTGGAATTCTGTTGGATGAAGAAAGAACAAAATGCTTACTAGGATACTGGACCATCTTTGACCGCATCCTGTTGGTGAAAATCAGTGGCAAATCAGTTAACATTAACATCATACAAGCGTATGCACCAACGGCAGATAAATCTGATGAAGAGCGCAATACATTTTACGATGATTTTGAATTGGTCAAATCCAATTGCAAATCACATGAGATTGTAACAGTTATGAGAGACTTCAATGATAAGGTTGGTGGGGAAAGACGTGCAGACATAGTTGGACCACATGGCCTGGGGATCAGAAATGAGAGAGCAGACAAATTGATTGAATGGGCAAAATCTCATGAGATGATTGTTGGAAACACCTGGTTCCAACAACACCCAAAACGACTTTGGACTTGGAAACGTCCAGGAGACGGCACATGAAATCAAATTGATTACATCTTAGTCAATAAAAGGTTCAGAAATGCCTTACTGGTAGTAAAAACATCCTAATGGCAGATTGTGACATTGATCATGTACCAGTGAGAGGCATGAATGAAACTGAAGGAAAGGAAAAGAACAACAAGAAACTTTAAACTGGACATAAGTGTACTAAAATCAGTTTCGGAGATCAAAGAGAAATTCAACATAGCAGTTCAAAACAGATTCAATGTTCTGAGTGACATTCAAGATGTGGACGACGAATGGGAACAAATGAAGGAATCAATCACACAGGCTGCAGAAGAAACTATTCCTAGGCAGTGCAGAAAAGCAAAGACAAAAATGGATGAATGACGATATTCAAAATTTGGTGAACGAAAGGAGAACAGTTAAGCAAAATTGTGATGCGTAGAGTAAGTCGGGGCATAAGGCCTGACTGACGTGAGGAGAATAGCCTTATGACCTCACTGAGCGATCTAGTTTGAATCATCGTTTCGACAGAAACACCAAGCTTGCTGGGAGGGAATGGTTTTCAGGAGTCATCAGACGTCATCCGGATCTGACAATAAGGCTCCGAACCTCGATCAGTCTAGCAAGAATGAATGGGTTCAACCAGAAAGCGCTCAACCACTTTTTTGATATCTACCGGGGCGTTTTGGAAGCAGGAGCGTTTGGACCACTGAACATTTGGAATTGCGATCAGACTGGGTTTAGCACAGTTACTAAACCTATAAAAAATCATATGCACTACCGGTGTGCGACAGGTGCGCAAAGTAGCAAGCGGCGAACGGGGAAAGAACACAACAGCACACTGCTGTGCTAATGCTGCTGGAGTCTTTATCCCACCATTTTTCGTGTTCCCAAGAAACGAATGTTGAATGCACTAATGAATGGAGCTCCTGTTGGTGCAACAGGCGATGTCAACGATCGTTGTTCAGGGTACATAGATTCTGGCCTCTTCTTGAACTGGATCCGCCACTTCGTTTCAGTGGCTGGGTGCAAGAAAGAAACTCCACACATTCTCCTTATGGATGGCCACGGCAGTCATAAGACCCTTGAAGTAATCGACTTCGCGAAAGAACATGGCGTCATCCTCATTACTTTCATCTCATTGCACCCACCGTTTGCAGCCGCTTGACAGGACCTTTTTCAAATCGCTCAAAGCGGCAGGATATCTCGTGCGTACAACAATTGGCTTGTCAGCCACATGGGACGAGCAGTCACACAGTTCGCAGTATTACCGCTTTTCTGTGAGGAACAATGCAACAGCGACCGTCCAGAGCGCCGTGAACGGGTTTCTAGCAAGCGGCACCTGGCCTTTCAATGACACCAAATGTGATCACGAATTCGCACCACAAGAACCTGCTGAGGTAATCCATGACCGGTTCACAACAGCTGCTGACCAGCCAAGGGCGGCAGTTCTCCGTCTTGAACCCAATGCAGAGCAACAGGTAGCAGTTGTAAACCACGAAGCCGTTGCTGCCGAATCCAGAGCAGTTGTTGAAAAGTCCAAATCCTTTGCTGGCGAATCCACAGCAGTTGTATGCCAAGCACGTGGGATCATCCTGGAATGCTTGCCCTCGCAAGCACCAACAACTACTACCAAACTTAGATCTACCAGACAACGAAAAATGACAAATAGTAATGTCCTTACCGCGTCACCCAACAAAACGATGCTGGAACAGAGAAAGGCTGAGAAAGAAAGACAGCTACGAATTAAGGAGTTGAAGAAGTTAACGAAAGCTGCCAAGAAACCAAAAGTAACTGCAGAACCTGTTCCTGGCCCGTCAGGTATAACAACCAAGAAGACCAGGAAGCAGAAGGCTCACATCGATGAAACGTCCAACGAAGAATTGCACTGTTTGGTGTACAATGAACCTTTTGGAAACAGCAGACCTGGTGAAACGTGGGTTCAGTATAGTGATTGTGGCCAATGGTCACACGGGGAGTGTACACCAGGCGGAAGAATCTACGTCTGCCACATATGTGACGATGAATAGAAAGAAGCCAGCCGCACATTGACATTGGCACACGCCAAAAAATACTGTTTGTCCGTTCGTCGGACATTGTGCCAGCCACATGATGACACTGGCACACGCAAAATACTGTTTGTCCGTTCGTCGGACATTGTGCCAGCCACATGATGACACTGGCACACGCAAAATACTGTTTGTCCGTTCGTCGGACATTGTGCCAGCCACATGATGACACTGGCACACGCAAAATACTGTTTGTCCGTTCGTCGGACATTGTGCCAGCCACATGATGACATTGGCACACGCAAAATACTGTTTGTCCGTTCGTCGGACATTGTGCCAGCCACATGATGACACTGGCACACGCAAAATACTGTTTGTCCGTTCGTCGGACATTGTGCCAGCCACATGATGACATTGGCACGCGCCAATAAATACTATTTGCTCGTTCGTCGGGCATTGTGCCAGCCACATGATGACATTGGCACACGCCAATAAATACTGTTTGCTCGTTCGTCGGACATTGTGCCAGCCACATGATGACACTGGCACACGCCAATAAATACTGTTTGTCCGTTCGTCGGACATTATGGCAGCCACATGATGACATTGGCACACGCCAATAAATACTGTTTCCTCGTTCGTCGGACATTGTGGCAGCCACATGATGACATTGGCACACGCCAATACATACTGTTTGTTCGTTCGTCGGGCATTGTGCCAGCCACATGATGACACTGGCACACGCCAATAAATGCTGTTTGCTCGTTCGTCGGACATTGTGCCAGCCACATGATGACATTGGCACACGCCAATAAATACTGTTTCCTCGTTCGTCGGACATTGTGCCAGCCACATGATGACATTGGCACACGCCAATAAATACTGTTTCCTCGTTCGTCGGGCATTGTGCCAGCCACATGATGACATTGGCACACGCCAATACATACTGTTTGTTCGTTCGTCGGGCATTGTGTCAGCCACATGATGACACTGGCACACGCCAATACATACTGTTTGCTCGTTCGTCGGGCATTGTGTCAGCCACATGATGACATTGGCACACGCCAATACATACTGTTTGTTCGTTCGTCGGGCATTGTGTCAGCCACATGATGACATTGGCACACGCCAATACATACTGTTTGTTCGTTCGTCGGGCATTGTGTCAGCCACATGATGACACTGGCACACGCCAATAAATGCTGTTTGTTCGTTCGTCGGGCATTGTGTCAGCCACATGATGACACTGGCACACGCCAATAAATGCTGTTTGCTCGTTCGTCGGACATTGTGCCAGCCACATGATGACATTGGCACACACCAATAATTACTGTTTGCTCGTTCGTTGTACGCTATCCAACTAATTATTCGACACTTGCATATGACATTTAATTATTTGTTCGTCCGCTATAATTACTTTGTTCGTTACTTCGACACATTAGCATGTACGAGATGCTAGCATTATTGTTTACGTTTATGTTTGAATTAGATTCTAGATGTCACCTCTGTAACATACACATGGCCAACGCTAAATCTGATTATTATACAAATATGGTCATAAATAAGTCTGATAACCCGCGTCAGTTATGGAACTGCATCAATAACAATCTACATAGACGGCCTGCCCCATCGCTACCTGATCATGTGTCAATTAAGTCTCTATGTGATTCGTTCTCTAGTCACTTTAAGAATAAAATCAGTATTATTCGTTCTGCTTTCCCACGTCATACTTTAAGTAATGTCAGTGTGGACTTTCCACAAGTAAATTCTCTACTTGTATCATTTGAACATGCAACAGTTGATGAAGTTAGGAAAATAATTATGTCCTCATCAAAATACATCTTGTGCACTTGATCCATTTCCAACAATACTGCTAAAAGCATATCTCGATATATTAATTGGACCTATAACAAATATTATAAATGCATCACTTTGCTCGGACTGTTTTTCTTATGATTTCAAATACGCCCATGTCACACCACTTCTTAAGAGATATCTCTGCCTAAACAAGACCTAAACAGTTATAGACCTATTTATAACCTTAGCTTTATTTCCAAAATACTAGAAAAGGTTGTAGCAAGTCGTCTAAGGTCTAACATTAGTAGTATTAACTATTATGTCACAATCAGCATATATACAGTTTCATTTAACAGAGACTACCCTACTTTTTTATTTTAAAGGTTCATAATGACATTACCTTGAGTATTAATAATGGTAAAGTGAATGCACTTACTTTACTAGATCTCTCTGCCGCTTTTGACACGATTGGTCACAACATTCTTATTGGACGCTTATTAAAGTGGTACGGCATATCTGCACAGCTCTAAGCGGGTTTTCTTCATATCTAACTGATAGATACCAAACTATAAAGATTGAGAACTGCTTGTCAGCTGCACTGCCGACTTTATTTGGTGTTACCCAGGGTTCTGTTCTTGGACCTTTGCATTTTACTCTTTACACCATGCCACTAAGCTGTGTTATACAAATACATAACTTGGATCATCATCTTTATGCTGATGATATTCATATCTACATTTCGTTGGCTACCCCGGATACAAATCGCTCCCTTAACCAACTAAGTGATTGCCTTCAAGATATCTTCCACTGGATGACTGACAGCAAATTGAAATTAAATGCAATTAAAACTGAATTGATCATTATTGGTACTCCAATGCAGCATAGTAAACCTGATGGTTTTTCCCTACACGTATTTTGAATCAATATATCACGCCAGCAACCTCAGTACGGAATCTAGGAGTGGTCTTTGATAGTAAATTCAATTTCCGACAACACATAACTCAAACACACCGCTGCTGTTTTTATCGTATTCGTGATCTTCGCCGTATTCGCCGGTATGTGTCATTTTCTGTTGCTAAAACTATTGCAACAGCGCTTGTTAGCAGCAGATTTGACTATTGAAATTCCCCCTTGTTATATCGCTAGCAAGGACATCACAAAACTTCGGCGTGTCCAAAATTGTCTAGCAAGAATAGTTACAAGATCTCGTTTTTCTTGCTCTGTACCACTTTTAAAGTCTTTGCATTGGCTTCCTGTACGATATCGTATACTATTTAAGATCTGTTCCATTTCATACCAGGCACTGTCTAGTAAGCAACCATCTTATTTGCATTCACTGCTTACTCCTGTAAGAAAACCTATCCAGCTTCGATCATCTAGTTCTGACCTACTTTTTGTTCCTAGAGTCAACACTAACATTGGAACTAGGGCTTTTTTGTTGCTGCACCAACTCTTTGGAATATGTCCCCTCTTAGTGTTAGACCAGTTGAAAATATTACAAAATTCCGTCGTCATTTAAAAACTTATCTTTACAACCTTGCTTATTCACCATAGCTCCCTAGCGCCTTGACCCATCTGTTGACAACTGGAATACTGCTTATGGATTTTGAGATTGACCGATCCTTTTGTTTTTATGCGCCTCTGAGCTTGGTTTCCAAGGATTTAGGCGCATTAGAAGTTACCTTATTATTGTAGTATTATTTTGTGGACTGTTTCACACCTTTGCTTGTAGCCCACGCTTTAAATACATTTTGAATGGTTTCACTTACATTACTCGTTTTCATCGTACTTATACCCATTCAGACCCGTAGCGTCACTGATTTTTTTGGGGGGGTCTTTTTGAAAAACCTTGGTTCTTGAGGGATTCAACACACACACACACACACACACACACACACACACACACACACACACACAAACACACACACACACACACACACACACACACACACACACACACACATCATTAGAATGATGCAAGTCAAATAATTAGAGGACGGGGGCAAAGCGACATCACTTTCGCGTTTTGCCACACATAAAGGGGTGGGTGTAAACGCCCTTTTTGACGGCTCTTGCAACATATTCTACAACTAACTTATTTTTTAAGATAAGTAACACAAACAGTACAAGGCATACCCACGACACAACATAAGAGAAATCACAACGAAAAGAACATGCTCAACTTCAGGTTGTTTGAAATCTAAAGAAGGAAACATAATAATGGACAAAGACAAAATACTCGAGAGATGGTCAGAACATATTGGTGAACTGTACGATGATGAAAGGGGTGAAAAACCATCAATTAAGAAGAACTTTGATGGTCCTCCTATATTGAAGGATGAATTTCGAAAAGCCATCAGATCAATGAAAAAAGGGAAAGCTGTTGGACCAGATATTATTATCATTGAAATGATTGAGTGTTTAGATGAATTTTGTATTGATATAGTAACAGACTTCTTGGACAAAATATATGACAGCCGAAGAATCCCAACTGACTTATCAAGATCCATCTTTGTAGCAATACCAAAGAAACCAGGCGCGATTGAATGTGAACTACACTGTACAGTTATTCTCGTGAGTCACTTCACCAAGATGTTGCTTAAAATGATTATGGCCAGGATGAGAAACAAAATAAAGCTGAAAATGTTGAAGAACAATGTGGATTTGTAGAACATAAAGGTACAAGTAATGCAATATACATCATACCAACACTGACTGAGAGATGCAGACGACTTGGTGATGGTTGCTGAAAATAAAAGATGATCTTCAACTGATGTTAGATACAGTAATCAAGGAAAGTGAGAAAAAGGTCTGTCCCTGAACAAAACAAAACAGAAACCATGGTCGTCTTAAAGAAAAAATACACTCCAACATGCAACATAATAGTATATGGCACTGTCTTGAAGCAAGTCCAAACATTTAACTATCTGGGATCACCTTTAACATCTGATGATCGATGCAACGATGAGATCAAGAGTCGAATGGCTCAGACCAAAGCAGCATTTCATAATATGAAACAAATGAGAAAACGTGTATTGCAATGCTACATAGAGCCCACATTGCTAAATGGGTGTGAATCCTGGACAATAAGCAAAAGTTCACAACAAAAACATAGAAACCACTGAAATGTGGTTCTTGAGAAGAATGCTGCGAGTACCATGGACTGAATAGAAAAGCAATGAAGTCGTTCTTGGGATAGACAAATAAAAAAGAAAGATCATTAACAAAATTATAACACAACAAGAACGATTTATAGGCCATATAATGAGAGAGAGAGAGAGAGAGAGAGAGAGAGAGAGAGAGAGAGAGAGAGAGAGAGAGAGAGAGAGAAAGTTAGAACATATAGGAACAACAGGAAAGATTACAGGAAACATCCAGAGGACGCCAGAGAATAAAAATAATTGATAGTCTGTCAACATGGTGTGGAAGGAACACACCATAACTGTTACAAACTACAAACGACCGTGCGGTTTGGAGGGTCATGACCGCCAATGCCTATGGCAGACATTGCACATAGAAGATAAGTCAATTCATTAGATCTTTTACAGTACACGACTGTACGCTACTCCAGGCTGTATAGGGCTACGTATTTTCGTCTGCAGGCAATACCTGTAGGCTATATTTCTGGTTATGTTGTTCCGAATACAGGCATAACATACATGGCATGTACACTCAGTCGTTAGTAAAACCTTTCTATGATTATCATTTTAGTTAACACGTATCACATCTCCATGCATTTCTGTTTGTTATTAAAAAAATCCTGAATGTCATTCAGTTTTTTTATTGACTCTCCTACACGCGCTTTTTTGTTTTGCACCCGTCGTCATCATATACAGCACTTCTTTGTAATTATATTACCAGTAATTTTATTCGAATCCATGTTAGCTTCTTAGGTCGTTGCTAATAATCTGCCAAGTTAAATTCTATAGTTGTGAAATAGGTGGTTATTAATGTTTGTATCTAATCCATTGGCAGCTGGCTGTTCATTTTGCTTTTGTTGAGGGTACCAACCGTACAATTCGGTGGCAACGGAATCTCGTGAATTTGGGACGGACATCGACCGGGAAAATTTCCAAACATTACCCTCTCGACAGAGAAAATTCCCAACACTATCCTCTCGACCGGGAAAATCTCCAAACAATACCCTCTCGACAGAGAAAATCTCCAACACTGCCCACTCGACCGTGAAAACATCCAACACTACCCTCTCGACCGGGAAAATACCCAACACTACCCTCTCGACAGAGAAAAGCTACCGTCTCACGGGTCTTCCTCTAGATCGTTTCCCTTCGTAAGGTCTCGAGGTTGTAATACGCAATGTCCATCGGTTATCTCGTAGTCTGCTAATCTGCCCTGCCGAGATCCACTTCTGTCTTCTGATTTGTTATATCACGTCTATGACCTTTGTCTTCTCTCTTACCCAGATCTCGATATACTTCTTTCCATCTTTGTTTGTGCGGCTGCTAGCTTGTTCTTTGCCTGGATGATGAGTGTCCATGTATGTCTTCGCTAAAAGTACGCATGAGTTGTAGACGTGTCTCTTCAAGCAGGTTTCAAAGTTACGCTTGAAGATGTCGCGGTGTTTGGCGAATGCTATCCTTGTCTTGGTTTTTGCCTCTGATACTGTATCGGTGTAGTAGCGCATATGAGTATGTCGTCGGCGAAGCAAATATGACTGAGGTCTTCTCCGTATATCCCCAAGCCTCTGTTTTCCGAGGTCAGTCTTTGGAATATATGCTTTCGAGTGTTGCCGTAAACAGCTTGGGCGATAAGGTGTACTCTTCCCTTGATGTTGATTTTGTTGCTCTTTTTGTGTATGTGGATTGTCGACGAGCTGTTGATGGAGAAGTCTTTCAGAAGTTCGATGTACATGTCTTCTATCCCCAGTTCTTGAAGGGAGGTCAGCATTTCTTGAGTTTGCACCGAGTCGAAAGCCTTTTCGTAGTCGACGAAAGCGATGCAGGGTGGGATATTATATTCTCGGCACTTCTCTTTTAGTGTATGTGGTCTGTCGTTGAGCATCTGAATCCCATTTGCTCTCGTGGTTGGTTTTCGTCGAATGTCTTCTCTCGCCTATTCGTTAGTATATTTGTGAAAAATGTGTAGATGTTTGATAACAGACATATCAGTCTGCAATTCTTTAAGTCTTTCTTAATTATTTCCCTTCTTGAAGATAATCACCATCTTTGCGTTCTTCCATGCTGTGGGTATTCGTCTTTCTGATAAGCATGTAGTATACAGCTTAGCCATCTCGAAGATGATATCTTTTCCTGCTTTTAATGTTTCAATGTTTGAATGGTCATTGCCTGATGTCTTCCCATTCTTCATATCTCTTAGCGCTGCTTCCACCTCCCATTGTGTTATCTCTGGTACCTCTTTTGGGTCGATGTGAATTACGGTACTCTGTTTAGCGGTTTCCTGTAAGCCGACTAATTAGACAAGTTCGACGTAAAGCCAATCATTGCAGTAAGCATGTTACTACTACTTGAGTGAATTTCGATTGGTCGTAGCAGGTGTGTCCAGTTCTCCTTGTTAATTACGCGAAGATGACAATATGCTTCCTTATGTAGAGAAGCACCGTTAGCAATTACTAAATACATTCGGCGTCGATGCACCCGTCTCATTTGCGGCAAACAATTCAAAATTGTACACAACGTTAAGGCCGAAACACGTAGTGCCTGAATATGAGGTGAAATAATTAAGCTCAAGGGCGTAGGTTCTCTTTCTCGTCTACAAGAATCAAACGCGTTTATCTCTGTTTTGAAATGTTTACGAAAAACCCTCTTCTCATATTGTAATACGTAAATTGATTTTGGGCATTGATATTCAACTCTTAAAAATGGTCTACACTGGCATAAAATCATCATATTTTGTATGCATCCATATACAATGACGATCCTAAATATAATTGTTTACAACAACACAAAATCGACGTTCTTGGAAAACTTCACTAATTCTTATGTCTTATATCTTTCCGTTGTCAAAGCTATTGAAATTGCTCTTCCCAGCAGTATACTTAACCAGTACTGCAATTCCCTATTACAAAACATTGCTGTATGAGGACACAAAAGGCAATTGTGTTGGCCTGTGCACCTAAACGAGTTAATAAAATCTAACAGTTTGAAACTACAGTCAACAATATCACCGCGTATTTTAGTCAGAATTTATTTTCAATGTGGGAGATTCTAGTGAAATCTCGTAGTTCCCGATGACTGACATATTGACACAAACCACCGATGCTCCACACATAAGTGCATAGTGCTCCTTTGATCATGACGCTGCGTTGACGCATCGAATACCCATGTTTAACATGATTATGCCAGCTCCTATGTTGGTTTCTCATTTTCCCTTCTATTCAGGGTTACGCTTGTATCAACAGTTACACTGCCCCATAGCGCACCGTGAAGTCGTAACATTTTTAGTAGTTACAGCGCCAAAGAAAATTCTGCGATGCAAACTAGAGCAATATTCTCAGTTTGGCGACGGCGATTTGGGAAGAGTAGACATTGGTGACGTCAGGCTTTCTATCACAATGGTCCTGTCCGTGCAGTTTAAATTATGTGTCTTCAGCAAGGTTACTGTAGTACACTGCTAGCGTAATACTCTTGATCGTAGGGCACAGTACAGTTGCTAGCGGGTAGCTTTTATTAACTAGTTTATAAGCATAGACCCAAAAAGATGCCTTTTGTTTCCCTTTAAGAATATCATGAAAGTTCATCTTGGGTCTAATTGTTCTAATCGGCAAGAATCTCACCCACTCAGTATCAATGCTAGAATCACTCCTTGTTCGATATCGCACCAATTTCATGATCTGTGTAGTCAGGCCCTAACATTTTCACAATGCAACCGGAATATTGACATTAGCTGCTCACTTCTGCGTGAAGGCCTAGTCAGCTTCAACAACCTAACAACCAAACTAATATTTATCTACTTTTTATTGCCAAGCAAAAGTCGGAATTCTGGGCCTGACGTCACCAATGCCAACTATTCCGAAAGGAAGCCACAGCTGTTAAAAGACAAGCCTTACAAATCGTGGAATCCACAAGGAAAACGAAACACATGCAGTCCCCAAAACAGCTGGAGGAGATCAACAGACGAGGACCGAAGAGATGTGGAACCACCTAGAAAGAATTGAAGACAGCAGAGAACAACAGAGTGCGCTCGAGAAACGTAGTCCTCAGCGTAAGTCCTACTAATTCAACTCTTGACGACTTGCCGCTGTAAACAGATTTGAGATGATTAACATATTGGCCTTCATGCACACACGTAACATTTTAACCAACTAAACAATACACTGTTTATGACCTACAGTTATTCGCAACGCCAAGCTACTTAATTGTCATAGCCATTCTAAATGGAAGGATAGCGAAATGGTACAAACGATCGGTATGCCGTTGCAGTGATGTGACATTGGCTTGCAGCCAAGACGTTGCTCGTATTGTGTGTCGTAATATAACCAATATGCCTACTAGAAATCACGTGCCACTGTGCGTGTAGTTACCTTTAAATAAACTTCGTAATAATTAATACTTCCTTCACGTGTTTGCGACACCGGCCATTAGTAATTGGTGTTCCAGTTGAAGTAAGTCCAGCTAATTACCCGTCGTTTGGTTTTGACAAAAAACAGGAATGTTTATTTTACCCACGTTGATTAATTATTTAACCTCACGAGTTACATTTGCGTAACAATGCGATCATGATAGAACCACAACGCCGTTTGTGATTATAGATGCTTGGCCAAACAGTCGGCGTAATCCTGGTATATTGTCCACATCAGTCGCAGCTGGTTTGTACCGTATTGCTATGTATATGTTTCTAGGTTAAATAAGTTACAGGTAAAGATCTTAACAAAGGTGAAAGCTTTCATTATCTGGAATTTGTAATCAGCCAATAATGAGAAAGCGAAGATGTTAGGAAATCAGCTTATGAGCAACACAAAAATACATGTGAAAATAAAAAACAAAGCCATATAGAAGACTACAGTAAGATCTGTCTTGGCGTACGGGGCAGAGAAGACATGGAGCAAATGCAGGCTTAAAGAAAAATGACTCGAGCGACCGGAGATGAGAATTATCTATTGCATGGATACCCTTGCTAGAAAGAAGATGTTCTGGAGATATGAGGAGGTATGTGGAGCAGCGTGAATAAGAAATTAAATTAAAAACGAACTGACTGCATTGATATTGACATACAGACGAAGACTGTGCGATCAAGAAGGCGTGGAGAGTGCCGATGGAGGATAAACGAAGAGTGCCATGAAATCTTAATACTTGCTAACCTTCCCGGAGTTTCCGGAAGTCTTCCGGGTATATTGAAAAGAAGGACACCTTCCTGGTTTTCACTTCAGACCCGCTCCTCACGTTGTCCATTCCAACTGTTGAGACTCACGAAAAAATCCCCAGCAGCACCCCCTCCCACAGGCGGATCCAAAAGGCCTGGGGGATGTGCCCCCGCTGACCTTTTTGAATGGGCCGAGCTTCTTAGACCCTTGTAAATGTGACCCCGTTCAGACTACAATAGGCTGACATTACGCCACATTTACGAAAACATTTCAACAGCAGAGCTGAAAATACGTCGGCGCGGGGGCGAACATTTTTCGACCACACCCCATCTTCCGATGATACAATCGAGCCAGCCGAGCCAGCGGAGAAACTGAAGTTATGGCGGCGGCAGTGAACAATTTTCTACACCATTAATTGGTTCGGCCACCAGTGGAGGTTTTCTGCCCTCCTAGATCCGCCCCTGATGTCGTCACTAATAAAACTATGCTGTTGTTACGATTGTTATCGTAACAACAGCATAGTTTTATTTTTTATTATGTTCGAAATATCATGAAAAAAGAAAATTGTCTGCATAATGGAATGTCGCCATTCTCTCAGTAGAAGCGACACTCGAACTATTGCCAAGTATTCGTGCGAGACGCAGCTGCTCTTGGCAAATTCGCATTCATGTAGGCCCTATATGTATCGACGCAACTCGTAATATTCGATATAACTGATTATTAAGATTTCACGCCACTTGACATGCTGATAATGACATTACTGCTAATTGGGTTTCAACGTTGGACCTGGTAATTGGCACTGTAGTCGCTTAGTCTTGTCTAGTGTTGCATCTTGTTCCTGATTACTTCGAACAAGTTGATCACAGGTCAATAACGAAGCTTCGTGTAAACTCGCTCAACTGTAGGCCTAGAACGTCTACACGACACTCCCTGGTTTGACAACAAACTGTTTTGTTTGTTGTCCGTACACAACCGGAAGTTGACAATGCAAGAGCAGGTCAAACGCATTTCACCGGAAATTGATCTGTGATGGGCGGGTTAACACTATATTTTAATGTTGTCTACATTATCTGGTAGGTTAGGAGATAAATGCAACTTTATTCACAACTTGACATAAACACAACACATTCTCAAACAATAAATAACATTGATATGACGTTATTCAAATCACATGTGATCAAAGTTAACAAATTCATACCGGGTTTGCCCACCCCGTCTATTTTAAAGATCACAGTTGGCAAGATTATGATGTGCGGTTACACCCGGTTTAGTGCCTATTTTGTAACGACTAATTTCCAGAGAACACTTCTCTCTCATTTAAACAGATGTTGCTGCAGCCCAACAACCGCCGTTTGGCAAGGCTTCCCGTCAAGATCGTCTTGACATGCAGCCATTCTCAGGTAATTATTTCGACAAAGTTGTGTTCGAATAATCCTCTTTTTATAATGATCATTAATGTGGAGGCCGGAATACACTGGCACTTATCGCCCGACCAAACCAGTCCAGATTCCGGTCGAGTAGGCTCAGCTCAGTCGGTGTCAGCTGGTGCAAAGTACACACTGCGAAGCCGACGTGACGTTATAATCATAAAAAACTTGAAAACTTTCGACTACGTCAGGCTGATACCGACTAGCCCCGATTACAACCGACGTGGTCGAACGTTGTAATTTTTTTTTATTATGACGTCACGCCGTCTCCGAGTATGACGTTGTCGGTGTTTGTTGGTGTAGTGTGTAAGCATCAGTCGGAGTGAGTATTGTTTGGTCTGGTCTGGTCGGGTCAGGCGAAAAATGCCGTATATCTCTGCCTTAAAATTCACATAGAGGTAAATAAAATATAGTCTTGTGAAAAAGAAGAAGACGTTTATTTTACTCAATACCGAATCCTAAATTATGGACATTGACAAAACTGTACTTTATAATTAATATAGAAATAGATTATCATACCAATATTACAAACTGAAATAAACCATCAGCAAAATAATACATTTAACAGTATGGTAAAAGCAAACTTATAGTCATTATCATAGTAATTTATTTGCAATGATTGTGTAATCAGTCGCGTAAATGGTGCTGTCGCGTTGCCCAATTAACGCATGATTTCTTTGTGCGATTAAAACATTTCATTTAAGAAGTCATCGTGTTCTTGGATATAAAATAAAGCCATTATCCCACATCCAATCCCAATCGGAACATCCATCCGTGGAATTACGCTTGAAAGATGATCTTGATTGACAAAACCCCAAACCTACAGGCGCTGAATTACCTGCAACAAACTTCCTACTCTAATAATGAAAATCGCGCCATGACGCATGAACGCCTGATAATATCATAAACAAGAACGCACGAAAACCATCATCAGAATGATGGGGCGGGACATAATGCACAACAAGAAAGCAAAACTGTCGCTGCTAGTGGAAACAAATAGAAGACAGCGACGGAAAAACGTCGAAGACCTATGTCGGCTCCTCGTGTGTGCGTGTGTGCGTGTGTGTGCGTGTGTGTGTGTGATAGTGTGCGTGTGTGTATGTGTCTGTGTGTGTGTATGTGTGTGTGTCCGTGTGTGCGTATGTGCGTGTGTGTGTGTGTGCATGTGCATAAGAGAGAGAGAGAGAGAGAGCGAGAGAGAGAGAGAGAGAGAGGAGAGAAAAAGAGAGAGAGAAGAGAGAAGAGAGAGAGCGTGTGTGTGTGTGTGTGTGTGTGTGTGTGTGTGTGTGTGTGCATGTGCGTGAGAGAGAGAGAGAGAGAGAGAGAGAGAGAGAGAGAGAGAGTGTGTGTGTGTGTGTGTGTGCGTTTGCGTTTGTATTTGGTGTGATTTTTGTTCGGTGTAGCGCTGCGGTGCAAATTGAGTATATCCATTTTGTCAGAAAGTATATTACGTATATCACGATTTTGTTTAAATAATTTATTTTAGTTGCTTCGCTATGTTACAAGAGACTGTGTTCTACTCTTCTAATCAGAAATAGCACCACAACCCCCTGTATTTGGAAAACAACGTTGCACAACGTTCTACATCTGCAATATATGAACCTCTACCAAAAGCGAACCGTTTGTCACAAAACTGAAACACATCTCACCCACGCAGCAGAAAACGTGCTGTAGTCACATGTCAGTTTGATCAGATGCCGATATTATATTAACGTATTGCCTATAACAGTATTAGCGATTAATGTTACCTTTGTACGTGTGCGTAAGTACGCACTCTGGTGGAAGCAACCAGCATGCGTGACCTATGTTTTATACTTGAATAGCTGTAATGATTATGTGCGCGGAACTCTCACTATGCCCGTGCGCTGGACACAGATACGGGTCGATAATGAGCCGTCAGACAAAACAACGAAGTCGTTGTATAGTTATCAAAGCGCCGTACTCGAGCTAATGCGACGGACGTGGTAAGACGATCGCGCGCGGAGACGCCTCGTGCGCGGGAATAAATTTACCGCTAGGTTCCGGTCTGCGAGTGTTTGCGTGGTTTGGCCCGGCGACGTGGAACGTCCGATGGTTGTATAGAGCACGCCATGAAGGATACTGGCAGGACAGTGAGTCGAACAACGTGAATGGAAACGTGGGACAACATTGGCCTCGTTGGCGATTGTCACAAGCGCTACTGTTCGCAACGAGGAGTGCTTGTAACCCTGACGGAGTCGCACCATGCAGCGTAGGTGGACTCGTTTGGGGGCCGTAAAATGCACTGCGTTTTATTAGCGCATCTTGTGGTGTTTATGCTTCCATTTCTCGTGCCATTTCCAAGAGCTGCTTCGACATTCTCTTTACGCCACGGAAGAACGGTGCGTTGACTGAATGTCTTTAATTCATTTCTATTTTTGTAAGTGGAATTCACCAGACAGAATCTGATTGTTTCTACAGTCTGAAACGTATTGTTGGCGAATGTCGACAATGTAACAGGACTAAACATTATTATAGCTTCAACCAAGGCATGTAGGCGACCAAGGGAGTTTTGAGACGATTTTAAGAAGAAATTAAGAAACATCATTCGTGACTGTGAATGTGTTAAAATCGCATTTCTGGTCGACAAGGTTTTCCGTTGTTTGGTGCATTGTACGTATTTGATTTATTTATGTCTTAATCATAAGTATTATTATTTATTTGTGCATCTAAATGTTATACACTTGATTGCAACCGAAACTTCGGCATTATGCAGTTGTTGTGGGTATAGTCTCAGACAGGGGTTTCACTTAGATAATCACCATCAACAGTGTTGGCGCGAGTTTTGCGAGTCGACTTCGAGGGAATATGGCGGGTCAGAAACCTCGTAGGTCGCGCGTGTTCAGCATCAGCACAACCATCTCGCAGTTGGAACGCGATAATGACTACTCTCTGCTACAGAAGCAGTCGAACAGCCACACGATGCAGACGGTAAGGATGATCGTGGTGATGATGGTTCCCGTCGTCGCTCTCGTCAGCATTGCCGGGGTGTCGATGGCGACATCGCAGAACCACTACACCCAAACGGGGACGGCGTACGACTCAATCACGCCAAGTTTCTCGCTCGCTGAGCTGATCGGGACTTTGCAGCAGGAGCGAGGCATCACCACCATGTACCTAAGCACGAACGTGCGCAGTGCCAACCTTATCACCAAGATGGTCCGCATCGAGGGCGACGTGAACGTATCCTTATCAAAGATCGTCAAATGGCCCGGTCTTGAGGTCAGCGGGAGCGAATTTGCATCCAGGAAGGCCTTGAGCGACTACCTGGCCGGACACAGGAAGGAGATAATAAGCATGACGAACGTAACGGTTAGTAACAACATTGCGTTCTACACGAACATCACACAATCGCTACTGAAGGCCGTCACGGATGGCATCGTGCTTCCTGACGACAGACACCTATGGAAGAAGATCGTTGCTTTCGATTCGGTGTTGCGGGCCGGGGATGCCTGCGGCATCCAACGGGCGCTCGGGAGTGTCTACTTCTCCCGGGGAGGTCTCAGTTCAAAGCTGATCCTCCACTTCATCCGGTTGGACAATGCCGTCGATACCTACCTACGACAGGCCTTCCGCTACTACAACCCCATCCTCGTGATGTACGACTCCGGAAAGTCTGAAATGATTCCAGTCATGGAGTCACTGGCATCGATCAAGAGCCGAATAATGCATGAACAATACGACGATGATGACACCAACTCTTCCGCTCTTGACGCTGTTGCCGCCATCGACATGGGCATCGAGTGGTTCGATAACATCACTAAGTATATATCGTTACTCGCGAAGCTGAGGGTGAGGATTACGAAGGACGTGTTGGCGGACTTGACCGCCGCCATGACTAAGGTGCGCCAGTCGTTCATCCTGTACGTGTGTCTCATGATCGGGATCGTAATTGGTTGTCTGGTGCTCGCCGTTTGGTACTCGTCCTGCATCAATGCTCTCATGCGGCGCATGTCAGACTACTCCAAAAGGATGAACGTAAGTGTTTACTCAAGTAATTGCGCTGGCGCCGCGGAAATAAGTCCACCCGTAGGACTAATCAAAAGTGTTCTTAATTCCTAATTGTCTGCCCGGTGGTCAATATGAACAGTGTTAGAGCTGGAGAAAAGTTGTCACATTTCCGGACGTGTCTCTTAGAAAAAGCGAATAACCAACTACTCTATGTAATAACATATTGGTGGTATTGGACAATTATTCGTAATGGACGCGAAGTTATACTAATATAAAGTTTATGATTGCAACATCTGTTTACGTAATTAAAAGACAATCGATGCTAGGTGTACCAAAAGCTATTCGTAAAACCTAAATAATACATAAGATATTGGAAGAGAATTTTTGAATTGGATATATATATATATATATATAATGTATATATAATATACATATAATATATATATAATATAATATATATATATATATACATACACACACATATATGTGTATATATATATATAGACAGAGAGAGAGAGACAAACAGACAAACAGACAGACAGACAGAGACAGAGAGGGAGAGAGAGAGAGAGAGAGAGAGAGAGAAAGAAAGAGAAAGAGAGAGACAGAGAGAAAGAGAGAGAACGGGTGCGTGTGCGTATTGGTTTGGGTATGCGTGTGCGTATGCGCGTAGGTATTGCACAAGCTCTTCATCCTCCATGTCTCCCATCCATGCCCCGTAGTTGTCTCTCCATGTGGCTCTTGGGCTTCCTCTGCTTCTTTTGCCGTCAACACATTTCACCAATATTTCCCTTTGAATTCCATTTTGTTTGATATTGTGACCACACAATGCAGCTTATTAGTCTATTTTTCATTGACACAGCGAACGTACTGATAAAATGAACATGTATACCGTCTGTGGCCTGCCGTGTACTTGCAGTGTTCTTCTTGCATTGTGTGGAGCGCTGTGGCGCAGTGACTAGAACATCGGACTCTCAGTCAAGAGCACCCGGATTCGATTCATGTCATTAATTGCACAGGTCTGCCAGGGAAAAGTGTAAAGCGTAGGATACTGTGCAGTATAAGAACTTGTCGTGTTCTTCTTGCATCGAGCAGGTGAAGACGTTGGAACTGGCGGCCGAGAAACACAAGACCGACTATTTGCTCTCGCAGATGTTGCCGCGACGCGTCGCAGACCAACTCAAGCGTAACGAGGACGTGTCGCCGGAGTACTTCGACCACGTGACCATCTACTTCAGCGACATCGTTGGTTTCACGGCCATCTCGGCCGGAAGCAGCGCGGAGCAGGTGGTCAAGCTGCTCAACGAACTCTACGGGTGAGTCGACCTGGTTATAATCCCAGTCCGTCTTGTCTTTCCCTCGTCCCCGATGTCCCATCGCCTCGTTAGTGCTGTGCACCGGTATCTCTGTTTTCATCGTCGTCTTGATCGCTTTCATTGTACTAGTCGTCTCCGTCGTCTCCGTCATTTTAAAAGTCTCCACTGACCCGTTGGCCACGTCATTTCCGTTGTTCCCGTCATTTCCGTTGTTCCCGTCATTTCCGTTGTTCCCGTCATTTACGTTGTCCCCGTCATTTCCGTTGTTCCCATCATTTCATTCTGCGTCCGGCCACGAACCTACATTATCAATCACATCAACCCTTTGACAGCTTCCAACATACGTATCAACCGTCACCTATTTCTATTTAATTTTTTCACCGTGGTATGACTGCGCACGCACAATACCGGGCTTTCCTCTAAAGAGATAATGCATAGGTGTACTGTAGATATTGTCATATTTCGTGCATATGTTGGAAATAACAACAATGTGATGAAATTAATAATCAGAGGTGTTTGTTGATATGAAACTTAGATAATATTTTATCTCGGAAACAATATGTAACGCTTAGCAGTAGTAACTGAAAAAAACACCATCTCTATTTTGAACACAAATAAACACATAAAACGTATGCGGTCTTTGGTTGATTTGGAACAAGCACTAAGGGATCACCTCCACTCATTAGTTTTTTTTATGATGAACTAATGCATGATGTGATCGGATCAGCATCCCACGCGATCACATGATACTTCTCCATCACTCAGCACCTCTAATACAATCAATACACAACGTGATTATCACAGCAGGTGTAAATAGATCAAACCTGTTTTTATTGTCAAAAAAGGTTCCCTTCTAATTCTGTCTTTGATTATCCAATTTTGGATTTTGATTCCTCAAAATCTTTGAAAGAGCACGAACGTTGAAATGAGCACCACAGCTTATTGACTTTATCAGAGGCCAATCAAAGATTTGGCACGTGATTCTGAATGTCGATTCACTCTGCCTATAGTGTAAAATTTGCCTTGTCGAGAAAACCAAGTAATATTTTGGGAACACCATCCGTCCTGTTGGGTTTGAAAACAGCAGTTATTCAAGTCAATTACAAAGTAGAACTGAACGTAAATCATTATGTTAATAAATACTATTGTTTTCCAAATATTGCCCACTTTGTAGACGACGCAATTTTATACCATCGACATGACAGCGAAATTCGCTAATCTAGTCAGACGATTATGTGCGCAATTTCTGTCTACACAGATATCACGTAGTAAAGAAACGAGTCATTGTCATGTGTAAGTAATTGCCACCGGACCTTGACACATGTTCGGCAAAGAGCACTAATGGAATATAACATAGTTTTTAGAAGTTATCATAATTTACGTTCCTTTATTGCAAGCTTTTATTCGAGAACAAATGTTCCACAATATGATTGCAAGAAGTCGACTAAACACACTAATTAAGAAGATAGCCGTCTTCCAATATGTTTGTATTATTTGAGTTTTAAGGCAAATGAATAGTGCTATCAGATTTGCAATAGTGGCATCATATCTTACTGAATGTTGATATCACAATGATAACTAACGTAAGTTTAATAGAGTGTGAACTTAAATCGACAGTATTTTTTGGAATGTTAAAGGCATAATGTTTCAAAAAATTACAATTAATTTGACCTGTTAAAATGGCCTTGTCTGATCCTCATATATTAAAAGGTATTAATATAATGTTTCCAATACTATAAATATTAGATTGAAGGTATACCAAATTGTGTAACTAACATTTTACTATTTGAGTGGTTCGCCCACGAAACACTTAAATTCTACACATAACATTCAAATAGTAAACACCAGGCAGAGGAGGTTAACCGCAAGTTCGTGGAATGTTTCTTTTACCAGCAAGTGGGACAAAGTACAGATAATTCAACGAAATTCATACTACTACTACTAATAATAATACTCCTACTAATACTCCTACTACTACTACTAATAATACTACTACTAATACTCCTACTACTACTACTAATAATACTCCTACTACTACTACTCCTACTAATACTCCCACTAATACTCCTACTACTACTACTAATAATACTCCTACTACTACTCCTACTAATACTCCTTCTACTAATAATAATAATACTCCTACTACTACTCCTACTAATACTCCTACTACTAATAATAATAATACTCCTACTACTACTACTCCTACTAATACTCCTACTAATAATCCTGCTACTACTAATCATAATACTCCTACTACTACTCCTACTAATACTCTTACTACTACTACGAATAATACTCCTACTAATACTCCTACTACTACTAATAATAATACTCCTATTAATACTCCTACTACTACTAATAATAATACTCCTACTACTACTCCTACTAATACTCCTACTACTACTACTACTACTACTACTACTAATACTCCTACTAATACTCCTACTACTAATAATAATAATACTCCTACTACTACTCCTACTAATACTCCTACTAATACTCCTACTAATACTCCTACTACTACTAATAATAATACTCCTACTAATACTCCTACTACTACTAATAATAATACTCCTACTAATACTCCTACTACTACTAATAATAATATTCCTACTAATACTCCTACTATTACTCCCACTAATACTCCTACTACTACTAATAATAGTACTCCTACTACTACTCCTACTAATACTCCTACTACTGCTAATAATAATACTCCTACTAATACTCCTACTAATACTCCTACTACTAATAATAATACTCATATTACTACTCTTACTAATACTAATATTTAGTAAAGAGACCCGAAGAAGAGTCAATGTGTCTGGAAATACGTATTATAATGGTTATGCATACGTGGGAAACGTGCTTCGTCTTTGAAGAATTCGATTTATCGACAACAACACAAATAGGCACGCCCACGCTAATAAGAGTTCTTCAAATAAGACCCAGCACCGTCAAATTATTTTTTTTCGTATGTACTCGCTGTAATCTACTAAGGTTATTCGGGTTCACCAAAAATGCAACATAAAAATCAAATAACATCAATGAGACGGATTTTATGTAATGCCTTAAAACTAAAAAATATACAATTAATTGAATAAATAAATGACGATTTGCCACATCACGATAATATTATAACTTTACCACATCATTATTTTTAATAATTGTGTGTGTGTGTATGCGCGCGCGCGCGCGCGCGTGTGTGTGTGTGTGAGTGTGTATTGGCTTTGGTCTTAGACATAAATAACACACGTTAGGCAAATTAATAATGATGTAAGTTGTAACTCTATGTTTGGGGCATGTTTTACAATCCATCGAATATTTTGCATTGACAAACATGTTATGTTAACTATTTCTAACAGTTGGTTATTGCATAATTGTTGTACTTAGGCCTATATTAATCAAACATTCTCTGTAACAAGACGTCTTCTTTGTAAGATAGAAGAACTACATATTCAATAAACGGCAATAGGCATTTATGTAGAGTTTATGTTTCCAATTTGCATGGATTCAGCAGAGTACAGATCAAAGCACTTATTACATTAGGGAGCTGCATATGATCACATGTTGGGCTTGAGTTGTGATAATGGCAGCTGCGTGCTGGGATAATGGTTGGCATGTAGACGTTGCCATAGAAACCTATTAGCCGTAATGATGTAAGAGTCGTGTCATTACTTTAACCGCGGAAAAAAAGCATATAGCAATACCATGCAAAATTTTCAGAGATCTTTACTGAATGTATAGATAGATGGGTGTCAATAGAATCGTCTTAGTTCCTTCGTCTTGCGGGTAGTTATGCGTCCTTGGACTCTACTCTGTTGTAACGTGAGATAATCTTACGAACTACACGCTGTATGTAGAAACGCTACACCATCGCATTATGACGCGAGATGAACGATGACTGCCTATGACATTACTGTGCTAATGTATCAGTGCCAAAACCCGGCCAAGTTTCAGAATGGTTAGTGCTAATTGAGGTCATTCGAATCGGATGCCAACTAGGGTATCTTGTCCCACCAGCAGAACCTTTTGCACTATTGGATCACAGAGTACACAAAATAGGTATAGGTATAGAGCGTTGGTGAAAGTATGTATTCTTAATTGTTGTCACCTTTAACACGAGACGCCATACAAGGTGGCGTGTTTTAGGGGGGATTTTGGCCCCCACCCTCCATACGGTTTGGGGGCTAGACTTTGCTAAGCTGAACCAGAATACATCGACGACTAAATAACCTTTAAGATACGTCTGGACCTCTATTTTGCCTCCCTCCGATATCAAAAATCACAATACACCATCTTAAAGGAATAACGTTAAAGGAACTATAAGATGCCTCCTCAGTGGAATGTTTTGGTCTTCTAATTTGTGCAGTCCTTTTGCATAAACTCCCCTAAGATCAACTAAAACATGCTACCGCTTTCGTACAAGGGTTTTATGTGGTTTTTATAAAATCATCAGAAAAACTATTAATTTATTGGACCCAGACTATACTGAAGTGACACTAGAAATTGGTACCTTCACGTGAATGCGCGATACGGTTATTCATTTGATTCTGTGATGACGTTATCGACTTTCCTTCCTCTCGCGGAAACCGTCTGGCTTACGTGGTGAATAGATTGAAGGCTGAATGTCTGCCCGGTAAATAGTTTTAATTAGTTATCATTTAAATCGACTGAAAGGTAATTCCATCGACGATTCAAGTAAACGTATGCACTTTTATTCAATCTCTGCGGATGTTACTTAGACGTTTCACACTCTACATTTTGGATACCAATGAACCGGATTCGCCATCGGCTGAGAAAGCAGCTGGAACCATGGGTTTACAAAAACAGTATATTTCGAACGGGAGCTATTAAAATGCTTAATAGACGCCAAACTTTATATACGTTTTCTTCAATATTTTGGTATTGGTATTCAAGACTGCCTGCGGAAGTCAGACTTACGCAGACACGCATGGCAGGTATTTCGGCGTACGAGCGAACCGGAAATAGAATATAGGCCACATCCCGTGCTCCGCGCTTTCGTTCAACTTACTTGTATTTTGCTGACACTCTACTGGGAGCATGTTTGTGACGGACTCGCTTCTTCAGGATCATTGACGCCTATCAGACATCACGTTCTCAGCACACGCAGGTGTTCTCTATGTCCAGACATTGGGAGGCAGTGCCATAATAGAATTACCCCTGCCAACCCCCGGACTTTCCGGTAGTCTCCCGGATTTGTTGTGAATCTCCCGGACTCCCGGATAAGAATAAAATCTCCCGAATTTTCGTTGAAGAAGAAAATCGCCCGGTTTATCAAGAAAAGCTACCAGACTTTCGCTTCAGACCCCTTGCTGCACCCGGTCTTCCGATGTCCAATACGACAGAACTGAACTGTTGAGACTCACAAAAGACATATGTCTCCAAAAGTACCCCCCATCTTCTGAAGTTCAATGAAGCTGAGACTCACACTAAATCTAACAGATTTTGAAAGTCAGAAGTTGGCAGGTATAGAGAATTAATAACTCGATGACCGAAGACGAATATGGGAAAGGCAGCACGCACACATAAGTCAGAAGCATCGTTTTTGTCAAGAATCAGTTAGATATTGGAGTCTAATGGTTGAGCTAGTATATACCATCCTGGAAATATACTACACAACCAGCACTTTGGAAAAATATGATATAAACATTGCGTTCATATGTCGGAATGTCTGCGTTAATTTATGCACAACGGGCATCCATCCTGTTCAGAATGCGAAACCAAACTTGAAACTCACACACGCTGCAAGCTGTTTACATATAAAAACATTTTAAAGCAAGAAAAACGACTACAAGATGGGACAACAGTGATGGAGAAATGTATAATAAAAATGTTAATAGTTCTCAACCAAAGAACCAAAGACTGACTGCGAACGAGCCGATTTGAGAACGAGTAATTGCCATGCCCAATGAGGACTTATGTGACATGAATAGGCGATTCATACGCTCAGATATTATTTCCGGCCAGTTACCGACATCCACACCCCGACCGTGGCTATAATCCTCCGCGTATACTTTTGTGTGTCTCGTGATTAGTAATTGCTTAGTCGAGTGTTTGTTCTTTACTTTGAAACCCTTCATGCTCGCAGTACGATTAACTCTGCGTCAAAACTGACTGAACACAATATCACTGTTGTGCATTGAAAACGAATTATTTCGCCACTTCGAAGTAACTGAATGAATTTACTCGCAACAATATCCGGAAGCCAATGACGTGAGATTATTTTAGACATGAGACTTTTTGTATGGTAACAGGCTAGCTGCGTTAATGTGAAAACGGAACAATAAACCTATCGTAGGCAATTATTGTCGTTCAGTTTTGATATGTCATGCACGCTTGCAATTAAGAATGTACTATGATGTACGTCTTCTTCAAGCCTTTGATTCGGTGGTGGATTCACCACTTAACAATAATTAATACACGTTATGATGCTGAGTCCCTCTTAAATCGTTATCACATCAGACAAGTCTGAGTAAACTGTACTCATATATACTCCAGACGAAGGACAAATAAACTCAAAACAGTTATTTTATTAATTGAGATTGGGTCTATATTTGTACATCTACATGTCTTTTACTATATCAATGGGGACACCAAAGAAAATACTGCAATCCAAGCCAAACACACGCGCACGCACATGCGCGCACAACGCACACGCGCACACGCACACGCACACGCACACGCACACACACACACACACACACAAGCAAGCCGTACTAACTGGTCACTATATCAATACAGTACAATACAATACAATATAACTTTATTCATCCATGTAGGGGCAATTACATTGTCGTTTGGGCGAGCACACTGTATAATATATATATCATATATATATATATAATATTAAAATATAACATCGGTATTACTGGCTCACGTCATCAAGTCACAAAAAGAATAATTTATCACATGAACACATGGAGTGCATTTCTTCACACTGTAACCACTAAATATATAGAACATAAACACACACTACATTAATTTCACATCGTTAAAAAGACTGAAGGCAGCAGGAATAAAAGATAACTTCTTCCGATTTGTTTTGCACGAGGGGCACCTAAAACGGCGGCCCGACGGCAGAGTCTCAAACATGGAATATAGAGCATAACTAGCATTGGCTAAAATAGAACGTGCCTTCCTAAACTGAGTGGTGTCTTTCTGAGTCTCTCCGATTATTTTGGAGCTGACACGTACATATCTTCTGTAAACTGTTCTTGTTGTTAACACTCAAGTTGAAATACCAGCAGATAAACGATAAGCAAAGGACTTTTAAAACAGGTTTAAAATTGTTTTATCAACAGAAAATGAGTTTAGTTTTCTACGAAAGTACAGGCGCCGCTGACATTTCTTGAAGATTACTTCAGTGTTGTCATCCCATCTAAGTTTGTTATCAAATACTGTACCTAAATATTTGTACTTTGTGCCAGTTTCAACCTCTCGATCATGAATGGTGGTTTTTTCAGGACTTTAACGGTGTTTTTTTAAATCAATTACTAACTCTTTGGTCTTACATATATTAAATTTTAAATATGAGTCATCACACCACTCAACAAAATCTCGTAGTGCCGGGCCATGATCTTGTTGGGAACCAAAGAGAAGTGAAAGTAAAGCACTGTCATCAACAAATTCCACTAAACACCTGTCTGCGTGAGCATTTCTGTAACTGTCAGTGGACAATATGTATAGGTGGGGTGAGAGACAACAACCCTTACGTGAGCCCGTGTATGACAACCACATGTCAGAAAATATCCCATTCACAAAAAACATACTGAGACACGACAAAAAATCAACAATCCACGCAACAAGCCGGTTTCCAAGATTAAGATCAGAAATGAGTTTATGGGCTAACAGATGAGGCTGCATCAAATTAAAAGCCGATGAGAATTCGGCGAAGAGAATCTTGGCATGTGCAGTTGGCTTCTCAAGGTGAGTATACACTTGTCCAGAATGAATAACTTCGCATCTTCAACACCTCTTCCAGCCCGGTACGCAAACTGGAGTGGGTCTAATTGACTCTCGGTGATGGGCAGGATCAATGTATATCGTCCACGTCATTTGCCATTCCTGAAAGTCCGCATTTAGTGTCCAGCCAAAGTGTGCTGGGCTGGACAGGTGTGTTGTATTCAATGGTCTGGCCAATGCATCATCAGCCTAGTAACTCATTTGGATCAGGTGTTAAATGTGGGCGTCCTTTGTTGGTGGGACATTTTTAATTACCGTGTCTTCCTGAGTGATGAGAACCTGTCTTGCACTCTGCATGATGGTCAAACATTTCACATTCAACATGTACGTGATACTGGTAGCGATAGCTTCCACTTTAATGATGGACGATTATTATTGACGTTTTTGCTTGCTGCTAGAAACAAGATCTTATCGACACTGAAGCTGATCTGGATTTCTATCTAACCTCGTGTTGAAATAGTCTGGCGGTGACGGGGAATGAATGATTCCCCTACTGGAATACATTTTGGTCGGTGTCTCATACCCGGCAAGCGATGTGCAATATAGCAAACGAGATGCGGTCATGTTGCTAGAATAGCAGCTGCTTTTGTGCATGTGACCCAATAGGTCAACTGAATGTGTACAGCTTTCTTCTTGGGATCGATATTATATAAAAAAAACATTATTTTGTAAATCAAAATAATGGAGAACACGAACACGAAAGCTTCCACGAGGATGTCTATTATGTTGCAATATAGACTACTACAGAGACAGCACGTGATTGGCGACTTAATTGGTGAATATTTGCCAGCAAAAAAAGAGAGCTATTCCACGTAAAACGCACGTGCCTGTGACAAGGGAGGCTATCAAATTATTGATACTGCACTCTGTCAGAATACGTGTGTGGTAAATTACAGGCATACAGGAAATGAAAATGTCAAAAAAACGACCATGTCGGCCCACTTGCGATTAGTTGACGTTCTCCTTCGCCAATCTGGCGCACGCGAGCTGCACGATTCGGTACACGGGGTTAGTGCACGTTGGTGTACTTAGGTTTTCATAAGAAATAAGGGTTAGCCGACCGAGGAAATTAAAACAGACGAATACATTTTATTATTTACTGGGTCAACCTCGTTCACTGATTAGCACAGCGTTACAACCAGACTAAACAATCGACACTCAGAGTGTGACATACAGCCGATACGCACAACCATTTGTCTTAGTTAATATAAAGATGTTTTTTTGTGTGTGTGTGTGTATGTGTGTGTGTGTGCGTGTGTGTGTGTGCGTGCGCGTGTATGTGAGGATGTGTGTGTGCGTGTGTGTGGTGTGTGCGGTGTGTGTGGTGTGTGTGGTGAGTGTGGTTGTGTGTGTGGTTGTGTGTGTGTGTGTGTGTGTGTGTGTGTGTGTGTGTGTTGGCGCGTGTATGCAAGTATGCATGTGTGTGTGTGTGTGTGTGTGTGTGTGTGTGTGTGTGTGTGTGTGTGTGTGTGTGTGTGTGTGTGTGTGTGTGTATTTTTGTATGTTTGTATGTGTGTATGTTTGTACGTAAGTACGTATATACGTGTGTACGTATGTACGTGTGTAGTATCCACACGCTACTATGCCAGCGTACTCTGAAACTATTACATGTTTTTTTACAGTTTTACTTCATTAATACCTCTGTAACACTGTCTAACAGCAGGTGGTACATTCCGTTTTTATACCTAGGTTGTCATGTCAAGTATTTGTGTTGTATGTCATTTGTACTCCGTGAGTGGTATTTGTACACTTATTTGTACCATCGTGCGATAGCTCCCGGGACTATGTTCATGTACTACGCAGCAGCAATTGCAAACTGACATCAGTATGCACAGTAGCCAGTGTATATATAGCGGAAACTGCGGAATCCTATTTGGCAAACGTGCGAACTATGGCGTGATTGCGGAAGTGTATTTACAGTCGCGGAATATAATCGTATACTCAACTAAAAAGGTAAGTTCTTATTCTGCCCGGTATTCAGTCATTAGGATTGCTCAAAGCGCTTTTCACTTCACTCCCTGCATGGCACACCTTTTCAAACTGACGCCATCTCGACTTCTCTGGGAAGCATTCATCCACGATACAATTACTGCGCGAAGGCTATTCGTTCACATCTACCAACCAATGAATATTGCATACTGCATATATGCCAGGTTCTCTATTCATACAGCTGAGTGAACTGGAATAACGTGAAGTATACGAACGTGAAGTACACGAACGTGAAGTATACGAACGTGAAGTATACAAACGTGAAGTATACGAACGTGAAATATACAAACGTGAAGTATACGAACGTGAAGTATACGAACGTGAAGTATACGACCGTGAAATATACGAACGTGAAGTATATGAACGTGCCCAAGTTTTAAAATGGCAGCTTGGTGATTCGAAGCCAAAATCTCTCGATTGAAAGTCCAATGCTCTAAACACTACGCTCCAAACCTCTTAAGGTGCCGTCAGACGATGCAACTAAGTCGTCTAACGACAAACCAACACGCACTTCGTGCAGCTAGTGTTTTGCACGGCGTGTCTTCCGCTATTCCGTCTTGTCATGGTGGGTTTAATAAACTATTAACAGACCAGCATTCGACCACGTTCAATGCTTACGACCACGCTACGTTGCGAGATTAATTAGCGCGCAAGTCTGATATGCCGACGACACGCGTGTGGTACACGTTTTTCACGGATTGAACCGGACAAGTTCTTTCACGCCTAGCTGATCCGGCTCACTCAGACGGGAGTACCCGATAATAGACTGTGATGGAATGATCTACCGATTTGTGTTCAATCATGAATCGATGTATGGCTGCGTGCTATTCAGTGAAGTCGAATTACCGTATCAACGATTACTGGACTCAATCCACAGTTGTAAAATACAGCGACTATTTAATTGGCCAATCGATACGGAGCATGTTGTGTATCATTAAAATGTCCCCATAGTAAGATGTTTTGACCTCAAAGTAGATCTAAATTAACTATGAAGTAGGCCAACTTCGTGTTTATACTGACCACTGCCGTATATTGACTAACCGAACGGGAATTTTGCAGACTAATAAATCGCCAATGACAAACATTAAACATTTTTGCGTAATGAAGTGTGAAGATTTATATTCGGAACCCATGCGGTGCGACGTTTAGCAAAATCACTTCACAAACGATAATCGCGGTCCGCGTATATGCCGTCTTTTCCGTTTTCGTTCGCAAATTTCAAAACGAAAAAAGCAAACAATCGTTTTCAAATTTGACGTAAGAACAACGAAAAACGAATACAATCTACTATTCGCGGTATTTCTAATACATGTTAGAAAAACAAAATAACGATAAACATAAGTCGTTTTTCGTTATCACTGCATCTCAACGGAAAACGAAAGACGACTGCAGTGCAATCACGGTACCTACCGTTATTTACTAAACCGTTTTGAAAACTACATAGTGAAAATGAGCCATTTTCCTATTTTCGTTTAGTAATGGTCAAATGGGTAAGTTATGCCAAAACACGTTTTCTACAAAATTACATAATACAATGCTCTTTGCCAAATTGTTATATATGTGGACATTCTGAATAATCAATAAATAATCATATATTGTTTTAATTTTATTACATCTGTTAATTTACGTACACAATGTACTGTTATTAATATGTCTGATGTAGTTGTAACTATCTGCTAGTTTTCAAATTAAGATTAAGACTGCATTAGAAAGTATGCACTTGTGTTGTTATAATTTTATCGAAAGTGTTTAAGTAAGCCAAACATTCTTTGTTAACAATTACTAAATGGGGTGGCTGCTGCGAGAGCGACCAATAATGGTCTTAGCGACAGTCTCCCTGACCCCTGTTTTTGTTTATCTACAGCAACCTGATAGTTCATGGTCAGGATGTTGTTAATTTATTATATCACGCATTCATTGTTTCTACTTTTAAGTTATACATTCTACTTAATAACACATGTATGTACTAATTGTTATTTTAACACATATTCAGTATTTCATAATTGAGCTGTAGATAATTCTGGTTTTTGAAAATTGTACCGTTTTGTTTTTATATGTGGGTCAAATAAACACTTCCGATTCCGATTCCGATGGGTAAACGGCAAACAGCAATCAAACCATTTTCCCATTTCCACTTTTGCAAAATGAAAATAGGTAAACGATAAAACGACAAATGAACCGGTTTTCTATTTATGTTTTGCTCCCCACAAAAATAAAAAACGGACTGCTGCGCTATTACGCATGCGCAATGGAAGTGGGCGTTTCGCAACAGTAACAAATTACCCTTAATCCTAAGCCACCGGGCGCAGGGAAAATGGCCTCGCCGCAGGGAATTTGGACTACTGGCCACTAACAAAGTAACCCTTGGACTCCACCAGTGATAGTGCCTTAGCTTTCGTGGGTCAAATATAACACCCATACCCCTCCAGTGAAGTGTCTGAGTGTTATGAATTCATGAGACATGACATATAGTGATCCAATGGCCGTTATGCGTGGAACAAATACTCTATTAGTCCTACAAAAGTTACAGCTAGCGGAAATACACACGTGTACCAACTTAAATTAACAATTTTATAAGAAATAAACTTTGGTTTAAAAAAACTTCAAGCCACACAGAAAACATTTTGATTTGTTTCATATTAATCAGTACCTTAATGATTCTGCTTCTACGCCTAAAGAATATACCAATCACTACCGAATTAACATAACAATCGACTAAAACTGTCATCATGTTCGACATAGACAGGCTCAAGTATTATATGCAAATAAATTGTATGACTGTTTTAGTACCCGGGTAATTGAGAACACCACATTTTTGGCACCAGTAATTTCAGACACACAAGGTTCATACAATAAACATAACTTTTTATAGAACTAACACACAGGTATACCCTGTACTTAGCTTTGATCAGAACAGCTTATACTTACACGCTTATTGCAACCATATATAGCTTCAGGGATCAGACCAATCTGATCTGTCAGGTGTGTGGTTCTTTATGATTTATGTTTGATGTACGCGTATGTAGCCATGCTTCATTTCTACTATAATAATTTATTGTTATAACATTCTCACATGCGGTGAAACGATGACAAATGTGTTGCCAGGGGTGTATCACGTATTGGGTGATATGCGGGGCCGTGTGCGTGTAAATTTACCTTGTTTGATCTTTAATCAACGAATAATGTCGCACTATCCTAACCACCATAAAGCTGAGTCCTGGAAATACTCGCGCTAACCAACAGCATCGTGAAACAATATTAAATTGAACGCAACAGGAATTTATCGATACCATAATATCTTAACAAAAATAGCGTGGTTTGACGCAACCGCATCCATGACCAATGGACATAACTGTAAATGTCACAGCGTAGAGAAAAACAGGAATAGGCTTCAATAAGGCATTATGATTCCTCCTAATAATTTACCTGCGTTGTAATGTGGCACGCGTAGATAAGATATAATTCATTTTAATTAATTCGTCTACATAAGTAGCACCTACACAAGTCCAGCCTACCGGTCCGACCATCCTCGCTGCGGGACTTGGGACAATGCGGGTTGGTCGCCCACCAGATGTTCAAACTGTACTTACACCCACTTTGTTTAAATAGTACTGGAAGCTACTAAGGTGTACCTACCTTGAAAACAAATAAGACAGGTGCGTGTGAAAAATCCAAGTTTATATAGTCGCCAATTTGTGACTGGAGATGGTCCTACGCATATAATGCATATTTTCCTGTGATTACGTTGTCCTGTTAGTGTTCGAAAAAAATGGAAGTTTGCAAGTGTAGCACATCTTCACACACGCACGCGCATGCACACGCAAACTGATACACACACACGCTCACGCACACACACAGAAAGTCAGAATTTTACAATATTCATTGATTCAGCCCAGCTAGTCCACGTGGGTCCATTAACAAAATCTCTACAATTGTACATACATTTTATCATGTAATTGTCTATGTTAATAATACGTTTTCTAAAACAATAATTGTTTTGCGCAACAAAGCGCTATAAATATATATATGTGTGTGTGTGTGTGTGTGTGTGTGTGTGTGTGTGTGTGTGTGTGTGTGTGTGTATGTGTGTGCATTTCCAAGAAACAACAGTGCGCTAAAACTATCACCAAAGTAACCATGACGGGAACAAATGTTTCCAAAGTATGTGACATATATACTAGATGATTCAAGAATATTTTCACATTTACATGTAATTTTAAATGCTCAAATTTCATGTAGTATACTAATTTTTCGTTCATGACACTGGACCCGCGACGAAAATCAAGTTTGACTTAAAGTAATTGTCATAAAAATAACACATGTTACACTTAACTATTTATGGAAAATATGCCTCTTTATACGTATATTAAGAAAATATAACTTAATTGTTTAGAATCAATTTTTTTTTATCCTGCTACAAACCCATTTATTTGTACAATATTTGGAACAATGGCCCTCTAGTTGGACAATATGTTCAACGCATAACGCTAGAATTGTTTTCAAAAGGATTTATCTGATCCCTGAAGCTATATACTTACAATAAGCATAAATGTGGTGTTCTGAATTAGGCCTACTCAAGTACTAAAAACAGTCATACAATTTATTTGTCCCTTTAAAATGACGTACGATGTGGAGCTGTTACCTGGTATCGTAAGTGTGGAGCTAAGGTCAAACAAGGTCACACCTCAAACTATGAATATTCAAACGTTTGCAATTCTGCGAACGTCATAAAGTTACAATGATTGTGCACCTACTTTATTTCTATGTACACGTCATATATCGCGTGAAAAAAACAATTGATCCCGGTCATCATGAGATACGACATGGAGCTGTCAGTCGATGCAGTATGTTTGGAGCGACGTTTAGACAGAATCATCGTCAATTGATATATATTCGAAGTTGCGCCATCCCACAAACGTTATGCAATATCAACGGTTGCCTATCTACGGTAATTAGCTATCCATGTCATACACCATTGGAAAGCCTACTGTCTCCTCGTCATAATGAGATATAAATGAAACTGCAATGCTTTACAAAAATATATAACGTTGCCTAATTAAATAAAGTAAATACGCAACTATTGTAATATACAGAGGTTTGCGGAAGCGCCCAATTTCGAAAATTCATCAATTGACGATGATCTGGTTTGACCTTCGGTTCACGCACCTCTTGGCAGCTTTACGACAGGCCTCGTTTTGACTGGAAGATGTAGGGCTTTCAAATGATATAACATTTGGGTGTGTGTGTGGGGGGGGGGCATTTAAGGCGGTCCGCTAGATGGTGCCTACTGTTCGCCTAATAATACTTGAGCCTGTCTCTCTCAAATACGATGGTATAATTAGCCAATTGTAAATTCGGTAGTGATTGGTATCATTAATTATATATTATTCGCCAAAATAGCGAACAAATATTCTTAACTCTGACACTGTTCCATAAAAATGCCGCTAACTGAAAACGCAACGCTCATTGGCTCACGATTTCCCGAAAAATAAAATTATTGTCTCCGAGACGCTGATTGGTTCCGCGTCTAAATGCGTCTTGGCGCTTCGTTTTTGTTGTCTTAACTCTGAATTCCGTGTCGCAAGGTAGCTTGACGCTTCGCCGTTGTCATTCTAACTAAGGATGCTGTATTAAAAGATTCACGGGTCGTAGACACCATTTACAAGGAAATGGATTTTACAAGTCGATAAAAGCGAGCCCTCAACGCCTCATATGAAACAAATCAAAGTTTGTCTGTGTGGTTTGAAGTTTATCTTTAAACCAAAGTGTATTTCTTATAACATTTAAAATGTAAGTTGGTGTATCTCCCTTAGCTGTATCTTTTTGTTACACTAATATAGCATTTGTCCCACACCCGTAGCAGCCATGGAATCGCTATTTTTCAAATTCATGTCTCATGAATTCATAACTAAGAGGAGAAAACGTCAGGTTTTATTGCCACGAAGCAAGCTATTATTTTGTATTGTTTCCAATCGCTAGGTGGTTGATACAAGCAGCAGCCACTTCACTGGAAGGCTTTGGGTGTCATAGTTGACCCACTAAAGCTAGGACCTGGTGGAGTCCAACGGTTATTTTGTCATAGCAGCCAGTCGAAATGCTCTGCGGCGAGGCTATTTCAATACAGCGCCGCGCCGGGTCGCCCGGAGGCTTAGGATTACGCATAATTTGTCAGTGTAACGATATGTCCACTTCTACTGCGCATGCGTAATAGCGAAGTATTTCCGTTTTTCGTTTTTCGTTTTTGTGGTGAGCAAAATAGAAATAGGAAAACGGTTGATTTATCGTTTTATCGTTTCCCTATTTTCATTTTGCAAAAGTGGGTATTAAGTTGCAAAGGTGTGAAATAGCGATTTGTATATTTCTAAATTAAATTTATTGTAAGTTTTAAACTGACAGGGCCTACTTCAGTTGTTGAAATAGTAATACTGTCAGTAGTTTTTGATGTGTTGCTAAAAACGGTGCAAACTATAGTGACGTTTAATTTTTTTTTTTTTAACAATTGGGCTATTTAAAAACTCAGTGCCCAATGCAACCATACATTTAGTGTTTTATTAGTTTTTTTATTATTTGTTTCTGAAAATAAACCGGTAACTGAAAGATGACAATAATTATTAGATATGCCTTTCTATCAAAACCGTAAATTGACGATACATGTCAGGTGATGTACGAAAAACGTCGTTTTCATGCAGCCTGGGATAGTGCGCATCACGGTAAAAGTAAAATACTTGAGGATTTACGTCTAACTTGAAGAAACCGGATATTATCAATAATTCGTGTTAAGGATGAGTAGAGCGCACACTCAGATGTTATGGGTAGAGTTGGCGAGAAGAGGGGGAGACTATGGTTTAGTCAAAATATGTAATTTGTACATCGCAAGCCAACAGTGCGTCTTGCCATTTGAAGTCGTTCATCGAGAGTGTTCCTTTGCTACCACGGGACCATTCGATAGAGCGTTTAGTGGCGCAGTGACAAGAGCAACGTGGCGGCTTATGGGAGTAGCTCGCACAAGTTTACAAAACAAACAATTTATGACGATGACAATGGTAAGTGAGTGTGTGTGTGTGTGCATACGTATACTTGCACGTGTGCGAGTGTGCGGGTCTGCGGGCGTGCGTACATACATAAAAGCATGGGATAATTTTGAACATCACTTACTATAAAGTACCGATCTGTTCCTGTTAGTAACGAAATACATCTCTAACAACACTGCTTTACCCTCGACCTATATTTTCTTCGTCCAACACACTGAAGAGCATGTACAGTGGAACCTCACTATCAAGGCCACCCCCGGGACTGGGTAAAAGTGACCGGAATGGCGAGGTGACCGCATTGGCAAGATTATGTGTGCTACTCTTTACTGCTGACGGAAATAAGTTGAGACTGTCCCACGGTGACCTTAACTGCGAGGCGGCTGTATTAGCGAGGTGACCGTAAGGCGATGTTCCACTGTGCTGTCTTTGATATAATTTAGAGCATCGTCTCGATATGCTTGTTGGTAAGCAAACACTTGCATTGCCCATAGGCTCTACGATCTAATGTACAACTTACTTTATTGAACAATGATGAAACGCACACCATCTTTACTCGTAAGCTCTTTGAAGTATTACAGAGAGTCTGTTTGACTCACCAATGAGCAAACATCTACTCTGACCGTATGATCCTGGTGGGTTTATGTTAGCCCACTGATGGACAAAGCACGCGAGTTAGTCCGGTTTGGTTATCCTGTTCTTCCACGCCAGAATTACTATTACTATTTCATCTATCTTTCTGTCTTCCTGCCTTTCTATTTCAACATAGTGCTTGATTTTGTCCGTCTTTATTTTCCAACTCGTGTTTAATACCAAATCATGTTCTGGGTTGTTGTCTTTTACTGTCGATAAGATCATCATAAAACTTGTATCCGCTATCTGTGCCACGTATTTACCCCTGTACCACACGTAATACGTTGCCATACGCTGTGCCTTTATCTTATCGCAGTTTTACAGTTTTTTCTCTTGAATGATTTTTGAAATAGAATTCCGAAATATACGGTACTGTGCGATATTCATCAATAAGTCGGCCTTCGTTTGCAAAGTGACGATTAATTACTTGCAGGTGAAGGATGATGAAGAACACAGACACTGGTTTGATGAGCCTGATGAAGGCTGGTTGAGTCGCATAAACGAATTAATGAACCGTGAGAGACAGAAGGTCACCGAAGGCCATCTTGTCGAGTCCAACAAATACATGTATACTGGTATGACGTCAGATTGACGCAGATTGGATGCAGGACATATACATCATGAAGCCATCATGACGATGCCTGACTCATTTCTCACAGACTCGTGATAACCCTCCCTCCACCGTAAAGACTAATGCGGCGAATAGGCCGCAATCAGTTAAGTACCACGCTGCACGTTTTCATATGACACGACCGTTTATCGTTTAACGTCATCGAATGACCTGTTATTTGACCCACGCGCGTGCACACAACGCGTGGTAGTCAGTGGTTGTGCATAAGGCATCGTGCACGTGAATAGCCGGGTGTGGTTTCTCGACACCTGTTTGTTTTGAGATGCCCAAGAGGGTCATGCTGACATTCAATGACGGTGTTGCGGCGACAGGCGACGGTGAGTTATGTATCATCAAAAGAGCTACGTTTATCCGTCACGCGCCTTGAGATTAGTTCCAATATAACACCACATTCGCACCCACCAACGCGTATTACTTGGCAAAACACCGCTGGCTTTCGCTGACTCATAGCCGTGGTAAGTGCGTCCGCTTAATTAATTGCTCTTGCTAACGAGGCTACTCACCCCTAACCTATTATATAGGATAACACGCGGTCCACAACACTCACGCATTGTCTTTGATATCATTCGTCCGCCATTGCGAATTAAATTGACCACGTTGCTTATTGGTATAATGATGCGTTTTCGCTTCAAAGATGTCCTTAAATGATATCTAAAATCAGTTAGCATCGAACGTGAAACGCGGACTGCTGCTGTCATGGACAGTCCAAGCTGGCTCGCCATGTTCCGCACTGACTATGCTATTGACACCAAAATACATGCATCAAAACAATACTACACCGCCAATTGCAAGACAACAAGGACCAGTAAATTAGATGGTAATGCCTCTCCACACAAACTTTAGTCACATAAAGAAGAGGTCCGGCTACATACGAGAAGGCCAACTGCTCGATAAGCCAAAGGACTTCCTTATCCACCTGCCATCTAGAGTTAATTATCTGAGTGGCAATCCTGTTAAATGTTACTGAGATAAAATAATAAAAAGGAGAGGGATAACAGCCTGATGGTGGGCTCTCACGACTTAACGCAGGCTTCGGATAGGCTACTGCCGAGCGAGCGGCAAAAACGTTGTGAACATTACCCTTTGGTATATCGTTTTTTCGAGATGACGAACATGATACTCATGCACTCACATAAACACTCATACATATGAGCGTCACGAAAAATGGAACAGTTTCATTTTCTAAAATTGTGAGCTTTGCTATACAATTATTATAATTAATATCCCATTTTCAGCGTTTTTAATGTATAACACATGGTCTTATCTGTAAGGAAAGACAACTTTAGCAACTTTCATTGAGATTTGGATTTATAAAAGTATTTGAAGACCTAAAAATGGGTGTATTTTTGCATAAAAAGGTAAAAACCTTTGACAACAACATTTCGAAGCTAAAAACAAAAATTACAAGAATATCTGGAGGCCTCTGTGTATTTGTTATATTGAATTTATACTCCAAGGTATATTTGGTGAAAAAGTAATTGTTTACTCCTACCCTTCGCTATTATTATTGAGGGAGAACAAGGTGTTGTTTTTCAAGAGACAGCAGTTTTGAGCGGTGGTTGTATAACAATATTTCTTTTAAAAAGGTAACTTGCTAAATTAACACCATTTTTTTCTGCCTAACAAACCACCCTGAATTGATTTCCAAAAAAAGAAATTGAACAAATATTATAATTCATCAACAAATAATTAGTGGAAAACTGTCAAAAAGTCCGTCCCCTTATGTCGCGTCTGTCACACCTTATTTTACCAGGAAAGTAAGAGGGAGAAAGATCTGGAAAAATATGCTGTACACAAGTTGAACCATTTGTAATTCACATATACAAAACCATTAATCATTGAGTTGCTGTTAACGAACAGCAAAGAATTAACCAATTCCGTCCCTAAAAATGTCGCGTCGGTCACACTGTGAATAGCGGACATGTTCTTTGTTACCATGGAAAAGGGGGGTCTGGGTGAAACAAAGTTCACTATATTTTTACTCAGTAACACCCAATCTATACTTTGGGCAGAAAAACTGCACTATTTGCATAAATAAAAAAAATAGTTCTATCTACCTGCTACGTCTGGTCTTAAAACAAAACACGAACAGATGCCTACGTCTGGACGGTTTCCACCGCTTTAATTTATATTGTCCCAAAGATCATCATTTTGTCAACTGTTGGCTGGCAATCTACTAATAACAGTCTGCATTGCACAGTTGTTTTGTTACTGTAATGTTGTCATGCAGATGGCACCACAGACGATTCCAATTACCCCTATAAAAAAAAATTAGATCTATATATCTTAATATTAGCTGTTAACCATTTTTTTTCGCTTATGTTGACTGATGACAATCATTAATATCATCTGACCTAAAGGTGTAAATTGCTAAATGTATCTGAATATCACGTAAATTCATACAAATTATACCTGCTATTTTGCCTGCCACTACACAGAACACACAGAACAGAAACTCTCCCGTCAATAGTCCTCTCTGCTACGCCCCTCAAGAAAATCCAAAAAAATAAGGGATTATAGCACAATTATGTCCACAAATCACATCAATGTAGCTAAATATAAGTATCGAAAGGGATGGGTATGGACAGACAGGAGAGGGATGTTGGCAGAAAAATATCGGCAAATCAAGCATTCGCGATCAAATAAAAAACAAAAATATCCGGCTGTTTTTAATTATAAGCAAAGTGTTCAGGGATATTAGCTCTCTGAGACTACCAAGTTTAGAAAAGGAAAGCAAAATATTTCAAACATAAAAATCTAGCCTTCCCTGTACAACTTTCCGAGATTCAAGCCATTACATCTATCAATCATTGGGATTCCGATGTTGAGTGGTTGTATTCAAAGTGCCGGTTCCAAGCACATGTGGATATGGAAATAACTGTTTTGAAAGCCATCAGGAGAAAAACAAACGCGCGTTGTGTGCGGTCGTAGAATGCAGTCAAACAATTAATTTCACCATTCCTGACATGTTGCTCCTGTCATTAGCAACACGCAATGGTATCCGGTTACGGCATAGTGTAAGTTAAGGACTAAGACACATCCAGATTCTACCCGAGTGCACAAAGGTCTAATATTAAATGATCCACAATATTGATTATCATTTAAAATATAAGACGCGTCCTAGCCGCTAAGGTGACCAGACCCGCTTTCTCTTCTTGTTAGTAATCCTAATAATGCTGTTGATGCCACCGCCATTACTACACCAGTGATTTATATATATAATAACCACACAACACATTTAATCAATAGCTACGCCTGTAACAAGTGCAATAGCTAATGCCACCCGGAAGTGGGAAATAGGAAACCGTATTTTGTCTCGTTAATTTGTAATGGAACACATTTACCATAGGACAACATTGAGACTGTCACGGAAGTACGACATGGTATCATTGATTTTAAAATTATTTCTACCGCCATTACCCACACCCTACCACCACTGATACCACCAATACCCCACTACCTTCGTTTCCACCACTACCATCGGTACTAACGGCACCACAAGAACCACAAGAACAATACTGGAGGGCTGTGGTGCAGTGATTAGAGCATCGGACTCTCAACTGAGAGAACCCGGGTTCGAATCCTGTGCTGAGGTGTCGAACCTTGGGAAAGTTCGTTCACTCTACGTTGTTCCAATTAACTCAGCTGTATGAATGAGTGCCTGTAGATAGTGGTGGATATTTGTGTACGTAGTCTTCGCGCATTAATTGCAGCGTTTCTCATAGAAGTCGAAATGGTGTTCGATTAAAAATATCTGCCAGGGAGTAAAGTGTAAAGCGCTTTGAGCAATCATAAAGACTGGAGACTGCGCTATATAAGAACTTACCTTGACTTACCATAGTAGGGTAGGGTGAGGTAAGAAGCCCCCTCGAGGTAAGACGCCCCCTGGGTATTTCAATATTTCGATCGTTTGATGGCTGTCTCTGGTGGATAAAAACAATGCTGCCACCTAGCATTCATTGCGTCCGAACGCGCACGAACGCTAAAACAACGGTGAGTAACAAAAAAGTGAATTTGAAGTTTTTAGGCTTGTTTAATGTTAACATTTTACATACTAGATGTATGATTATGAGACAGAGACTACGTGCGATATCACAAAGTCGTTACTTTATGCATCGTTTATGTCAGTAGTTTCAATTATTACCATGCAAAACGGGCGATAATTTAATGTAATTTGACCATCGGCACATGTCTGCATGAAACCTATTGGGGGCAAGATGCCCCGGGGGGGGGCTTCTTGCCCCTTGAGGGGCGTCTTATCCCACGTTTTTTAATTGTTTGTTTTACACATGCAACATAGGCTAACATGCAAGGCCTAGAGCTACAATTAAATATTATTTTATTTATAGTATTTGTATATTATGTTTTATATCATTCTATATTACCAATAATTATTGCATTATATTATGATGTAATTGTTATATTAATTGTCCTATTTTATTGTCTGTGTATTTGCAACATGGTATTTATATATATTGTTTTTTTATTCCTGTATTTTTTCCATAAATTATGTATAAGCACAGGGCTACAGTGAAAAACTGTACTTTAATCTGAATGTACTAGCCTACCCTGTATAAATACGTTTAAACAAAATAAACAAATATTTAAATAAATAGGCATAAATAAATAAATAATAAATACGGCATGTGTTTGAATGCAAATTTGCAATTGGCCTATGACAGATTGAATATCTACTGACTAATATTTTCTTCTGTAGAAGTGGTCCGCACGTACAAGTGCAAGCGGAACGGGGTGCCTGTGGGGACGATGTGTTGAAGGAGGCACTGGCAGCGCTGGAGAATCAGCCTATGAAGGCTGTCAGTCGGCGTTTTGGCATTCCGGCCAGGACGCTGCGAAGACACCGCAACAAGAAAGTCGCCACTGTGGGATCGTTATCTCTCGGCCCAAGGCAACCAGTACTATCGGCTGACGTGGAACGCACGCTGCGCGAACACATCGCGTATATGGAGAAGTGCCTGTACAGCTTGACGACCGTGGACGTCAGGCGCCTCGCGTACGATCTCGCGGTGAAGCTGGGGCTTGCGCACACGTTCAACGCCGAAACAAAGATGGCCGGCCGAGACTGGCTTCACGGCTTCTTCAAGCGCCACCCTGACCTGGCTATTCGGCAGCCTCAGGGTACGAACACCGCAAGGGCTGTCGGTTTCAATCGCCCTAAAGTGCAATTGTCCACTGCTGGCCCGCCATCGTCCACTGCTGGCCCGCCACCGTCCACTGCTGGGCCGACACCGCCCACTGCTGGCCCGCCAACGACCGCGTCCGCAGGAGTGTCGACCGTTAAGGAGCTGATAAAGCAGCTATCTCCGTTGCTAAAGATATCGCGTCCACGTGCAAGATCGCGTATTGCCGAGTGTGCCACTGTTCTGACATCGACGCCGCATAAGAACAAGTTGGCTATGCAGCAGGCGAAGAAAGAACGCATACCCAAGCTCAAGAAGAAGTCCCTGGCGACAGGAGTGAAGAGACACACGGCAAAGAAAAGGCGCGTGAGCTCCAGTAGCGAGGAGGAAGAATGGCCCTGCATTATCTGCGGAGAGCCATTCAAAGATAACAGATCACGAGAGGTGTGGGTGCAATGTCAACTGTGCAAGAAATGGGCCCACGAAGACTGGACCGCGGGACAGGCCTTTTTTACGTGTCCCAACTGTGAATCGGAGAGCGATTGACTGTGCATTATGTGCCATCTGTTCATATGTTGCCTGATGTCGTTTAATATGCTTTAATAAAGTTCTTATTTCTTATTTGAAATTATTCAACGCATTTTGCAGATTAAATTTATGTTTGTTTCACCACAATTTCTCATTGGGGCAAGACGCCCCCTGGGGGCCGGTTGCCCCACACTAAAGGGCGTCTTGCCCCACGTATGGGGCAAGACGTCTCCTGTGGAATTTTTTTTTTAATTGACGATCATAACAGTTAATGCCGTCAGATGACAGAATGCCTTTGGTGAAACATGAAGTAGGTACCCCGCAATCGTGTGCAAGCGCAAAAACCTCAACATTTTCACTGTATGCTTAAATATGCCCATTTTCCCTTTAGGGGGCTCCATGCCCCACCCTACCCTACCAACACTTCCGCTATTACCGCAGGTACCACCGGAATCACCGGTACCACCAACATAACTGGTATATCCAATACCACCAGTACAACAATAACCAAAAGTACCACCAGTACCACAAGACCATTTAATAGTACCTCCAGTTCCAAAAGAACTAATAGTACAACCGGTACCACAAGATCCAAATAATAGTACTTCCAGTTCCACAAGAACCAATAGTACCACCAATACCATAAGATCCAAATAATAGTACCTCCAGTTCCACAAGAACCAATAGTACCACCAGTACCACAAGAACCAATTAATAGTACTACCAGTATCACAGGAACCAATTTATAGTACTACCAGTATCACAAGAACCATTAGTACCAACGCTACCACGAGTACAAGCACTGCCAGTACCAACAGTACGACAAGTTCGACCAATCACCACTACAACTACTACCACCAGTACCACGACTTGTTGCGTGTTGTTCTCCTCTTGTTTCCCTATCTGTCAGGAATGAATCATCAATTTCTCTAATCTTTGTTTCATTTCCCTCGCTGTTCTTGCACTGCTGTCTCCACCAACCGTCTCCATTCCCCTCTAGCTATCTCTCTCGTTCTCCACTCCCTCGAAATCCCTCTTTACACAGTCCTTCCATCTCAATCTAGGTCGTCTTTTCCCTCCAATCTCCAGTACACCACCAATAACACCCTTCATAAAGAACATGCGCACGATGTTGACTTAGCCCTACATTGTGTTTCTCGTGCAGGACGTTTGACACGATCCTTGACAAGTATGACGTCTACAAGGTGGAGACGATAGGCGACGCCTACATGGTCGCCAGCGGGCTCCCGGAGCCGAACGGCGACAAGCACGCCAGTGAGATCGCCAACATGTCGCTCAACCTGCTCGAGTCCATCTCTAGCTTCACCGTGCCACACCTGCCAGACACAATGCTCAAGCTTCGGATCGGACTTCACTCAGGTACTTAATGACATATATCACATCCAGTCAGGCCCGTAGCCAAGACATTTACCCGTTCTCATTTTCATTTACGAAAAATCCGTTACACTCATGAAAATCCCCGTTACACATACATTGGTCATTGTCGTCGGAACTTGGTGAATATTCAGTGGGCTGAGGCTATCCGAAAACCTCCAACTGCACCCCCGTTTGAGGGTTCTCCGAAAACTTCCAATGCACCCTCGTTGAGGCTCGCTAAATACTCAAATTTCAAACTACACTCCTGGAATCGCATTTAGTCCAAGACCCGTGACAAGGCAAATACTGATTTGAACTTGTTATTGGGAACGTAAAACCACGTTACGGTCCAACACAAGATCACAGTACCTGAAAAATTTAAATCCATTATCCAAAGACCAAAAGACCCGTTATTTGAATAAGAAAAACCCATTACGATTTTCAAAAACCCGTTCAAATAATGGGACAATGAGTCTCTGGCTAAGGACCTGAAATCAGTGATTTAATCTTGTGGGAACATTGTTCTTCAACCCTCTTGGCAATGTGGTTGCTAAATGTTTCTACATAACTTACGGCACTCCTACGCTTTATCGTTGAACTCTATAATGTGAGACTAGGTTAGCCTCCACTTTGTGAGATTGCAGATATGCCTTGGTCCATTTTGAAGCTCTTCTATTGAGGAAACCCGCCATTGTCTTTTTGAAACGTTTGCCTATTTACTGGAACATTGTTTTGCCGAGAACTCGATGTGTTGATCGAATTAATAGGTCTGTTAAGGGTGACATCTAAAACGGCAACAAAACGCGCCCTTTTCGTTTGTTGCTGTTTTCGATCTGCCACCTGTTGATTTTTTCGCCGTTATGACCTATATTGGGATCCTTTATGTCCCATATTGTTATAATAATATATTATTAGTATGACCCATTTCGTGAATGTATGGTCTGTCAGTAACACCGGTAATAAGTACTATGTTTCTACTACTTTTATTTTAAGTTGGTAAGGCATACCTTACATTCTTGTGAATGCATTCGTTTTGACCGATTCTGACAAAATCACTTACATTTCTACAACAAAATATATGGTTCGCTAAAATATATGTTGGCAGTCAGTACGTTATAATAGATATATAGTTTGGCGGTCAGTATGTTATAATATATATATATATATATATGTTTTTTTACCGTATAACATGATTTTACGATAAAAACGATCGGATAGCTCTTCTTTAACAGACAATTTTTTTTCAATAGAGGTATTATTATTATGCATACGATTTTCGGGGTTAATGTTCGTATTGGATGACGTACATTGAAGACTTTGATTTAATACAAGTCAGATACTCTCGCTTAGATAAGAATGCTTGAAAAAAAACTTTTTTGATATGTTACCGGATAACTACACGAGCATTTAATAAGTATTGAGTCAGAGCTCAGGTGCGGGTCGATTATTGGTAATTACGCAGTTTTGTGTGTTTGATGCATCACCAGATCAACTGATCCCCTAGTTAGCACGTTCAGCTAATCCTTGTATGTGCCTGGTCTACACTATCTTGGACGTTCAAATTGTCTTCACGAACGTCAGGGTTCGTGGAAATGACACCCAATGGTTTCTTGCAGTGTGTGTGTGTGTGTGTGTGTGCGTGTGTGTGCGTGCGCGCGTGCGGTGTGTGTGTGCTTCTCTCTCTCTCCCTCCCTCCCTCCCCCCTCTCTCTATCTCTCTCTGTGCGTGTGTGCGGGAGTGTGCGTGCGCGCGTGCATGCGTGGAACATGTTGGGACTACAAGACTGTGTTGTTCCGTATATCCGATGTTCCTTGTGGCTCTCTTGTACAGGTTTGAGGTCTACTTACTGTACTGCTGCACTGTACTCTTGCTGTTGTTTCCCACCGCTCTTTCAATCCAACAGCCCCCGTCGTTTGTCCTCAGTCTTCCGCAAATAGCGATTTTAGAACGACAGAGGAAGAAGACATATGCATGTGATGGGTAAATATAGATGTGCAGAGAAGAACGGGGATTTCAAATATGTTCCTTTCAAGTCCAGGTCGGACGACCGATCACGGAATTTATCATAAAGTCGCAATGAAGACAAGGACGAAATGCAAACAATAACTTACTGCCAAATCCTGCAGAAGGGTTGTAGTACCTTTTTTCTGTTTTTTAAACATGAACGTTTCCTTTTGCTGGTACAATGGAACCAAGACACAGGGTAGGGTATACAGCGACAATGCCGTAACTGTAATCATTTAGGCTATATTAATTTAATGTGATTTAAGAAGAAGATGTTTATTTGACCCCAAATTATATTACTCAGTGTTTTATGGTTAATGTCTACTTTAGGTCCGTATACTCGGAAGGTGTCTTAATAGATTGTATCGACATAAACACCCACAATAACATATGGTAGTCTGGCAACCGTAGAATAATTGCATTCTAAATCTACTGCAAAACATGTGACATTCGCACAACATTTATGACGGCAATACACACGATTTTGATAAGTTGGTCTATTTCACGAATACCATATCCCCCATAAAATAGTATAAGTGTAGAAAATGGCTGCGTCGAGAGACACACGAGGGTTGACCAGCTGTAGGTCGCGGTCGATTATATGACGCCAGTTCCTTCTTGGTCGTCCTCTCTTTCTTTGGCCAGCTGATATCCACCATAGCGCTTGTTGGACAAGTCTAGTACATGGGAGCCTTGTGACATGGCCGTGCCAGATCATTAGTCTTTTGCAGATAGTATATGATGCCAGAGGTTGTCCTGATCGTATCCGGACATCTATGTTCGTCTCATGGTCGTTCCAGTATATGCCCAAGATCCTTCGCAGGCATTTAGTGTCGAATGCATCAATTTAGGTTTTTAGTTGCCATGTTTCACACCCATATAGGAGTGTTGGTATAACGTTTGAGTTATAATAGCGGAGTTTAGATTTCAAGATAAATATCTTGTTGTTCCAAATTTTCCTCAACTGGTTGAAGGCTGCTGACTCTTTCCCCACTCTGCAGTTTAGTTCATGATCGATGATTCCTATGTTATTGACGGAGCTGCCAAGATAGGTGACGTTTTCGGCTATTTCTACTTTTTTCTGGTTGATCAAAACATCTGTGGGTGGTTGATGCTCCCCTGTCAGAAAGTTTTTGTTTGTTTTCTTTTCACCGATGACAAGTCTCAAGCCACCAGCGTATCTGCTGACTGAATCCACGAGACGTTGTAGGCCCTGAGTGGTGTCTGAGAGGTTAGCAATGTCATCAGCAAAGTCCAGGTCTAACAAACGCTCCTCCTTAACCCGCACAATCCCTTCATTGCCTGTGGTTGCTAGTCGCATGACCCAGTCGATGGCCACGGTAGAGAGAAGGGGGGTATGAATGCAGCCTTGTCTGACACCAGACATCACATGGAACCAGTCGCTGTAGCCATCTTCTGTTTTTACAAATCTCGAGTTCTCATATATCTTCTCGAATGCTGTTACAATTTTTTGTGGGATTCCATACGTGGTTACTATTTTCCACATGGAGGGTCTGTGGATGCTGTCAAACGCTTTGGTGAAGTCTATGAAACTAATTGCGAGGGGTAACTGATACTCTTGACATTTCTCAATAATGCGTGTGAGCATGAATATCTCCTCAGCATATAAGCGTTGGGGTCTAAAGCCTGTTTGTTCCTCACGCAGTTCGCCATCTACCACATCTCGCATTCGGTTCACTTTTCCTGGTTTTGACAACAGCACCTCCAGTTGTCACATTCAGTCAGGTTTCCTTTCTTTGGGATACAGACAACAGCGCCATCTTTCCGTGTTCATGAACGATGTCTGAGTCCTATATCTAGTTGCACAGTCCGCACATTCATTGAACAATTGTTCACCATCCGATTTGATCAATTCAGTTGTGATTCCGTCCATGCCAGGTGACTTGTTTGTTTTGAGAGTCGCAATGGCCTTCCTCACTTCATCCTCCGAGAACTCCTCTGTGTTTATTGGGAGCACGTCAGTGGGTTGCTAGTCAGTGCTGGTGTGTCAGGTGCAGGTCTATTGAAAACCTCTCTAAAGTGTTCTGCCCATCTCTCTAGTTTGTCCTCTCCTTTCGATAGTATAGATCCATCTTTGACTTTGATTGGTCCAGACCTTGTCTTTGTGCTGCCAGTGATTTTCTTGGCAATGCGGTAGACAGCTGCGTTCTATTTGGTAATTGGGTTCTGGAGCTTGTTGATATCTAATCTCTTAGTCATGTTTGACTTCTTCTTTTGTATCCTCAACTTAACTTGATCTTCGCAATAACCAAGTGATGGTCATATGGTCGAACTGTGTGAAGGTCTTGTGGTCGTTTGAAAACCATGTTATTTTGTGTATGTCTTTGTGCACAAAGAGTGTAGATCCAATTAATACGTTTTTTCATTGCACACGGTTGCACAAAGCGGTTGCAATTATTTGTACGTTTCCCAAATGCGTGTGGCCCTAGGAGATGTTCAAAACCAGACCTATCTCCATCGATCTGGGCATTCATGTCTTCCATAACAATGGTTATATCATGATGTGGAATCTTGTCTATCAGGTTTTATTTTTCCTGATGCTATGTAATGTTCAGGAAAGATAGAATAGGAAGAAGGGGAGGTGGAGTTATTTTATATATTAAAGAATCTATCCAGTCTTATGAAATAAAATTAGAAAGAGAAGCAGTTTGCGCAGAAGATGTTTGGTGTAACATAGTTACAGGAAACTCAACGTTAACGGTTGGATTAGTTTATCGAAGTCCAAACATAAGCATAGCAGAGAATGAGAAAGAACAAAATACTATAAGGGAAGTTAGCAAACGCGACTCTATTATTATGGGAGATTTTAACCGTGGTCTTATACAATGGAAATCTCTACAGAGTACGGGGAGTGAGGACCACAGATTTTTAGTTTTAGTACAAGACAGTTTCCTTTCTCAACATGTGCTAGAGCCAACCAGGGGTGAAAATGTGTTAGACATAGTTTTGTCCTCACAGAATGAATTAGTTGACAATGTCAAATTATGTGAGCCACTGGGAAGTAGTGATCACAACCAGATACATTTTACCATCAAAATAAATCAGAAAGAAATAATAAAAAGCAGTTCAGGAGAAATTTCCACAAATGAAGATATAAGTAAATGAGGAAATATTTAGCAAAGATAGCCTGGAACAACACACTGAAGATTAAGACAGCAACGGCATGCTGGAATATCTTAAAGAATGAAATAGAGTGCATGGTCGATAAATTTGTTCCTTTGAAAAAACAAGGGAAACGGTCCAGAAAGAAATACTTATTGAAAGAAGCCATTAGAACAATTACGTACAAACAAATGATGTGGAAGTCATATCTAGACGTACTGGAAATGACGAAGACTACAACATTTATAAAGAAGCCCTAAACCAAGCTACAACTGAAATTCGAAATTCGAAGAGAAGCTACGAACAAAAATTAGCTTGTAATATAAAACAAGACAGCAAGAGTTTTTATGCATATTATATTCCGAGCCAATTCCAGAGGCTAAGTTCAAGGGGGCAGAATCAGACTATTTAGGACAGTTAATTGTAACTCTGCCAAATGAAGGCTTAACACCAGGAATTATCAGGGAGGAAGTAGAGGTGGCACTGAAAAGAATGAAAACTGGGAAGGCGATGGGACCAGACGGAATTCCAGTGGAGGTCTGGAAGAGTTTGGGAGAAGAGGGGGTCGATATGCTGTGGGATCTGATGCAGAAGATATACGTACAAGAGAAAATGCCAGAGGAATGGAGAGACAGTGTCATCGTGCCTATCTTCAAGGAGAAGGGAGACATCCAGGATTGTGGCAGTTACAGAGGCATCAAGTTGATGTCGCACACCATGAAGGTTTGGGAAAGGGTAATTGACAGAAGGCTGAGGGAGGAGACAAGCATAGGTGAGGAGCAGTTCGGTTTTATGCCGGGCAGAGGAACAACGGATGCCATATTTGCAGCAAGGCAGCTGATGGAGAAACACCGGGAGATGCAGAAGGAACTGCACATGGTCTTCAATGATTTAGAGAAGGCACATGATAGAGTGCCACGACAGGAGGTTTGGAGGTGTATGCGGGAGCAGGGTGTGCCTGAAAAGTATGTACGTCTTGTAAAAGACACATATGAAGACGCAAGGACGCAAGTCAAGAGCAGTGTAGGACTGACAGGCAAGACCACCGTTAGAGTGGGGCTGCACCAGGGGTCCTCACAGTCCTTACCTGTTTGACTTGATTATGGATGTGTTGGGCCGGGGCATCAAAGAACAGCCCCCCTGGTGTATGCTGTTTGCAGACGACATCGTGCTGTGCAGTACCAGAAGAGAGGAGGTGGAAAGGAAGCTCGAGGAATGGAGAAGTGCAATGGAAGAGCGAGGACTAAAGATTAGTAGGAAGAAGACGGAATACCTGAGGTGCAACGAAAACAATGACCTAGAGATCCGGTTACAGGGCGAGACAGTGAAGAGAGTGAAGACATTCAAATATCTAGGATCGACATTGGCGGATGATGGAGAATTGGATGCGGAAGTCACTCATAGAGTGCAGAGCGGGTGGAAGAACTGGAAGAGAGTAACTTGAGTGCTGTGTGACAGAAGAATGAACGTGAAGATCAAGAGAAAAGTGTACAGGACAGTGGTAAGGCCAGCACTGATGTACGGGGCGGAGACATGGGCGGCAAAGAAGACACAGGAAAAGAAGTTGGATGTCGCAGAAATGCAAATGCTACGATGGATGTGCGGAGTCACAAAGCTTGACAAGATAAGAAACGAAAGAATCAGAGGGACAACGAAAGTGGGGGAAATCTCGAAGAAAGTCCAAGAAAGGAGGTTGAGATGGCATGGGCATGTGATGAGAAGAGAGGAGGATTATGTAGGAAGGAGGACGATGGGAATGGAAGTGCAAGGGAAGAGGAGGAGAGCAAGGCCGAAGTGGAGGTGGTTAGACAGTGTGAGGGCAGATCTCAGGGAGAAGGGACTGTCGGGGGAGGAAGTGTACGACCGAGCGGCATGGAGGCGACTGTCATCATACATCGACCCCACATAAAAGTGGGACAAAGATGAAGAGGAAGAAGAATTGTAACTCCGGAAATGGTAGCTAAGAAAATTAGAGCTATGAAGGATAATAAATCACCTGGAGTGGATGTGATTCCGCCCAAACTGCTACTGGAAATTGTATACCACTTGCAACAGTGTTCAACTTGTCATTAGAAGAGGGAGTTGTTCATTTAGAATGGAAAGAAGCAAACATTATACCGTTATTCAAAAAAGGTTCCAGAAACAAGTCAGAGAACTACAGACCAGCGAGTTTAGCGTCAGTAATTTGCAAATTATTAGAAAGACTAATTAAAGATCACATGGTGGATTTTCTTGTTAAACATAACTTGTTAAACCCATCTCGACATGGGTTTCTAAAAAGGAAGTCATGCTTAACAAATATGTTATGTTTTTTTGAAGATATCACTAAGTGGGTAGACGAGGGATCACCAGTAGATATAATCTACTTAGATTTTCAGAAAGCTTTCAACAAAGTGCCACATCAAAGGTTACTGCTTAAACTAAAGGCCCTTGGCACAGGAAATGGTTTAAATAACTGGATAGAAAATGGTTAATTGACAGAAGACAATGTGTAGTAGTTGATGGGGAAGCTTCAAAGTGGAAATCAGTTTTGAGTGGTGTACCACAGGGATCAGTACTGGGACCTGTATTATTCTTAATATATATCAATGATTTGGACGATGATATAACAAGTAAGGTATTGAAATTTGCGGATGATACAACATTGTTTAGAAGGATTAAAAGTGATGGAGATAGACAGCATTTACAAGATGATCTTGACAGGTTGACAGCATTGTCTGAAAAATGGCAAATGTTGTTACTTTTGGGAAATGTAAATGCCTCCACACAGGAAATGGGAACGAAGATGTACAATACACAACGGGAGGTTCTGTACTAAGTACTACTGTAAAAGAAAAGGACTTAGGGTTAACCATTATATGAAGGTTTCAGAGCACTGCGGTATTGCCGCTTCAAAGGGAAATCAAATCCTTGGATTAATTAGGCGGCACATAACGTATAAGGAAAAAGAGCTAATAATACCGCTGTTCAAAACAATAGTTAGGCTTCATTTATAATACTGTATTCAAGCATGGAGGCCATATCGCATGAAGGACATAAATATGCTAGAAAGAGTACAGAGGAGAACAACTAAAATGAAACCAAAACGGAGGGATCTTAATTACAAAATACGCCTAAAAGAGTGTGGTTTAACAACACTGGAGAGCAGGTGTTTGAGAGGAGATCAGATAGAAGTGTTTAACATATTGAATGGTTATGAAGATTTTGAAAGTTACTCCAGTTTAGACAGATAGAAGGACCAGAGGATATGAAGTTACATTAGTAAAAGAGCAGTGTAGATTATATATAAGAAAGTTCTCATTCTCACAAAGGACTGTAAATGAATGGAACAGATTACCTCCTGATTGTGTTGGTGCTAGTAGCGTAAATATGTTTAAAAATAAAATCGGCACATACCTTAAAAGGGCGGGATACACGTAGATAAAAGTACTGGACTCTCGATAAGCCAAAAGGCTTCCTTGTCCATCTGCCATCTAGAGTTAATTTTCTGGATGGCAATCTTGTTCTTTTTAAAGGTCCTGTAGTTGTTTATAGAAGCTGTTTTTCTCATTGTTATCGTGGTTGTTAGGTGGTGCATAGCACTGGATGGTGATAACCTTGGCATGTGATGTTACAAATATTGCCTTAATTAATCGTTCAATCATTGGAGTCCATCCTGTAAGCGCACTGCTTGCATCTTTGTCAAGGACGATGACAACACTACCACGATGGATATCGTCTTATCATCCAGAGAACAGTATGATCTTGTTTCCTGGTTAGAATTTTCCTGAGACTGTCCAGCGAACCTCGCTGAGACCTTATATGTATGTTGATCTTGTAGTTGTCTACCTAACATAGGTGACAATGTAAATAAGCGCCGCAGAGGGCGTAATTTATTGAAGTATACGAATGTTCAAATTAGTTTAAATTCCAGACATGCAACACGATGATATTGCAAACACGTGTAATGATCGCTGAAATCCACCATGGACACATACCTAATTTTTCGTATTTAAAATAAACCTTTTATACGCTATGCTTCATAACGAATATCCTACTCTCTTATCAAACTATAATTGAGTGTGCGTGTGTGTGCGCGTGTGCGTGTGCGTGTGCGTGTGCGTGTGCGTGCGCGTGTGTTAACGTTATCAACCAAGGCGGTTTCACCGGACGCCATACTTTCAGGAATTCGCCTACGACCTTTAGAAAAAATAATGATTTTTACCGGTATTATGGTTCGGACTGGGAATTGTCACGGACGTTAGTTGATTAGTCACAAGTCAACACTCGTGTTTTCTGTGATTGTTCCTAGCTACGTAAACCGTCCTGCGATCAGTGTGGAACGTTTTCCGTAACTTGCGTTGCGAAAACCTGGTCAAATTTATGTCATAAGACACGTCCGGTTCAAAAACATCGGGAAACCGTCTTCTGCATCAATGTATCACCACCCTGAGGATGGGCATTTTTGTTAGTGGGTAGATCTTCGAGAACTGGCATTGGTAGATAAACCGCTGATCGTATATAAATAATTGATTAAAGCAGATAAGTTTCCAAGCTCACCAAAATATGAAATTAAGCACATATGGCTGACGTACCCTTGTGTCCTTGTTGTAGGTTCCTGTATGGCTGGTGTCGTGGGTATAAAAATGCCACGCTACTGTCTGTTCGGTGACACCGTTAATACAGCCTCTAGAATGGAATCAACGGGAGAAGGTACGGATTAGTTTACGGCAGCGTAATGGCGGTTAATAAGTGAATGTTTTGATGTGTCCCGTGCGCGTATTCGCTTTGAAATTAGATCATCTTGAATTTAATTAATACACGTGAGCAAAATGAAAATGTCAAATATGAGATCATGGTTCGTAAAGCTTGTTCTAACTTGTTTAATTGTCATGGTCTTATTCTGTTATGCCCCACGAAGTATTTTAGGACATTTTCACAAAAGCTACCATTTTGGTTGATCCATTACTGAGGTTAGGAAACCTTAAAATGAAGCTCCGTAGCGTAGCTGGAGTTGCATATACAGTTGACGACAAATTGAAGATGTGTAATAAAGCAAAACAGTATTACATTGTTAGTTTGTTTACATGATTAACACTCTGACTTTGGATTATCATAAGTACATCTCCTCCGTGGCGCAGAGATCCACTCGCGTCTTTCTATGTTCGTTCAACACACCATTGTTCTTTAGGGATATTTACTTACGTGTTTGATATGTTTTGTTCTAGTCTAGAAGGCATTTCTTCTACCTGTGATGAACTACCCTCCCCTAATGGCGCCACAGTTTAAATCATAATAAGATTGACAAGATCTAAATAATGTAACGTCGCGGTAACTGCTGCCATTAGTGTGTGTGCTTGGTGGGTGGGTGTGAGCTGGTTATTAATAATGTGTTTATTGTTATGCAACGTAAACTGCAGGTGACGTCTGGTTTTCTTAACAGCCTATAAGATACACATAAGCGATGCAACGAAGTCAGTTCTTGATACGATTGGTGGCTTCGAGTTGGAACTGCGGGGAACGATAACAGTAAAGGTAAGACGATGCACGGATGTAAGGCAAGGTAAGACGTTTCCAAGTGTTTTGTTCTCCTCTTCTTTTCTTGTTTGTTCGGGGTGGAGCTGGCCTTGATACTGGTTTTCGATTTCTGTTTTCTTTTCTTTCCCCCCCTCACTGATTTTGTATTGGTGTCTCCATCAACCCTCTCCACTCCCCTCTATATTTCGCTCTCATCCACTCCTCTCGTAATCCCTCCATGTCTCTCATTTCATAATCCTCTTCAAAAGTATACCAACAACGTAATAGCAATGATAGCGCACGGTTCGTTCACGGCGTACTATTGCACTGATCAGTGTGCTTTACGGTTCGTTCACGGCGTACTATTGCACTGATCAGTGTGCTTTACAGTTCGTTCACGGCGTACTATTGCACTGATCAGTGTGCTTTACGGTTCGTTCACGGCGTACTATTGCACTAATCAGTGTGCTTTACGGTTCGTTCACGGCGTACTATTGCACTGATCAGTGTGCTTTACGGTTCGTTCACGGCGTACTATTGCACTGTTCAGTGTGCTTTACGGTTCGTTCACGGCGTACTATTGCACTGAACTGTGTGCTTTACGGTTCGTTCACGGCGTACTATTGCACTGAACTGTGTGCTTTACGGTTCGTTCACGGCGTACTATTGCATTGATCAGTGTGCTTTACGGTTCGTTCACGGCGTAGTATTGCACTGAACTGTGTGCTTTACGGTTCGTTCACGGCGTACTATTGCACTGATCAGTGTGCTTTACAATGACATGGTAAATACATGAATGCGCACATAATTCAATATGGTATAATATTGTATAATATTACAAAATATATAGTGTTAAGTTAAACGAGCGGTTATATGCGGGTTGACATTTTGGCGTACAGTGACGTTGCCAACAAAATAAGGTATTCCGCGACAACTGCGTCCGTATTGAATTCTGGACCGGCTATCTATAACTAGCATATTAATCGTAGATGTGCAGATGTCAATATTAATGGAACGTATTACTGTAATAATTGGGCCAGGGCGCAGTTTGTGGTATCAAGAATGATGACGATGTACTACGCAGGCAACAGTGCCGCCTGTTAGATATTAATATCACCCTGCGAATGACTCTATTTCCATGACTCAGCTGTTATTTGGGACTGCCTCGTCGGACTTTGGTGACCAGCTAAAAGGTGTATTTAGTAAGCGATACATAATTCATAATGGCGGGTATCACACACACACGTGCACACAAACGACACAAGGGCGGATCCAGAGAAGGTAGTTTAGGGGGGAACAAAAACCTCCACTGGCGGCCGAACCAACTGGTGTAGAAAATGTATTGCTGCTGCGCTGCCGTAACTTCCTTCAGCTTCTCCGCTGTCTGGTGACATCGGAAGATGGGGGAAGTGCTGTTGGAATTATTTTCGCAGCCGCATCGGCGTAACTTCAGCTTATTGTAACTTCAACGGGGGCACATTTCCAAGGGCGTGGGGCACGGTCACGTAGGCCCATTCAAAAAGGTCTACGGGCACGCCAAATTCGAAAGTCTATGGGGGTAGGTGCCCCCAGGCCCCCTGGATCCGCCTATGCTATACCACATCACACCGCACACACCGAACACACCGCACACACATCGCTCACACCGCTCACACCGCACACACGCACGCATGCACGCACGCACGCACGCGCAGGTTATACATGTCATCATCTTGAATATTTCATGTTTTAGAATGTTAGAAACGTTCTGGTCACCGCAGCTTTATCACAGGTTTACTTCGCTGTACATTTCGTTTCCGTCAGGGCAAAGGTGAGATGACGACTTACTGGCTCCTCGCTAACAAATCGATTCCGTCAGAAGAAAGGAAGAGAGTACGGGTGGATGAGAACGGATGTTACGACAATGTGCTTCCGGGATGTACGCAGTAGATTCCAATTCGAGGCAGATTAAAACAGTTATGACACGTGCACAAGTCTTCACTGACCATCTCCACGCAGTATAACGCACACTGCCACGGCTCAACGATAAACACAGCCATCCACAAATCGTCTGGTCCACGAGCAATAATTTAGGAAGACGACATGAACACCAAGTGTAAACAACGTCTTGCCAATGCGTGTCTGTGGGAACTTTGATCAAGACTTGTGCTAGGTGGATAACATTTATTTCAAGAACGGCTTATTCGGCCGATGCGTTGTTGCTTTTGGTACATGCACGTAATTATGTGTTGTAAACCACACGAGAAGTACCAACATATGCACTTTGTCTAGTGACAATAATAGATTTGGTGTACGAAGAAGGCATATGGAGAATACAGGTAAGAGACAGCGATAGACTGTTTTCTGTTCACCAAAGTGCGAACTGTCTTAATTCTAATAGGATAGAATTGAAACTATTTCAAATAAAAAATTGATAGAACATTAATTGATAGAAAAGCTTTTTCACATAAAATTTATGGACCAAAACTTTAAAAACGTCAACAAAACGTTCTCAAAACATTAGATAATTCAGTACAATAATACTGTATTGCCCCATGAAGGAAAATTTGTGCGCTGCGTTAAAAAACCCAACAGATATACAATTACAAAATAATTACCTTCATACAAAGAATATATCATTTAAGCGAAGTTCTCTATGAAAATCATGTTCATATTTAAGTGCGACCGGTTCTTTTTACTATTTCGTTGGAAATTACAGTCTTATTTTGAATTATCAGAATTACTAACGGATCAAATGGAATTGTCTGCGATCCTGAGAATGATTATACTGTAAATTGTTGGCGATGCGACCAAAATTATACTGGAAATTTTTCCAACGACGTGAATGATACAATTTCCTCAGTAGTTGTTTGTGACTTTCACGTTGATTGTTCAATTGATATACACTTCCTTAACGGATTGGTGTCCGTGACTGTAGCGTCTTTGGTGGTTCAATACATTCGCAATATTGTTTTCGCATACTTTAACGTTTGCCTTTAAAGGGGATGCACCACGAATACCGCCAACCTAAATGTTTTAATTGTTATCAACGATCTCGCCAGTGGAGCTTTATCGGCATTTTACTGCGCTGTATTGTCTGATCTATGCGTTTGGTTTCCTTCAGGGCAAGTACGAGATGACGACTTACTGGCTTCTGGCTAACATCGTGATGTCACTGGCAGACTGGCGGCGATTGCGAGGCGACCGGATGTGACGTCAACGTTCTTCATTGTTGCAACCAGTAAACTCCGACTCAAGGCAGATTGGAGCAGCTCTGCCATGTGCTAACATATTCCCAGATCCCTCTTTGTGTATCTTGTCTATAATTGCGACGGCTCAACGATATTATACACCGTTTTATCCTCTAAGCGATCTGGTTCATAGACAATAATTTACGAAGAAGGCAGAAACCAGTCTGCTGAGCTTTGTTTGATAATTATAATTAGTATATCAATTAATTCAAGAATGGTTGCCAAAGCAATGTTGCAATTGGTATATTAAGTAATTGGACGTTGTAAATCACATATCCAATGGACTCACGTTGCCAAATTACAATAATAGATTTGGTGTAAGACGACTGCAAATGTAGATTATATGTGATGCATTTAGACAGCAACATTATCAGAGTGCATGAGCAACAGTTTTGGGTGCACTCCTTTTAGTCCTAGCGAAAGGATGAACACGGGAACGTGGCTGCTGGATTCGCTTATGTTTAGGGGTAGTGTTGGTGAGGAGATATTATATTAAATCTACAACATACTGCAGGTTCATGACGCGATCATCTTCAACAAGGCTCTGCGAATATATATATATATATATATATATATAGACAGACAGAAATACAGATAAACAGACATAAACAGACAGTCATACATAAACAGACAGACAGACAGACATATAAGCAGGCAGACAGACGGACAGTCAGACAAACAGACATACATACAAACAGACATATAGACATAAACAGACAGACAGGCAGGCAGACAGCCAAACAGACAGAAAGACAAACAGGCAGACAGACAGACAGACAGACAGACAGACAGACAGACAGACAGACAGACAGAAGATAACAGACAAACAAACAAACAAAGATAGACAGACAGACAAACAGGCAAGCGTACAGGCTGACAGGCAGTCAGACAGATAGACATACAGACATACAGACAGACATGCAGAAAGACAGAGCGAGATGTTAGAAAATGAAACAGAGAATATGTACAGAAAAAAGATAACGGAGGTCAGTGTATGTACGTGTACATGTTCATTAACCGTTTGTGGTGTGCATGCGAATGTGTGCACGTGTGTGCGTGCATGCGTTTGCGTCTGTGCATGCACACACACGCGATCGTTTTCAACATGGCTCTGCGAATAGGTACAGGGGGCACATTGCAAACTGTGCACGCTCACGCTGTTTGTCTGCCTATCTGTCTGTCTGTGTGTCTGTTTATGTATGTATGTCTGTTTATGTCTGTCTGTCTGTTTGTTTATGTATGTCTGTCTGTCTGTCTGTTTGTCTGTCTGTCTGTCTGTCAGTCTGTCCTCGCAGTTCTCTTCCGTTCCCACGTTTTGTAGGCGTGATGCCAGGTCACGTAGATCCGGTGAAAATACCATAACTTCATCTACTAATGTATATAATATATATGACTATATTATCACATGCGTGTGTATATAGCTGCTTTGCATGGTTGTTGTTATGTACACCCATATTAGTGGATGCGTGGTTTTGCAAAAATGTATACAGAATGTATACACGTAGACTAATATCATACGCGTGTGTGTTTGTGTTTTCATGCTAAAAGAAGTGTATATACACACACACACGTACGCACACACGCACGCACACACGCACACACGCACGCACACACACACACACACACACGTACAAGTGCGATTTGGCAAATTTACAAATGCGCACGCTAGCAAACGATACACTTGACCGCACAATTTGTGTGTGTGTGTGTGTGTGTGTGTGTGTGTGTGTGTGTGTGTGTGCGTGCGTGCGTGTGTGCGTGCGTGTGTTTGCTATCGGACGCATATGCAAATTTGCTCAATCGCACTTGTGTGCCTATAATATACTATGTAAATAGTCTCGTATCAAGATATTCATTAACGATGGCAGAGAGCATATTTGCAACAACGAATTCGAAATGATGTCATCTTGCTGAATTTCATGTGTCATTTGACGACAATTATCTAGTGTTGACAATTATCTTCCTGAATACGACCGTCGCTTCCGTTGACATTAAACAATAAAATATCAACAGCATAAACGTGTGTTTGTGAAAACCTATTATGTGATTATGTTCGTTCTTGTTTTCTATTTAAAGCCAATGGACGGTTCCTCGAGAAACTAGTGGTTGGCGTCTGCTGATGGACTTAGGATATATTTCAAATACATAATACACAAAGTTTTGGTGCTAAAATTGCGCCATTTGGCGACACAGTTTGAGCACACGTGTTGGACACTATGGTAATTGCACCTGCCAAATTGTGTTTCGTGGCTGTTATGCCTTGTTGCCGATCACTTGTTATGTCCGGGTAATCCGAGCGTGAATGTCACTGCGATGATAAATTGGAAGATAATGAATGAAATGAAACGTTGTTAGCTCCGACACATTTTAAGTGGCTTACCCGTAGTGATGGATCTGGGCGTGCGAGTTGATTTGCGTGGAACCGTGCAGGAGGCTGTGTTCATGTTAGTGGATGGACGCAAAATAATGCCAGAAATTACATCCAATTTGGGAACAAATAATGAAACCGAAAGAACAAAATATTGTCTTAAGAATAGAGCAGGACGGTTAGCATGTTTGGGAGAGGAAAGGTTAAACATCGTTGGTCGGCCGAAGCAGGACCACCGAAGGGCCGTTTCCGTGTGGGTCGATGTTTCATTAAGGAAAGAAGGTTAGCCATTTCAACATCGATGTATTCACAGATCGGTTTGGGTATGCTTTGCCTTGTTTCCCCTATTTTATACCACGAGTGGCTGTCCACAGGATTAGTATTGATACTGGTTCTTCTGTGCAACGATATTTATGACAAGTTAGTCGAAGGAGTCTTACCTGAGAAAAGGCTAGTTAATTCATGGCAGTAGGACACACGACACAAAACTTCTTGGAGTGGAAAGGATTGAGCTATTCCACAATTTAAGCATGTTAAAGGAGAGATATATTGCAATTAATTGTATTGATGTTTTTGCACGGTTGAACAAGATTGCCACCCAGTGAAATTCACATCAGATGGCAAATGAACAAGGAAGCCATTGGCCTATCGAGAGTCCAACTTTTTGTACCTAGGTGAAAACCGCGCTTCTAAGATATTTAATACATTCGCACTGATAACATTTACACAATCAGTAAATAATAATACATTCCATTGGTTTATAATGCAAATTATTATAGTCCGATACGTATTGAAATACCAACACGCATAACTAACAAAAATAGTCACATGTATTACACTAGATGGCACCACCGGTATTTGTTCTAACATGGCCTGCTCGCTATCTGCTACGGAGACCTAGGTGTAGTCCACGGATCGGCGTGTTGTTTGTGTTTTGGAACAAACACCTAACCCCGAATGTGATATGCACGTGCGTGATATCGAGCGGAGGTATTCGTGTGACAGTCGGGGTGTTTATATATAACAAAACAACCATAGGAATGATCGATAGCATCGTGTTGCATAGATATATGTCTGTATGCCTATTTCCCTCTCGATTCTATTCACCCAAAGTGCACGTTAATAAAAATCATCTACAAAAATATTCCATGTTTGTAGCTACGCATTGCTGCTGCAAAATGGTGGCGCATGTTATTTTAGGACATAATTATTGGATGTTTTGCTGATATTAGTCACCATCCACAACATAAACTTCATATCTCTAAGTAGGCAACATTGTGGGGGTATCTGTGGTGTGTAACATGAGTGGATAACAGCGTCTTGCCTGCAAGCGAGGGATCAGTTACGATACCGTGATTCTGTAAGCCTCTATCTTGGCTCACGGCTATAAGTATTCTAAACAATTCCTTCAAAACATCCATCTTGTGATTTTTCTTGAGAGAGAGAGTGTGCGTGCGTGCGTGTGTGCGTGTGTGCGTGCGTGCGTGCGTGTGTGTGTCCGTGTGTGCGTGTGTGCCTGTGTGTATGTGTGTTTGTGTGTCTGTGTGTCTGTGTGCCTGTGTGTTTGTGCATGTGTGTCTCTGTTCATGTATATGTACATGTACCTACGAGCGTGTATGTGGGTGTAGCTTTTTCCGTGCGTGAATGTCTGTGTTTACCCATTCCCGTGTCTAACGACGACTGAAACGATGATATGGAGAGTTGCCATCACTATACCACGAACCCGGGAACCACGAACAGTTAAACGAAGACCACACGGCACGGATTCCGCATTAATTATTGAACAGTTTAAGGTCTGCTCGACATAGCTCATCGAGCGTCTCCCGCAGGACAAAGCGTAAACGACTCGACGGCAGGACACGGTGTGAGTCATCCACACTTCACGCTCAATCGATCCGTCGGCTGTCTCCTCTGTGGAATGTGTGATTACTTCTTTTTCTTCCATTTGATCAAGTTGCTTGTTCTGGCATTTCGAGGTTAGAGAGTGAGATCCCACCGTAGTGAGTCTACGACAGGTTTTTCCATTTCCCTGGAAGGGTTCTTTTACTGCCCCTGGCACAGACACCAGATAGAAGGGACCAACGGCTTAGAGAGTCTCTTCCGAAAGACACAGGTAACGTACGGTAAATGGAATAGCCAACGTTTCTACTCATCGGCCGAACCAGCACCAAACCACCGCCCGGCGGCACCATGGTTCGAAACCCGGTTAATCCGAACGACAGTCCAGCACCCTAACAACCCCCCACTATTATTATTATTATTAAGGTAAAAAAACATGTTCCGGGCGCTATACGTAAAAATCTATTAATGTGGAGAAAATACACATGCCATTATTTCGAGCAAAATACGAAAGAAATGCATACATGTAAATAGTTAACATTAATAAATACATAACTAATATTATAATACAATTAAATACACTATATATATATATATATATATATATATATCATTAGTCAACAAACACAGCACTGTTATAATAGTCTAACATTCGATGCAATCCTAAAATATTCGTGAAAGAGGCGAGACGTATGCCGTGAAATAGAAATGAAAGAGGCGAGACGTACAGCGCCTTAAATGCCCAACACCCGTCCGTTGGAGCACTGCGGATGATGTTGGTTCGATGCCCCTGGATCTAATAAAGGTGGCAACGTCATCACGACTGATGCATGCAACAGGTTGATATAACGTGCGTCGTACTCTGCCTACGCACGTACAGCGCGGTACCTGCAACGACCCCATACACCAGCATCGGCAGCATGAAACACGCAGAGTGGGAGTCACGAACGCCACGAAAGAAAAAATGCATTGTGCGTAACAACAAGAATATTATAAAAGATCGACATTACTTATTAAGGATAATTATTTACGGCCGAGTGGTCTAATCGAATCGCATGGGTGTATTATATAAGCATGAAAAACTAACGCCGACGGACTTGTGCTATCCGTAGTTGATCGTGTTGACGATTTTACTCTAGAGCTTCAGCAATCAGCAGCACTTGTGTTTGTTTGTGTGTGTATGTGCGTGCCTGTGCGTGCGTGTGTGCATATGTGCATATGTGCGTGCGTATGCGTACAGAAAACAAATTGGCGCTTCACACCACACGTTAAACTACAACATTAGACGAAACATACATACTTGCGTAATCCCATCCTTATTCTGCTATATAGACCGTTGTAGTCTGTGGAGAGTCAGCGACGACATTGCTGCCGTATTCACTGCCATCTCCTGCGCCGGACCGGGAAGCAACACCTACTACAGAGAGCAATCTCTAGTGGGTGATACCACCACACCATGAGTCCATGACAGGTTACCCACTTAGTTACGTCCACTGGTATAAAAACACCATAAAAAGGGATAGACTCCCTTAGCAAAAATCTATAGAGTTCTGTAGAAAATATGCTATAGGGAATATGACATATGATTTTCGCACAATTCTGTAGAATATTCTATAGAAGTCTGTAGAAAAAGCAGTGACTATAGAACATCTATATGATATTCTACAGAATTGTCAAAAATCCTATGTAATATTTCCTATAGTATATTTTCTATATAATATTATATTTTATGGACTTCTATAGAATTCTATAGATTTTCTGTAGAATTTTGTAGAATTTTTTGCTAAAGGCAAATTGTAGTGTCTCTTGTGAAAGACACACACAAGTTTCGAAACGGCGACAGATGGAATCAACCTCCCGTCCCTCGATCGGTATATCGGTATATATCTAGCCGGATCACTACATATGTATCTATAATTTAATCTCTCTGTATGTGTATCCTATGTTCATGCGTAGGTTCCAACTCGTGTATGCAAGTAAGTTCACAACTATCACCATGGCTTATTACCGGTCCCTTTTGCCGCACATCAAAACTTATTGCAATATTAAACAGCACTCCGTCGTAGCTTCGTAGCACTGGCAACGCCGTCCGCTGGGACAGTGCAGCAAACAAAGCCAAGTCCCGGCTGACTGAACGACGTCGGATCGACTCTGCGCTGATCTCTCCGGCGAGCAGCGGCCCGTAAGGACGGGGCAACAAAGCAGGCCTACACGACAGCAACACCGGAACAACGACACTGTAAAGACACACGTATGATAAAACGCAAGAAATAACCATAACAATTTAACAAGCGATAGATTCAGAGTTGTAAACGACACAATGTCAGGAGACATGGAATGGGCAAGAATGGACTCCGTCAGGGTACATGAGATCACCCATGGACGCGGTCTTCCGCCACTGTGCAATGTTCCTGCAGTTCGCAGGCTGGGCTGGTTATCGTCCGAGGAGAACAACTCATCCGTTGGAAGTCGCGGCAGTCCGGCAGGAAGTCAACACGGAGAGATAACCGTCTGTGACGAACTCAACACCGACGACTCGGACAACCTCGAAGAAGACGACGATGATAACAGCAACGACAGTGAATACGACACAGATCTGGATCTACAAGAAGGTATTCCATTACACATCGCTTTGTTAGTTAGTACGACTTCACGTCTCTCCGAACCTATTCAGAAATGATGATATTATGTTTGTTCTCACCTACTTGATGCTGTATGTAATTTTAAAATAAGCAGCGGTATTCCATTGGTTCCAATGAATATACATACACCCGTTTTACATTTATTAACAACGAAACTAATATCACAGTAAACCCTCTATGTTTATGAAAAAACTGTGCCAGAAATTAATTTCCCACTTTATGATGGCACTACTTTATCACTAGTCCGGGGAAATCAACAACCTAACAACCAACGTGTTCACATGATATACAACAGTTATCACACTATTGGCGAAATCAGCTCATAAGCTTAACTTATTTTGGAAACCGGACCATACTGGTAATGTTGTCGTTTAGTACGATTGTACAATTAATTGTTGATGCTTAACTCATTCTTATTTGCAACGTAGCTGACAACTCGATATATTAGACACACCAATAATAAGTATAATTATAACATTTTTAACATAGTAAGTGTTCACGTCATAAAACTGTCAATTTTGTTTTAGGAACGGTAAATATGTTAATAAAGCTAATTTGGATTGTCGGCACACCAGGAACATGTTATAAATATTAATTAGACACAATGCTTTCGTCTCTTTGACGACAGTTTGTATTGATCGACGTACTAATATAAACACTATGCTGGTCCGCCACATCTCAGTTTGATATGTTCATATTATGTTATCAATCACGTATTTCATTTAGTCAAATATTTTCAGACAACGGTGATTTTATTGTATTACTGTCATTACAACCGACAAAAAAAAGAATCAACATATTTGATTACGCTCTTAGGTGTATCTCTAGTGGGTGTATCCAGGCGTATTTATAGGCCGTTGATCAGTTTTTAGGTTTTTTATTACCTGTTGGGTGTATAAGTTTGACCCCTTTTGCATCCTCTTTATAAGATGCTAAATTCGTCATAGCTTGTCATAGCACGAACCCCGTTGAATATAGCCGGTCCTAGTATAATAAAAGACAATGAAACATAACACATACTCTCCTGTTATAATTTTTTAACATCTAACAGAAAAGGCAAATATTTTTCTCGTTGGTATTATCTTATATACTTGGAACGGAAGGATCAGCGATTTCAAACAAATAAATATTGAGTCTTTTTCGAAAGGTGGCTATAGTTTCGGATGATTTTAAAGTGATAAGGAGTTGATTCCAGAAGTTTGTGCAACCACAGGGAAAGCACGTTTGCCAATGTTAAGCTTAGTTTTTGGAACAACAAGTTGTGAAACATATGATCAATTTTGCGAATGGCGGTTATTGGTATTGCGACGAAGATGCGATCGGTAGTCTTAAGTATTAATTGCAGATGTTGAAGGCCCCGCTTTCAATACTGGAGTCGTCAGATACCATGCGATGTGTGAGAAGACGGCAACAACCCCACAGCGGGCAATAATACGGGCTCTCCCCACGTCCGAGTTAAAAGTGGCACACCGAGCACTGGGCGCCGTCGCCATTAAACCTCTGGCTGCTGCGCTAATGGTGAGATATACCTTCTCTTCAAATATGTCACGACTGACGAAGCTGCCAGGATTATAATTAATCAAACCGTTACCATATCGCCCTCCCAGCAGCTGTTCTTTGTTGAGTGACGAGTCTTGTTCTTGAAAACAAACGTCAAGGTGCAGTTAGAGTTTAAATTTAAAGTGTGTCCCTCACAGTTGCAATGTTTATAAAATAAATAAATAAACTTTCTTATGTAACATGTTAATTTCCTAAGTAACATGTTAATTTATGAGTAACCGTTCATATAGCGGCCATTTATATAAAAGAGCAATGAAAGGATCTGCGCGAAATCGACAATAACCTAATGCGCACCGTAGATATTGGTATAAATTGGGCAGTCAAGATTGTGACTGATGCTGTTGTTCGTCTGATTATAGTGTTCGTGAACGCGTACATGCTTGTAGGCGCCTGTTAGTCATAGTGCGTTGTTTCCTGTAGTGGTGTTGGCGTAAACGGTCATACATATTTCATATTAATGGTAAATTAATTGTGACAACATTGATACATGCATGTTGCAGAAAAACACCGTGGTGGAGAAAGTCGATTTGACCGACAACAGCATTGAGTCCGCCGGAGCTGTGTACATAGCGGAGATGTTGAAGACAAACGAATTTATTACAGAATTTGTAAATACGCATTAATTTATCTTGGTGTCCTATCTAAGCGATGTGCAATCACATAAATGATGCAAACCATTTAAAAAATACAGTACTGGTCGTAGGTTACACCTTAAAAGGAGGCAATCTGTTCGTAGTTTTTAATTTATTAATTGTTATAATGTTCTTAAGACTACACTCTTCATGATGACGGTATACTGCCCGCCAAATTGAGTTCAGCAAGTCCGCAACAACGTTCTCAATTTGGAGGGTACGACCCGGAGCATGCTCAAATAGGAAACAAAACAACCAGTTTCAAAACAAGCTTCAATGGCATTACAGCCGAGTCGGGCTGAGCTAACTGCAATACCCTTTGATGTTCAACGATATCCAATTTCCCACGTCCCACCCAGCAGAATTCCTGTTAAAAAAATACGACGCCCGCTACTTCCAGGTAGAGGAACTGACTGGCTCCCTTTAACGGCCTAATGTGACTCCACAAGGGTGTTAATAAAATATCACAAGTGGTTTCGCGGTAATGGATTTACGTTTCCGTCAAAGCAATCATTAAGACAGGCTGTGCTATTATTATTTCATTTTGTTGTTGCTAGAACGGGAAATATTACAAATGGTATTTGCCAGAAATATTATATGTATGACGTGTTCTTCGTGCTGTAGTTTAAGGTAATCGTTTTACCTTTCAGGTTCTTTTTATCACGGGTTTATCGCGCGCACCATTTTCAAGTTTATTTATTTCTCCCAAAACGATCATGCTATCACACAACATCGTTTGGTGTACACAATATATTATCCAATATTGTGTTTTATGGCATTTTCGTTGTTGATGGATCCGTGCGAATTGCGCCAGCCATTGCAGTTGCAGCGCGCCGAATGAACGATAAATGCGCTGGCTGATGCAATTATTGGTGCTGTTCGGACACAAAAGTGCCCTAACACAACATAGTTGATAATAGTTTATGTTCTTTTTGTGGACCTCAAACGATGTAGTATGATGGAATGAACGTTTTGGGACAGATATATATGTGGGTCAGACTCACATATAAAGCTGTATAATAATGGCCCATCTATATTAATAAGTTAATTTTGGGGCCGTGTAAACGTATCTCCTCCCCGGGTGTCGAGGTACAAGGTCTGTTTTGTTCATACACATCCTTCGGCCATTGACCTCTAATCTACCAATTGGCGAAGTATGTATATCAACAAACACAGAGGGAATTGAGTAAAGTAGTTTACCTACGTGATTGCTGAAACTTGAAATGGAATTTCTTTATTCGACTGAAGTAAATACATAATAGTACGATTTTGTCTTGAACATACCAAAACTGTCAGGAGACTCTCACTAAGGCTTAAAGAATATGTAGCTGGGGTTACTATTTTCCAATTGTGCATACATTTCTTACTATACGTTTTACTTAATTGTCAAAGTTTATTGTCACAGTTTATCGGAAGACAGAGCATGGTGATCATTAATTTTGTAGCCTACTGTAAGTGGTTATGTAGCAGTTAACGATTGTGCAAGTAAAGTGTTGCATGGCATATTGCTTATGTTGCTTGTTGCTCATACAATATTAAATATTATACTGAGCGGTAAGTCACCAAGCAGAAGATCCCAATATAGCGTTAACATAAATCACTTGAACAGTGGGAACAACAAAACAGTTTATGTGCAGTGTAACTGTGTATTAGCTGCGCATGGTGTGTTGCCCCGTGACATCTCAACAGAAGCACGCAGTAGACAACTCGATTTTTATAGGACATGTCTGACAACGCCATTGGTACACGTGGAGCTCATGCTATCGGCATCATGTTGGCGGAGAATAGAGGACTTGTCCGGCTCAATCTATCAGGTGAATGCTAGAAAAAATGTGCGAGTCTGCAGTTATTCGACGTACTGTCTGTGCGTTCGTGCGTTCGTTCGTGTGAGAAAGGGTGAATGAATTATTGAGCTACCTCTAATTTGTAATAGAGAATGTGTTGCTTGTGTTTGCGCATGTGTGCGCGTGTAAGGGTGAAGGGCCAACGTGCGCTTGTGAGCGCGTGTGCTTGCGTGTGTGCACGCGTTTGCTTGTGTTTGCATATGTGCTTGCGTATGTGCGCGTATGCTTGTGTGTAATCGCGCGTTTCCACTTGTTTGTGCGTGTTTTGTTGTGTGGTTGTGTATGTATGCGGAATTCGCGTATAAACATTCATGAGCGGGTTGCGATATTGAAACATCTGAAACGAAACTTCTACACGCATCATTAAACCAAAATATCACCCAAATAATCACACTTCAATAGACGACGAAGAATGACTAATTTCCAGCGTCCATGACGTTTTATCGAATCAATACAACTCCTCCCAACATACGTTTGATCGATATGTTTATTGGGAATTAATCTGGTAATACGTATTTTATGACTTTAACGTATTGCAATTTTAACGCTTAATAATCCCTTTATAAACCCAAAACAGCATTAGCAATTTGAATATTTTGATCGCGAAATGTTTAAATTATAAACAAAACATTCAGAGTATATGCATGCTCTATTGGCAGTATAGCGGACGGCGGTTGGCTTAACCGCAAGACACTTTGATGTTCAGCGCATTCGCGGTTCTCCCGCATTTAAGTCAACTCATTCAGCGAACTTCATGTCAATAATTACCTCCTAAACAGATACCGGGGATGTGGAAACAGACAAACTCGTTTGAAGAACAATAGTTTGGGTGTAGATTTCTTTCTGTGCAGGAGCTACGAAACGCTGACAAAACCTTAACATTTTCTCTAGCTCGAGTCTTGCTTGTTTCTCAAGGCAACGACCTCTCTGACGAGAAAGCTGCAGCGTTTATCGGCGACGGAATCTTGTGCAACGACCGACTTGTCCATCTCGACCTCAGCAACAACGACCTGAACGAACGGGGGGCCGCTTACATTGGGCTGGCTTTTCGTAAGTCACCATCACCGCCATCAGCACCGCCATCACCATCAATATAATTATCATCACACTCATCATCATCATCATCACCACCATAATCATCACTATTATTATCACCACCACCATCATCTCGTCATCACCAACGCCATTATTATATCATCATCATCCCAGATAACAATCTAAAACAATGGGATGTCTCCGTGCCAATTCCAGCTTTTTTTAGCAATTCCAGCAATTTATTGAGAGCGTAGACGCAGCAGTACCCATCAGAATCAGAGGCTTGTCTTAATTGCAGGGGAGAACATATCGATTGAGAACCTCAACATCAGCTGGAACAAGCTGCGACAAAGAGGCACAGTTTCACTGTGCGCCGGAATACAGGTAATTGTAATTCTATAAGATGACTAGTAAAATGTTCAAATGTTCAAACTGTAAACAAAACATTCAATTCTAAACATACTGTCTGATGTTCGGCGCCTTCGCGTGGTTCTCGCTTTCAAGACAACTAATTCAGCGAACTTCCTGCTAATAATTACCACCATGGATTAAGAGGATGAATCAAGTTAGCGGAACAGACAGTGAATGCTGCTTTATCACTAATTATTGTTCACTTTCGTGACAACCTCTATCGGTGCGTCGATACAGCTGAACAGGACGTTGACTCATCTGGACATCAGTTGGAACGGACTAGGTTACGGTGGCGCTCTGGCCCTGAAGACCCTGCTTCAGGCGAACGCAACTCTGCTGGAGATCGATGCGAGCAACAACGGCATCAACTGGGAGGGAGCACTGCTCATCAGCGAGGGTCTGCAGAAAAACGAGACACTAGAAGTGCTCAAGGTATGTTACAAACAAGACATACACCGACTTGTGTAATCGCTAGACAACATTTGATAGGCCCAATAAATAATTTAAACGCCTGTTATATTTGAAATAATCACTGTGAGGAGATAAGAATGTATAATTCACATTGGGATAAGTATATTTAAAAATAACATGTGTTGTTTTACTTAACTTTATATGACATTTTTTTTATAAGAACGCTGAGGGTATCAAGGAATTTACTCAAATTAGAGCTCGTATGTGTGTGTGTTTGTGTGTGTGTGTGTGTGTGCGTGCGTGCGTGCGTGCGTGCATGTGTATTCACCGAGTTTAGTTTATATTCCAGACGTCAATGCGTTTTATGCTTCATAGATGATTGCCGATCTGTAAACACCCGTGAACGGGTCAGATGGTGTGAAAATAACGTTTATCATTAATATTACATTCCGTGCATGCGCTTTGCGGGAGTTTCACGGTCGCACCGGCATGTGGCCACCATGCTTCCTGGACATTCACAGTTCTTGTACTGTTGGCACACCTGTCAATCCATCCGTTTCGGTCAATTTAATAAACTCCACTCTCCTCACCAGCTACTCTGCGGTTAATGACAAACTGTACACACCTTTAACCAGTCAAAAAATTCCCAAACGGACACTAATTTGCAAAATTAATTTTCTTTTCTGCCTTCATTTTTGTGGCTGTTTGTTTCAGTTGGGACATAACGTCCTCACGACGACAGGGTGCATGGACTTGATCGAAGCAGCGTCGAAGAATACGTGTCTATCTATACTCGACCTGACGGTGAGTACCATGGACCTTTTCCGAAGATGGCATTGCTCAAACAAATATACGCATACTCCAGAATCGACTCTTCTCTAGTCGTGTCCAACCATATACTACCATAGACTCTAAACCACAAAAGGAAGTCAACGAAACGTTGCTGTCGTATACACTGCCTGCTCAGCGCTTCCCAGACGTCAGGCCGGAGAGCAGTTCCGGCGGTCACACATCAGTTTATGGCCATAGTGAGAATGTTTTCTTCACATGATGTAGACGATATTAGATAGAGGGGACCAGCGGTGTTTATTATTCTTCCGAACGATACAGTGAGGTGACCGAAAATGTCCAAGTTTCAATAATGTGAATCGACAGTCCGGGGCTCGATTATACATCCACCGCTCCCCACCAATTATATATTGATCTCTGTGTTTAATAATTAATTAGGCAGTTATCAATTAGTGTCAAACACAATGACGCACACATGACAGGAGATTTCAAACATTTAACCTTATATGTCCAACTGTAATGTAAATATATGCTTTTTTATTTAAAATTGAGCCATTTTACCTTAATTATCAGAGTCAGAAAAGAATATAGAAGCAATTGACGGAAATATAATGATTGATAAGAATGCTTAGAATGAAAGAAACGCAACGAAAACATTCACGGAACACCCAATACTAACTGGACGACAACGAGAACAACTAGGAAAGGACAAGAAATGTTTAAAATAAGTGACGATTAAGAAGACATGTGAAAATCTAATAACAACTGGAGAGTTGAGACGATAAAGCAGAGTTCGGCAAACATGGTATGGTTTAGTAACTGCAAAATATATGGTTTAAGATTTGTTATGAAACTCCACAACAGTAACGGTAGAAAACACATATAATCGTGAAATGGATCTCTACTCTAGTCTGTATGGCACAAACACGACACCTGCTGACAATGACCAAAGTTCTTTACAAGAGGCTTGCCAGGATGGTCAAGCACCATTTAAAAGCGCAAGTGACCACTACTGCCCTCGATTCACTTCACATGTTTGTCTAATAAACCTACATCCATCCATACGGAACTCTATTAATGTGATTTTACACATCCTTGAACAATTAGCCAACATTCCTATAGCCATGAATTCACGACGAATTAATTAGGTAGAGTAATTTAATTTATGGCTTGACCAAATTTTAATTAAAGCCTGCAACAATTAGACGATAGGTTGGTGTGGAATTGGCGGACTTGGTCAGATATATATATATATATATATATATATATATATATATAGATTATATACGAGTAGCGACTTTATATATATATATATGTATATATATAAAGTCGCATTTTATACACGTACTATAATCATAATATCATGATAAGTTTGAGACCTCGTATGCTAGTAAAATCCATCTACTTCTTCGTTGTTCACTTGCGGGGATGTCGTCAAACCACTTAACTAGTTTCACCTTCTCGGCGAGAGTTCTTTCTATTTATCGCAATCTTTGGTCAGTTCACTCCTGCATTTCAATATCTCTCTTAACAACATCACTCCACTTGATTTCGATATTGCTCTTCTTTTCCTGTCCACCTCTTCTGTGTCATGCTGCACTCTCTCATTCTACATATGTGTTCTGTCCATTGCAGTCTGCTCCCAGATACCATGATCGTTATGTATTTCTTCATTCGCGTCACTTCTCCTGTTCGCGACGCATTATTATCACCATCACCATCACCATCACCATCACCATCCAAACGAACGTGGAATTAAACGTCGTCGTAGTAAATAAACAATTTAATTGAAACAAATATTGAAATAAACCATTTCGCATCAAATACGTTTCGTTTTTATGTGGCCGTTGTAAATATTGGTATTTAAAGAACTGGATAGAATATTAACCCCGGGGAACCACGATGTTTACCAGGAAACTTAGGTACACATCGTTAACTTGAATAATGTTGCCTCATTAGTAATACGAACGTTGTGGAGCGCAGTAGCGCAGCGGTAATAGCTTCGGACTCTCGACTGAGAGAACGCGGTTTCTAATCCTGTGCGGCGGTGTCGAACCTTGGACAAGTTCGTTTATTCTACATTGATTCAGTTAATTTACCTGTATGAACGAGTGCCTGGCTATAGACAGTGGTGGATGTTATGTTTGTCTACGAATAGTCTTTGGGCATTAATTGCAGCGTGGCTGAATGCTTCCCAGATTGAACAGGTCTGCCAGGGAGTAAAGTGCCAGATAAGAACTTAACTTTACGTTTAGCTGTTGTGAGACAGACACTGCATTTAACAAACACACGCGAACTCGCAATTACTTCGCCATGCACACAATTACGAATTAAGAACATCGTTGGTGTTCACGCGATAGTTCAACAATTACATACTTATCGCACAGTGTTTTAACTGGTCACAAAACAGTTGGAATAGAAACGAAATCAATTAAAAACACTGGCATAGAACTATATTAGTCTTGTAGGCGTACCCATTTAATGGACCGTTTGTTTTATAGGGTGAAGAATGTTATAATGGTTAATGACATATGCAAACTAGTTCTCTTAGACATATCCAATACGTGACTTTTTATATTGTAGAGGCTTTCGTCCGTAGTCCGTAGCACAATAGGTTAATGACATAATATTATTGCTCAGTTGTTGTATTAGACTGAGTAGGTCAATGAATATGTATGCATATATACGTGACCGGCTCTCGCAGCGCATCTGGGAGGTTCTGAAACAAAACTATGTAGGCACGATCTTGTATTTGGCGTTATGCAAACAATTATGCGATGGTGAAGCTCCAAGAAATGTGTGATCAAAATGTGTTTATATATGTACACACAAGATTTAACAAGATTTAACAAGATTGCCACACAGAGAATTAACTCTAGGTGGCAGGTGGACAAGGAAGCCCTTTGGCTTATCGAGAGTCCAACCCTTTTATCTATGTGTATCCAGCCCGTCTGAGGTATGCGTCGATTTTATTTTTAAACATATTCACGCTACTAGCACCCACACAATCAGCAGATAATCTGTTCCATTAATTTACAGTCCTTTGTGAGAATGAGAACTTTCTTATATCTAATCTACACTGCTCCTTTGCTAATGTAAGTTCATGTCCTCTAGTCCTTCTATCTTTCTTAACTGAGAAAAAAATATTTCTATCAATATTTTCATAACCCTTCAATATTTTAAACATTTCTATCTGATCTCCTCTCAACCTCCTGGTCTCTAGTATTGTTAAACCGCATTTTTTAGGCGTATTTCGTAACTAAGATCCCTCAGTTTTGGTATCATTTTAGTTGCTCTCCTCTGCACTCTTTCTAGCATATCTATGTCCTTCCTGCGATACGGCCTCCACGCGTGAATACAATATTCTAAATGAGGCCTAACTATTGTTTTGTACAGCGGTATTATTAGCTCTTTTTCCTTATACGTTATGTTTCGCCTAATTAATCCAAGGATTTGATTTCCTTTTGAAGCTGCAATTCCGCACTGCTCTGAAACCTTCATATCAGCACTAATGGTTAACCCTAAGTCCATTTCTTTTTCAGTAGTACTTAGTACAGTACCCCCCATTGTATATTCTACCTCTTCGTTCCCATGTCCTGTGTGGAGGCATTTACCTTTCCCAAAATTGAACAGCATTTGCCACTTTTCAGACCATTTTGATCAACCTGTCAATATCATCTTGTAAATGCTGTCTATCTCCATCACTTTTAATCCTTCTAAACACTTTTGTATTATCCGCAAATTTCAACACCTTGCTTGTTATTTCATCATCCAAATCGTTGATATATATTAAGAATAATATAGGTCCTAATACTGATCCCTGTGGTACCCCACTCAATACCGATTTCCAGTTTGAAGCCACCCCATCAACTACTACACGTTGTCTTCTGTCAATCAGCCATTGTTCTATCCAGTTTATTATACCATTTCCTATGCCATGGGCCTTTAGTTTAAGCAGTAATCTTTGATGTGGTACTTTGTCGAAAGCTTTTTGAAAATCTAAGTAGACGATATCTACTGGTGATCCCTCATCTACCCACTTAGTGATGTCTTCCAAAAAACATAACATATTTGTTAAGCATGACCTCGCTTTAAAAAAACCATGTTGAGATGGGTTTATCAAGTTTTGTTTAACAAGAAAATCCACCATGTGATCTTTAATTAGTCTTTCTAATAATTTACAAATCACTGATGTTAAACTCACTGGTCTATAGTTCTCTGACTTGTTTCTCGAACCTTTTTTGAATAACGGTATAACGTTTGCTTCTTTCCATTCTAAAGGAACCACTCCCTCTTCTAATGACAAGTTGAAAACTGTTGTAAGCGGTATGCTAATTTGTTCTACAATTTCAAATAGTAGTTTGGGTGGAATACCATCCACTCCAGGTGATTTATTATCCTTCATAGCCCTTATTTTCTTAGCTACCATTTCTGGGGTTACAATTAATTGTCCTAAATGAATGTCCTCTGAATCTGCCCCCTTGAACTTAGCCTCTGGTACTGGCAGTGAACTAATATCTTCTCTGGTAAACACTGAACTAAAGTACTCATTCAGGTCTTCTGCCATTAAGAATCCCTCTGATATTATATTTCCAGCACTATATTCTAGAGGACCGACCTTATCTTGAACTTTCTGTTTGCTTAGAACATACGCATAAAAACTCTTGCTGTCATGTTTTATATTACTAGCTAATTGTTGTTCTTAGCTTCTCTTTGAATTTCTAATTTCAGCTGTAGCTTGGTTAAGTGCTTCTTTATAACTGTTGTAGTCTTCATCATTTCCAGTACATCTATATGACTTCCACATCTTTTGTTTATACTTAATTTTTCTAATGGCTTCTTTCGATAAGTGTTTCTTTTTGGACCGTTTTCCTTGTTTTTTGAAGGGTACAAATTTATCGACTATGCACTTAATTTCACTCTTTAATATATTCCATCATTCTGTTGCCGTCTTATTTTTCAGTGTGTTATTCCAGTCTATCTTTGCTAAATATTTCCTCATGTCCTTATACCTTCCTTTGTGGAAATTTCTCCTATACTGCTTTTTACTATTCCTTTCTGATTTTACTTTGATGGTAAAGTGTATCTGGTTGTGATCGCTACTCCCCAGTGGCTCACATATCTTGACATTGTCAACTAATTCATTCTGTGAGGACAAAACTATGTCTAACACATTCTCACCCCTGGTTGGTTCTAGCACATGTTGAGAAAGGAAACTATCTTGTACTAAAACTAAAAACTTGTGGTCCTCACTACCCATACTCTGTACAGATTTCCATTTTATATGCCCATGGTTAAAATCCCCCATAATAACACAGTCCCGTTTGCTCACTTCCCTTATAGCGTTTTGTATTTTTTCATTCTCTTCTATGCTTATGTTTGGACTTCGATAAACTAACCAACTGTTAACGTTGAGTTTCCTGTAACTATGTTACACCAAACAGCTTCTTCGCAATCTGCTTCTCTGTTCTAATTTTATTTCATAAGCCTGGATAGATTCTTTAATATATAAATAACTCCACCTCCCTTCTTCCTATTCTATCTTTCCTAAACATTACATATCCTGTCAGTCCCAATTCGGCATCTGATATATCGGTGGTGGTCCAGATTCGGTTATACCTATTATGTGAGGGTCAATATCTTCTACCATAATGTTTAGTTCATTTATTTTGTTTACTATACTCCTTGCATTTAAACAAACACATTTTTATCCAGCTTCAGAAGAGTTTTCCAGACTGTTATTTGCTGATTCATTTGTGCTGTCTTTATCTATGCCTCCATTTTCAGGCTTTTCTGTGAGTCCCCCCTGCGAATCTAGTTTAAATAGATGCAACCTGTCCCACTGTCAACAGATCGCAGCAGGTTCTCTGAGAAAACTGCTGCCCCCTTTCCACTAAGATGGAGGCCATCTCTCATGTACATATCTTCCCTCCCAACAAAGTATCCCCATAAATCTGTGAATCCCACCCCCTCTTCTTCACACATCTGCTCAACTAGTGTGTTGATCGCCATCCTCTTGCAGTTTCTATACGTTGCCCCCCTTCCTCCCATTACTGGCAAAATTCCTGGCAGAATAACCTGTTCAACTCTCGTCTTCTTTAGCTTCCTCACTAACTGTCTATACTTCTGTACTATCGCAGTTGTCCCCTCCCGGTCTGCATTATTTGTTCCTACATGTACCAATATAGCCCCCCCCCTGCCATGTCCCAATACCTTCTCTACCCTGTCAGTTACATGTTCAATCCTAGCCCCCGGTAAACAAACAACGACGTCCTTTCCCTCGCTCAGTGTCTTGTCCGTCTTTCTCATAATGGAGTCGCCCATAAACACCCTCTCTTTCCTCATTGCCCCGTCAATCACTGCCTTAGAATAGCTCCTTCTTCGGTTTGCATCTGTCTGGTTGTTGTCTTTTCCCCCTGTCGTCTTCTCTCCTGTCACATTCTCTTCCGATCCATTCTTTCCTGTCGCTTTTTCTCTTGTCACATTTCCATCTGTCAGCGTCCCTTTTATCGACTTCTCTTCTATCACATTTGCTCTCACTTCCTTTCGTCCCTTCTTCTTTCGTCCCATCTCCTTTTCCTCTCTCCTCTCCCGTTCCATCTTCCCTCCCTCCTTCTCTACGGTCACTTTCTTCCCTGTCACCTTCACGCTTGTCACGTTTTCTGTTGTCGATTTTCCAATTTCTTCCCCTCCAATCACCTTCCCTCCTCTCAATCTCCTTTCCTCAGTTTTCTTGCCACTGCTATTCTCCTTCAGTCTTGCAGTATTCTCACCTCTCTCCCTGTCGTCTCTCTCCATTCGACCTGCCTCCTTGCTAATTCCCATCTCCATTCCCTTCACAATATCTGTCAACCTAACTATCTCTTTCTGCAGACACTCCACCTTCCAACACCCAATGCACTGAAAGGTGAATCCTTCCTCCACGGTTTCTGCCCATGACTTCCCACAGCCGGACAATGCAAAATCTACCCAGCTGTGGCAGTGATCGCACACCAAATGTCGCTTTGCCTTGACTTGCCGCTTGCAAGGCGCCATATCCCGATCAGAATTTATTTAATAACTTAACTTAGTCTTTATAAAGACTGTTTCCTGTGTACTACAGCACACACACAATACACACAAGCACTGTATTGTCATACACGAATGTACTGGAACTGGAAGAAGCAGGCAAACAACAGATGTCGGCATGACCTTAACACGCGACGTGTATGAATTTTAAAACAGTGCGAAATTCGTATTACGTGATGCATAACGGCTTGTGTAGGCCTAATCCACCTGGTCTTAATTAAATGTCGCATTATTTTTTAACGTACCTACGTGTGGCGCAGCAGTAACTGGCAACACAATTAACATTGCCTGCTTACAAACTTGTAATATGTCGCGACGAAATGAACACAGTATTTCGGGAATTAAAACTGGATGTAGGAGTTTAAAATAGAGCATTCGTTGTGGCTATAATTATGACTATTACATTACTAATTACATTACGTTATTATATAATTTACATTTACTGTTAAATTATTCACACGGTGGTTCTTGCCAAATATTCACAGTTTTCATAAAATCTCCATATTATACATTTATATTATGACAAGTTGAACGTTATACTTATGAACATGATGCATGCATTTATGTGTGTGCGCGCGCGCGTGCGTGTGCGCGTGCGAGTGGGTGCGTGCATGTGTAAGTGTGTATGTGTGTATGTTTGTCAGTGGGTGCGCGCGCGTGCGTGCGTGTGTGAGTGTATGCGTGTGTGTGTGTGTCTGTGTGTGTGAGTGTGTGTGTGTATGAGTGAGTGTTTGAGTGAGTGTGTGCGTGTGTGCGTGTGTGCGTATGTGCGCGTGCATCTGCGTCTGTGTGTGTAACTAAATGAAATGTCATTACATTTGCGTCTGTTCCTCACCTTTCTCGCTTGCAGTTCTCGCTTGGACGACTTTTTCTTTTATGCCAAAACATTAAGCTCTTGGGACCAGAATTTCAACAAAATGTAGATTCTACGGCGGAATGTCCGAACGCTCCAATGTCCGCCGTTCGGTGTCCAATTGTGATGGTTTAATAGACATTTTGCTAGGTAACAGGTCACGTGGTGGATAGGACAATTGCAGACTTTCCATAGGTAATTTCGTCCGTAAACCACAACATGTTTAGGAACAATGTCTCGTCATTGGATAGTCTAACACAATGACTGCGATTGTATCATTTTAGGAAAAACTTTAATACTACAAATTATCGGCTTATTGTTTATGAGTATCGACATTAGCATTCATTACATTCGTGAAGTGCGGTCAGCTATTCATAGACAATATTTACTGCGGTGAGCCATTCACGGGATCAACTGATCGATCTAAACTAAGTTCCTTACCGCGGGCAATATAAACGTAATGTAACATTCAAATTAAACGAATGACGGTCAGGCAAGTGTGCTGACCAGTCCTGGTGTTAGGTTAATATAGATATTGTTTATAGATCTCCAGTCCAACGTAAATTTACAACAGCAACAATGAACCAGAGTGCTCTAAACATCCAAACCTTGTGTTACCCGAATATAGAATCAACACAATATGCAAACGACGCAGGTGGGCCAGCATAAACTACAATGGATGAGATTGACAACAATGTTGCTACGTCAAGCTATAGCGACCGCAAACCTGTAGAATATTCAGTGAACATGGCGCTACATAAATAAAACGTCATCATTGATATTACTAGCAAAAATACCAGTCTTCTGACGGGATGCTTTGGTAATTGACAGTCGTGACAGCAATATTGAGAAGTTTGTCAAATAATATTCGTATTGCAATGTTATTGGCATGAGGGTAGCCATGCGCATTTGTGCCAGTGTCTACTTCATTTTGCCAAGTCCATGATGCAGGTGCCGTTTTCCAGAAGTATTTGCCGCGCGCGGTTCCTGTGATTGCGTTTGACGCGTGCATTACGCGGGTATTTTGAATTTATGTAGGTGTTACGTCCAACCCGTGGTGTCAGATCAATCCCTGAATGTTTTACGCCCGAGGTGCAAGCCGACTGGGAGGAAAACGTTAACATTCCCGCATACATGTACATGCGCAAGCTCGAATTGTTGCAGGGCGTTCCTGTGATCGCCGAGTTCGCGTTGATGGCGGCGGCCATATGTCAGACGAGGCGATTCAAGGGAATACACGGTGGTATTGTCAACTCACACGACATGCTGGGACAGAGACATGGTGAGTATTGGCCTCCTTTCAGCAGTGGTTCGACCATTTAGACCCACGGCATGCGTGTCCTATTCCTGCACCACTGTGGAGTGCTGTGGTGCTATTCAAATTCCTTCACTCCACGTTGCTCCAGTTCACTCAGCGTTATTAATGAGTACCTGGATATAGACAGTGGTGAATATTTGTGTACAATTCGTGCAGTAATAGCAGCGTGCAATGCTTCCCAGAGAAGTCGAGATGGTGATCGAATGAACAAATTTGTCTGAGAATGAAGTGTAAAGTGCTTCGAGCAGGATACAGCGCTGTATAAGAACCTTTTACCGTTATTGTTACGCAATCGCATGAGTCGTTTTTCTCCTCTTTTCCCCTGAGGTTCGGGAGACACTGACCTATACTCTAGTCTTAATTTGTTGTTTTCCTTCTCCCCTCGCTGATCCCGTTCTGTTGCCGTCTCCACCATCAGTTTCCACTCCCTCGCCAATCTCGCCAAATCTCTCTTCACACTGTCCTCCCATCTTGGTCGTCGTCTTCCTCTTCTCCTCTTGCCATCAACACTGTGTACATTCGCTCCCGTCGTTAACCACCCCCGTTTCCACTCGTTCCACGTGTCCTGCCCACATCTATACGCACCAGCTTCCTCCTGAAACTCTCTTGCCCAACAAATATCCCTCTCAGTTCCTCAAGCCATTTCGCTCTAGCAATTTTTCACCCTGTTATTTTCGTAAACTTTGAATTGCTGGTGTTCTCCTCTTCTTTCCCCGTATGTCCGGGGTGTGGCGGGCCTCAATACGGGTCCTCCAATTCTGCATTGCTGTCTCCACCAACTGTATCTACTCCCCTCTATCTTTTGCTCTCATTCTCCACCGTGTATGTACAGCTAAACGCCTTGCTATTTACATAATACGGCAAACATCGTTTCGCTTTGGCCAAATAGCTGTTCAATTTCTTGTTACAATGTTGATGCCATGTGTGGTGTGAAACGGGACGCTGGTTTCCAGGGAGACGTGCCCCGGCAATGCAACGGGTGCTCGACTACATGAAAACGGCGTCGATTCGAACGAGCGAGCTCGTGCGCTCTTTCGACAAGCGCGCGGCAAACAACATCAACATGGAAGAGTTTGTGCGCAGGATCAGGGTAAGTTTAGTGGTAGAAGGAATATAACGCCGATTTACATTATTTTGCGTATGTAGTAGGCCTACCCAGTGATGCGAAATCCCCTCTAGTCAGCGGGTTTATCCTAAAAAAACACCTCAATTGTTCACATCGTTCCACAAGCGCCATTTTTGGACCAGCGTTAGATATGGCATGATATTTCATTATTCTGTGGGATCCTGCTGTGGCGGCTATATTGGACAAATCCAAGATGGCCGCCATCCTGAGTAAGGCTGTGCAATAACTTGAGAACTAAAAATAGTAGAACCATAAATTAAACCACATCTTAGGCATTTGTGAGTATGGAGAATCCATTTCCGGTGTTATTTTGCCGATTCTAGGTCAATGTCACACGATAAGATCAAATTCAAGGCCATTTTGGCCCAAAATATGGATATTTCAAGTCAAAAATGTACTGTAGCGTATATATTCATCATCATGTTCCATCTACAACATTTTCTTAGGTGGATTATTAGATGAACTTGGAATGAATTTGGGGTAAAGGTCACTTCAGTTAAGGTCAAATTTGTCAATAAATGCGTAGAACCCCATGTATATGTTGATTATGCAATTATTGAATTATTCATCTTATTGTGTGAACAGGTTTTTATTATAACGTTGGAATTAACGGATACCGAAAGGTGAAAGACGAGGTCATACAAAGAAGATCAAAGTCAAGTTCAATATTATCGTTTATTATAGAAACTTTTCATTATATACAACTGGTAATGTAACCCAATTCAAAAGCAGGAACGATATTATTTTTCTATAAATAAAAACAGACAATCACACTTGATCCCTCTGACACGTTAAAACCCAAGTTGCCTGATAGCTACGTTATTGTTCTCCTGTTGAAATCAACAAAAACTACCCTTTCGTGCCCAGATGCGGCGAAGAAAAGGTTCGTCCCCAGTGCTATTAAAAAGTTAAGTTCTTATATGTAGCGCAGTACCCAGTCCTCAGGACTGTTCAAAGCGCTTTACAATTTACTCCTGGAAGATCTGTTCAATCGAATAACATCTCGACTTCTCTGGGAAGCTTCCAGCCACGCAGCAATTAATGCGCGAAGACTATTCGTACACAAAAATCCACCACTGTCCATAGCCAGGTACTCAGTCATACCGCTGAGTGGACTGGAGCAACGTAGAGTGAACGAACATGCCAAAGGTTCGACACCTTAGCACAGGATTCGAACTCGTGTTCTCTCGACCGAGAGTCCGAAGCTCTAGCACTACACCACTGCGCTCCACAAACAGCAAGGAAGCAAAAGATGGCGCGTGGGTGTCGCATGTTGCGGGAGTGTTGGAGAAGGGTGAGCTGGAGAAGGGTGATGTCGTAGTAGTAGTATAAAGATAAAGATGTTTCCTTTCGCCAGATTTCGTCAGACCTCCGAAAGAAAGGAAGCAAAGTTGGGATACGGGAACCAACTCTTCCTTTCCCTCCAATCACGTTCGGACGCGGATATTGCGAATTCTTCAAATTCGAGAGCCAGCGAGAGCCTCCTCCATCTGACCGAAGTTCGCTCAAGTTGGACATCATAGCGTGCGTCAACGCGCCAACCGGCCGCGTCAAACCAGCCAGTCAAGCGACAGTTCGAGTGCTCGACATGACTGCGTCATCCACATGGTGAATCTGACCAGACCGGCAACATTCGCTTAGTGTGCACACTTACACATTGTGCCTTTTCTGAAAGCACAGATGACCGCCACGGTTGAACGCGTCAGTCTACGACAACTACCATGAACAAAGCCTGAAATCACTGATGCAGCAGTGTCGTGGGACTGGTGGCGAACACGAGTCGAACCAGATGGCGACGGCAGCACGCCCATCCCCAAAAGGAACTAGCAATCGTACTTGAAAAAATTGGAAAACAGAAAAGAACTATTTTCTTTGTCAGTAAGCAGCAGGGTAAGACTGACATGTATAGAAGACTCCTCCTCAGCACCGACTCTGAGACGGTGCTCTCCAACAATCCATTCCATGCAATCATCCAGAGGTAGACACGCGTATCATCATGCATCTAGCTCATGCCTAGTCTCGAGGTCATGAGAACGCACGTTATTCTTGCTGTCATTTTCTTTGGACAGCTTGACCTTTCAGAGCTTTGGATTGGCTTTGGTAGCGTTAAAAACTACTGAGATATCCAGATGCACAGCCCCGTCCATCAAAGTCATTGGCTCTTCCCCTCGTTCAGACTATGACGGGCTGCGATACGACCTCTTAGTCCCTCGGTTGCAGCAAGAAGACGGCATGGCCTGCATGGAACAGTACACCAAGCTTTAGAGAGACGATGATCTCGCTGACTGCAGATCCGTAGTCCTTCACTCGGTTCACACGCAGTGCATCGAGCGATTCGTTGTGCTCATCAGCAAGACGTGTGGTTCTGCAACCGTCAATGGTGTTAGGCATCATCTCATCTCCAATGGCAGTCGTTCGCTCGACAATATGTCGCCGACCCAGGCTGCTCTCTTGGAGCATGTCAAGAGGTCCTTGTTTCAAGCCTGTTTCATCTGGAAGTAGTCAACCGCTTGCCACCAGGCAATCCCTGCCTTTGGTCAATTCGGATGGTAACAGGATGAGCGCAGCAAGCAAAGGCTCCCTTTCTGGATCACTCTCGCCGACACAAGTATGGCTTGTGCCCTCCTCCTACACTGTGGGTGGACGAAAAGTGCAAGGGGAATCATTATTGCAAGTGCTGCAGGGCAGGCCTTCGTTGCGCGGCAATGCCCGAGAGGGAGGGTGGCTGCCTAAACAATGATGACAAAGATGCTAATCATTGAACCACAACCAATGGATGGATGGATATATGGATGGACGGATGATGGATGAGATTGTTCTTATTTTGTATTTAGGTACATGCATTGTCGGTTTCGTTGCGATCCATTGAAGCAATGATTCATAACTATTTAAAAATGATATGTACATAATCACGATTGAACAAAATTATTGAATTTGTGTATCTAATTGACATATCGTTGCTATTTCTAGAATAATAGTATAGTTACTATGGACTAGGTTACATTCTCAGTTGTACATAATGAGACGTTTCTACAATAAATGATAATATTGATCTTGACCTTGAACTTCATTATATGACCTCCTCCTTCGCCTTTCAGTATCGGTTCCAACATTATAATAAACATAAACCCATGTTCACACAGTAAGATCAATTGAATCATCAACAGATACGTAGGTTTTCATGCATTTGTTGGCAAATGTTATCTTGGCAGAAGTGACCTTTACCCCAAATGCAAGTATATTCTAAGCATCTATAATGTAAGGCAAAATTTAGATGGAATATGACACCAAGATGGTGAATATACGCTATAGTACATTATTAGGTCGAAATATCCATATTTGGGGTCAAAATGACCTTGAATGCGACCTTATCACGTGACATCTACATAGAATCGGCAAATTAACACCGGAAATGGATTTCCTACACTCGAAAACCCCTAACAAGTGGTCTCATTTGTGGTTCTACTACTTTGGTTCTCGGGTTATTGCACACCCTTACTCCGGACGGCTGCCATCTTGGATTTGCCCAATATGGCCGCCACGTAGGGAGCCCAGCTTGGCTCCCGCGGAAAAATGAAATGTCACGGCCATATCTAACGCTGTTCCAAAAATGGTGCTTATGAAACGATGTGAACAATTATATGATTAAGCCCCCTGACTACTGCTTTGAGAAGGATATTTGGTAATTATGCCATAACTCCTGCCTTTTTTTTTGGAAATAGTCTCCCTTTTCAACAACTACCACATTTTATATAGAAATTAGGGGGAAATGCATAAAATGACATCTTTGTGCTTACTTGTGCCGTATTTTTTCTAAAATATCCGCATTGTGGGAGACGGTTACCCCTTCCCACACTTACCTCTCGTTGTTTCACACCGTGCATGACAATCTTCTTCCTACTCAGTTTAATAAAAGCTCCTCTGAGTATTTATTAAATGGTGTTCACAGCAGATTATGCACTTATATGGAAGAAGAATACCCTCACGTGTGTTACCTCTCCCTATTTATCTAGATTTTTGTTCTCATTAGGTCACAGTTGTATGCATGAAAATGCAATGCATCGAATAATACGTATGGCGACTTCTGTGTGACGGTACCGCAATCGCAACGTTACTCATTCTACATATATGTTTATAACTACGTCAAAGAGCAAACATGCAGTTTAAACAAAACGTATAGTTAACGTTGCATTCTGAGGTCGACCTTTTTATGTAAACATTTCTACACACACACACACACACGCACACACGCACATGCACACGCACACGCACACACACACACACACATTTTGATTAGGTAGCATTGTTGTTAAAACTAAGCAAGGGCGATAGTCGGGCGGCGTAACCTAAATAAATAAAGCAGCCTAACGTAACGTAATTGATTGTATTTAAAATAGGTCACTACCGGTAATGTTAGCGTTCGTGACAGGATAAATAGTCGGCTGTGTAATTGAAATGTGTAACCTAAAGTGTGCTGTAGTACACAGGAAACAGTCTTTATAAAGACTAAGTTAGTTAAGTTATTAAATAAATTCTGATCGGGATATGGCGCCTTGCAAGCGGCAAGTCAATGCAAAGCGACACTTGGTGTGCGATCACTGCCACAGCTGGGTAGATTTTGCATTGTCCGGCTGTGGGAAGTCATGGGCAGAAACCGTGGAGGAAGGATTCACCTTTCAGTGCATTGGGTGTTGGAAGGTCGAGTGTCTGCAGAAGGAGATGGTTAGGTTGACAGATATTGTGAAGGGAATGGAGATGGGAATTAGCAAGGAGGCAGGTCGAACGGAGAGAGACGACAGGGAGAGAGGTGAGAATACTGCAAGACTGAAGGAGAATAGCCAAGACTGAAGGAAAATCGACAACAGAAAACGTGACAAGCGTGAAGGTGATAGGGAAGAAAGTGACCGTGGAGAAGGAGGGAGGGAAGATGGGACGAGAGAGGAGAGAAGAAAATGAGATGGGACGAAAGGAAACGAGAGCAAATGTGATAGAAGAGAAGTCGATAAAAGGGACGCTGACAGGAGGAAAGGTGACAAGAGAAAAAGCGACAGGAAAGAATGGATCGGAAGAGAATGTGACAGGAGAGAAGACGACAGGGGGAAAGACAACAACCAGACAGATGCAAACCGAAGAAGGAGCTATTCTAAGGCAGTGATTGACGGGGCAATGAGGAAAGAGAGGGTGTTTATGGGCGACTCCATTATGAGAAAGACGGACAAGACACTGAGCGAGGGGGAGGACGTCTTTGTTTGTCTACCGGTGGCTAGGATTGAACATGTGACTGACAGGGTGGAGAAAGTATTGGGACATGGCAAGGGAGGGTCTATACTGGTACATGTAGGAACAAATAATGCAGACAGGGAGGGAACAACTGGGATCGTACAGAAGTATAGACAGTTAGTGAGGAAGCTAAAGAAGACAAGAGTTTAACAGGTTATTCTGTCAGGAATTTTGCCAGTAATGGGAGGAAGGGGGGCAACGTATAGAAACTGCAAGAGGATGGCGATCAACACACTAGTTGAGCAGATGTGTGAAGAAGAGGGGGTGGGATTCACAGATTTATGGGGATACTTTGTTGGGAGGGAAGATATGTACATGAGAGATGGCCTCCATCTTAGTGGAAAGGGGGCAGCAGTTTTCTCAGAGAACCTGCTGCGATCTGTTGACAGTAGGACAAGTTGCATCTATTTAAACTAGATTCGCAGTGGGGACTCACAGAAAAGCCTGAAAATGGAGGCATAGATAAAGACAGCACAAATAAATCAGCAAATAACAGTCTGGAAAACTCTTCTGAAGCTGGATATAAATGTGTTTGTTTAAATGCAAGGAGTATAGTAAACAAAAAAAATGAACTAAACATTATGGTAGAAGATATTGACCCTCATATAATAGGTATAACCGAATCCTGGACCACCACCGATATGTCAGATGCTGAATTGGGACTGACAGGACATGTAATGTTTAGAAAAAATAGAATAAGAAGAAAGGGAGGTGGAGTTATTTTATATATTAAAGAATCTATCCAGGCTTCTGAAATAAAATTAGAAAGAGAAGCAGATTGCGAAGAAGCTGTTTGGTGTAACATAGTTAAAGGAAACTCAACGTTAACAGTTGGGTTAGTTTATCGAAGTCCAAATATAAGCATAGAAGAGAATGAAAAAATACAAAACGCTATAAGGGAAGTAAGCAAACGGGACTGTATTATTATGGGGGATTTTAACCACGGGCATATACAATGGAAATCTCTTCAGAGTATGGGGAGTGAGGACCACAAGTTTTTAGTTTTAGTTCAAGATACTTTCCTTTCTCAACATGTGCTAGAACCAACCAGGGGTGAGAATGTGTTATACATAGTTTTGTCCTCACAGAATGAATTAGTTGACAATGTCAAGATATGTGAGCCACTGGGGAGTAGCGATCACAACCAGATACATTTTACCATCAAAGTAAAATCAGAAAGGAATAGTAAAAAGCAGTATAGGAGAAATTTCCACAAAGGAAGGTATAAGGACATGAGGAAATATTTAGCAAAGATAGACTGGAATAACACACTGAAAAATAAGACAGCAACAGAATGCTGGAATATATTAAAGAGTGAAATTAAGTGCATAGTCGATAAATTTGTACCCTTCAAAAAACAAGGGAAACGGTCCAAAAGAAACATTTATCGAAAGAAGCCATTAGAAAAATTAAGTATAAACAAATGATGTGGAAGTCATATAGATGTACTGGAAATGATGAAGACTACAACAGTTATAAAGAAGCACTTAACCAAGCTACAGCTGAAATTAGAAATTCAAAGAGAAGCTATGAACAACAATTAGCTAGTAATGTAAAACATGACAGCACGAGTTTTTATGCGTATGTTCGAAGCAAACAGAAAGTTCAAGATAAGGTCGGTCCTCTAGAAGATAGTGCTGGAAATATAAGACATCACTACGTGGGTAGATGAGGGATCACCAGTAGATATCGTCTACTTAGATTTTCAAAAAGCTTTCGACAAAGTACCACATCAAAGATTACTGCTGAAACTAAAGGCCCATGGCATAGGAAATGGTATAATAAACTGGATAGAACAATGGCTGATTGACAGAAGATAACGTGTAGTAGTTGATGGGGAGGCTTCAAACTGGAAATCGGTATTGAGCGAGGTACCACAGGGATCAGTATTAGGACCTATATTATTCTTAATATATATCAACGATTTGGATGATGAAATAACAAGCAAGGTGTTGAAATTTGCGGATGATACAAAAGTGTTTAGAAGGATTAAAAGTGATGGAGATAGACAGCATTTACAAGATGATCTTGACAGGTTGATCAAATGGTCTGAAAAGTGGCAAATGCTGTTCAATTTTGGGAAATGTAAATGCCTCCACACAGGACATGGGAACGAAGAGGTAGAATATACAATGGGGGGTACTGTACCAAGTACTACTGTAAAAGAAAAGGACTTAGGATTAACCATTAGTGCTGATATGAAGGTTTCAGAGCAGTGCGGAATTGCAGCTTCAAAGGGAAATCAAATCCTTGGATTAATTATGCGAAATATAACGTATAAGGAAAAAGAGCTAATAATACCGCTGTTCAAAACAATAGTTAGGCCTCATTTAGAATGTTGTATTCAAGCGTGGAGGCCATATCGCAGGAAGGACATAGATATGCTAGAAAGAGTACAGAGGAGAGCAACTAAAATTATACCAAAACTAAGGGATCTTAGTTACAAAATACGCCTAAAAATGTGGTTTAACAACACTAGAGACCAGGAGATTGAGAGGAGATGAGATAGGAGTTTTTAAAATATTGAATGGTTATGAAAATATTGATAGAAAATTTTTTTTCAGTTAAGAAAGATAGAAGGACTAGAGGACATGAAGTTACATTAGCAAAGGAGCAGAGTAGATTAGATATAAGAAAGTTTTCATTTTCACAAAGGACTGTAAATGAATGGAACAGATTATCTGCTGATTGTGTGGGTGCTACTAGCGTGAATATGTTTAAAAATAAAATCGACACATACCTCAGACGGGCGGGATACACATAGATAAAAGGGTCGGACTCTCAATAAGCCAAAGGGCTTCCTTGTCCACCTGCCACCTAGAGTTAATTCTTTGGGTGGCAATCTTGTTAAATCTTATTAAATCTTGTTACATATATATGCACGCACACGCGTATACAAACACGCGCGCACAATCACACACACGCACACACGCACACACGCAAACACGCACACACACACACACACACATAAAACTTTTCTCAACTCCATGTAAACTTGTTCACAACGACATATTATGCGATTTTAAAATAACAAGGCGTAAAAGGCGAACAAATTACCCGCGCGCCATACGTTTATTATTCTGCTGGCTGGACATGGCGAATGGTAATTTTGAAAAAACATAATTTATTGAAAATAAGTATAAATAAAATCCCAAAGCGATACACATGGTAACTAGTATGATCACACAATTAGACCTTATTCTTGCTGCACATGCACTTTCTTAAGAACAGTTAAACGTGGTTGTTTAACTCAGAATGCAACCTTAAAAATGTAAAGTTCAAGAATGTATCGTTCCACGTTCAGAAATGTCAAGTCTACCGCTTTGGTCGTTGGTCGTAGAACTTACGCATTTTCTTTTGTTGGCTTACAGAAAAGCGGCATTGAGATGCAGAGGCACGAACTAAGGGAACTCCTGTCACACATCGCCGATACAAAGAAGGACGCCGTTCAAAACATCAACTATCAGTAAGTTACATTACTGTTATATGCATTTTGATATCCGCCATGCAAAATAACCGTGACAGGAATGTGGTCAAAAGGACGTTATGGTTAGACACGATTTCAACCAGTGCCCAGTCCTTACGTTTTACCCATTGGGTAAAGTGACATGACGGGTTAGATACTAATAAAATTGAATAAACACTTTCATTTCACAATGATAATCAACGAACGGGAACTACCAACAACATTAAGTTTATATTTGTAATCACGCAACGGTTGCCGAAATCGGATGAATTACTGTACACGTTGCCTGATAAGATTGTTAAGTTCGGCATAGCGTGACAGTAATAATGGCTACATAGTACTTTCAGTGTTCCTATACGCAGAAATGTAAATGGAATGTTTGTGAATTGCAGACTGATGGCGCAGAGCGTCAACGCACACATAATGCAAGAGAGAATGATTAAGATCAAAGAGAGGAAGAAACTTGAACGCAAAGAAAGCTACCACGTCTCCATCCTCCAAGGCGACCTGCCGCCGATAGTCGAGAAGGCAAAAGACGACAAAGGACGTACGAAATGGTCTCTGATCAAACAGTCCGTACGTCAATTCCCGCGACCGGAAGCTCTTCAGCGGGAGGGAAGTCACGCATCGGGGTTCAGTAGCGACCGACGGCTTACCACCGCGGAGCCACTGGAACCGTTGCCGCGAGAGAAAACGAAGATCATGTCGATGGCAACGGCGCTCGGCGGCAAGGCGGTTAAGTTCGGGGCAGCGGGAGTGAAGAAGAAGAAAAAGAAGAAGCGTAAGAGCAAGGGCAAGAAGAGATAAGCGATGCGAATGTCGAGTAGTTGCAACATTGCAGGAAATGGAGTATGATGTATATGAACAGAGAGAAACAGTGGGATGTAAGGTAGCAGCGGTGAGGGGTTGTAGCAGCAAATGGGAGATTGGCCCAACAAATTGGCGAGAGGTTGACCTCAAACCTATGTGGGAGGACTTTCAAAAACAGGGGCGGTGGACTCTGAACAGGTTGAGAATGGAAGGTTGCCTCTGAAATAGGTAGGAGGCTGAGACCTCTGCTGTACACCCCGATAGGTGATCCATTCACTTCAGGTAAGAAAAATTTAATCTCACCATCTCCGTTTTTCCATAGACGCTGAACGCTTGCAAACAGCTATGATGTGATGTTGTCGTTCTCCCCCTTGTTTCCCGCTGTACAGGGCGAGGGTCTGGAACAATATTGTCATTGTGTTCTTTCTATCCACAGTTGTCCACCCATAGCCTCCGCTGTTCATCTTTCATCCTCCCCCGATCTTATGTCCCTCCTCACGCAGTCCCCCCATCTCAGTTGTGGCCTTTTGCGTCCTTGGTGTTGTTCCGCCTCTGTTCTCTTTTGCAAGTTTGCGTCCATCCTTGCCATATCCTGCTCATCTCATCCGGCTTCTCACCAATAATCCTGTTAGGCTGCATTGCTTTCCAACCTCTTTCTTCACGTCGCCCATCCTTACGCTGTCTACCCTCTTTGTTCGTGTTATTCTTCAAACGTGTAAGTTTACGTAAAAAGCATAATTATATAGATGATTATGCAACTTATTCACCTGGAGACACTCGCATAATGTGTTTGTCGCACACAGCGACAATACGACGTGATGAAGACATTTCAAAGTCCCGTTACGTTGGCAACGAGCCGAAAGTACCGCTGTGACAATGGTAGGCCTTTACGCAACCGCAGTGACCAACGTGACATAGCCATAAGTTGTGTCGGAATTTACTTTCTGCGTTTTCTTGTTATTTTATTCTGCAATTAACTGCAAATTTATATTATGTAATATAACAATTAATATGTTTAAACATTATTATTATTAACGCAAACCACCTTAGAAGTAACGCCTACTTTGGGCACGCGACTACTCTCGGCCAATTACAACGACATACTCGACGGCTGTGGTGTCATCTGTCGATTACAAATGTGAAACATGCCCTGTTAGAACATTTTCTGGTGGTGTGTAACAAAAATCTAGCTTGTTGTTGAATAAAAAAATCAGGGAATTGTCTTGTAACACCTGTTACTGGTCTTATTATGCTATCATACACAGTGACGGTTTCTCTAATGTTGTCTATTTCAGGTCACAAATCATTGACAATTTTGGTGGTGAAAAATAATTCTGATAAGATATTATCAAAGCAAACGTTTCTGTATTTTCAGTCAGTGCAATATCTAAACAAGATTAGTTGGCAAGATGACCTCAGTTGCATCCCGCGTGGCGTCGCAGTTTTTTATGTAATTAAACAATCGTAGCCCACGTGACATGATTACGTAAACATCTCTTCATCCATTGACGACCTTACTCTCCATTCTTTTTGCTTCTATATAATAATAAAAACATATATTACATACATAAAAAATCAGCGAGAACCTAAGTACTACGTCGTGAATAGGGACGTGCAAGTCTTCATGAAAGCAAGGGATCGCTGAGGATTGTCTATCAGGGTGGAAATGCAATTCGGAATTTTTTTTTACGGAAGGTGACTGTATGTCTGATGATTGCTATGTGATGGGGTTCGTGCTGTAACCATGCATACCAACGAGACAGCTACAAAGATTAATAGCAATGCGTGCTTCAAACATTAAAGTAAACATAATAAATTGTTGATTCCGGTAACGGTTGGCTTCGATGTAACGAATCAGTAAATCGCAAACACGAATCAGAACAGTGAGAAATTTTAATACATTTCAATAATACATGTCATTAAAGACGTGCGCGCTGCGCGTCCAAGACAACATGCAGTTGTGTTGCTCATGCAAACGATGCACAATAAAACTGTTTATAATAAATAAAGCGTACCAGCCACGCCTAGACACAACTGCCAGTCGTTTGGGCAAAAGAACGTTCGACACGGTTAGGATTAGTTGGTCTAAAAGAAATCTGCTTAGGGGCTGCATCGTCAAAATTTTTATACACTTTGTCTAGAGCAAGCCACGCGATACCCGGGTCCACCTTACTGCAACCAATACCCCATGAGCTTCACCTATATTTAAATGCATGGAATATTATTTTCCCATTAGTACTGTAGTCGTGGGGATGAAAGGCCATTATGTCGACTGTATCAATATATTATAAATACCAATATTTTAAAATTGTTTTGCTACACGAAACTGTACCGTACGTCAGCTTCAATCTTATTTCATTTCCGTACGTTCGGAACGTCTGCTGATCCCACGTGAAAATGCAAGTGTTACCAAGTCTGTGCACACGCATACCAGATCACGCCGATTTTTCACACACATAAAAACGAACATTGTTGACGACTTCTTCCACTTTTGGTATAAATGTCCATGTTACCTTAAAATTACAAGACAATTTTGCAACTCGTGAACAGATGATGTGTGTTGTTCCACTTTCCACAAGGAACCACGCGTTATTTCTAACAACTGAAATATAGTCACAGTAAGTTGGCAGATGTTAAATGCACCCCGAAACCAGCACCGAGTTAATATGTACACAAGAAAATGACACGACTACTCCGATACACCACCATATTTTCTCATGAAAAACTGCACGCTGCAGTCCACATCAGGGATGGGTCCAATGAATGTTGCGTAATTACAAACAAAATGCTGTTTGTAACCGTATCAGGTCATGAAACTGCTATCATTGTTTTCATGTAAATGCAACAATTGTGTAAATTGCAATTCATTACAGTACTTTTTCATGCTACAAACCTTACTTGAAAACCTGTAAAACATACTATCCTATAATTCGTTATTAATCGTATAAAATATATCAGAATTCAGTAACACAAACTTTGTAATTTACAAATACAGAATATTTTTTTTAAAGTCGGTCCCGCATAAAACATATGTAAATGAAACGATGTAGTTGTATTTCCTTTGAGAGTTTTAGAAGTACAAATGATTCGGAAAGTAACTGCAATTACTTTATACAACTGGACCAAGCCCTGGTCAAAAGAATGCCATTTTCTATCACTGTAAGGTAAAATTAACTTGGATAAAATTGCTGTTCATGTCACTTTTGTATGGTCTTGTCGCCTTTGATAACCATCCAGGATTGTAACTTCCGTGCACACTGATCACATTACAATGTGCACCTATGCAGCCAATGGTACAACAGGTCACCAACCACCACAAAACCAACGTACTGGTTAAGTAACCATTATGTACAGTGTTTATTGTTGTGATGCCGACGTAAAATCTTGCTAGGTGTTCTTCACCGTAGTATGACGTAACAGTCACAATATCCTAATAGAGTATCTGGTGCTTCCACGTTGAAATGACCGTCTGGCAATGTCCACTTTCATTGAGCGACTGATGTTGGTCAGAAACTGCATCAAACACAACTGTCCGGAATCACAGACGTGCCGCGTAACAACACTGCTCTCTTCGAGATTCCCTTGCAGCCCACGCAAAGCCACGCCATGCTTTGTACACAACTGCAGTTGTAAACATCAAACTGCATCATACACACCAGACGCTGCCGAGATATTGTAAATTAATTAAATGCAAATTATTTGAAACAGTTACCTATCTTGTCATTACGCCCGCCCACATATTGGACACATGTTGTGTATCATGCGTAGATCATCTAGTGCAACTGTTTGTGTTACACTTGATGCTGTATGTTTGGTTGCATGTGAGTTGTATTGCCGAATTAGACACATGCGTACGCGTCCCTGTTACACGGCGGAGGAATGTTGTGCAAACAATCAATCTAGAACCCCGCGAACACGGCGAATGTCTCTGCACAGTGTCACCAGGGTGTCGACTATAGAATCTGTGTTTGATGCATCTTGCCGTGTTCGTTTTGCTGTTTCTCTATGTGTGCTTTGAGTTCAGTGTTCAAGGCCAGATCCTCCATGCGCAGCGGCGTCACGTTCCCACATCCCGCATACGGACACCTGGTGGCAGGAACACAAACAAGAATGAAGAACGGCGAGGACGATCGAAACATCACAATTTAAAGAGGAAGTATTTGCGTGTGTAATTGATTGACTGTACTGTGTCTCAAAATAACATAGTTGAATGTTACCAGTTACCAATAACACTGACCATAGAGAGAGTTGAAGAGACCAGATGCCACCAAAGTGGAAGGTAAAACAAGGTGAGAATGACGAAGACCGAGATGGGAGGATTGTGTAAAGAGAGATTTGGACACATTACGAGGAGTAGAAGGCTTGAACAAAAGGGAGTGGAGATGGCTGGTGAAGACAGCAGTGCATGAACAGTGAGGGAACAAGAAATAGAGGACTAGTATCAAGACCAGCATCACCCTACATTTTGAGGGGAAAAGACAACAACATAGTACATTTGTAACCCGCTATTCCAAAATGAGACGTTTCTTGCTGATGCTCATTACGAGATATGAGCAAAACACTATTCCACCAATTTTTTTAAAAATGAATTTGTGAAACAGTCTGGAATAGACCAATCTGTGTTTGTTGTGTAATTTATATAAATTTTACTCATATGTGTTTATTTTGATGTTTAGAGACGCATATCAAATTTTTTCTTAATGGCTGGCAATGTTTCAAACTAAAGCCGATGATGTGAAAACCAGAGCCAAAGGTGAAAATCACAGCATATAGAGTGAAAACTACAACTAACAGAGTGAAAAACACGGTCAACAAAGTGACAGAGTGAAAACCACCGTCAACAGTGTGAATACCACAGCAGACTGAGTAAAAAGCTGTTTTTCACGAAACCATACATTTAGCATTTTCGACATTGAAATTGCTGTATCTTTGGAACTAATGGGAATATGGGAAACACTGAGGTATTGTTTACCCCCCTCTGAATCTGCTCTATTCGAATACGCAATAAAAAGTAACACTTTTTTAGAAGCGTCTCATTTTGGCATGGTGGGTCAATATCAGTCAAAGATGATTTCCAAATATAGATATTTGGAGGGATTGTGAGAGGAATGGAAATAAGGGCAAAAGATAGATGGAGTGGAGACGGATGGTGGAGACGGCAGTGCCAGGAGAGAATGAAAAATGGTAAAAAGAAATCTGTTTAAACAGAAAGACAATATTAGACTAAAGGACTGTTGGCTGATATACACTCTCCATCACGATTTTGAATAGCTTTATATTCAAACTGCATATGACAGGCTTCTGAGCAAAACGTGATAAACACCAAGTTCTGTGAGATTTTTTGAAACAGTGAAATATCGTAACTGAAATGTACCACAGATTTCGGCTCCTGCCATCAATCGTATTGATGTCATACTCCTAAGATATTCCAATATCATGTACATGTTTTCTGACAATGTAAAACAGAAGCAAGTTTTTGCCAAAAACAAAAGTGGAAATATCATGTTTTGCTCCGAAACCACATCAAATCACCATGAAAATCTAAATACGCCAGTAATAACACAACTCATCGAGATCAATATTAACAGTAAAAATAAATATATCATAATTTAAATTCATTTTTATTGCACATCGAGGAGACCTTAACCTAGAGGGAAAATGGCCAGTGTTTTATTTCGACTCACTTTGCATTTCCCTTCTTCCTCACTATGAACTCGAGAATGGCCATCTTCTCGTAGTTGTGTCCACATAGCTTGTTGCGCATTGGTTCCTTCATCACTTGCTGCGTGTATGGACACTTGATCCCAATCTCCTCCAATGTCATGATTACATCATCGTCGTCATCGTCGTCATCGTCGTCTTCGACAGCATTGTCTTGTGGTTTCGATTTGTTGCTGCCTTCGTTCGCCGACATTTCGCTAGTGATTTCTTTGACTACACTTTCCTGAAATAGAAACCTCGCTTTACGTTCATCCCAGTAATACAGCCACCCCACAATTAAGGCCACCCCAGGACAGTCGACATTATTTCCTTAACAGTAAAGTATAGGAAATCAGTCCCGCTAATACGGTCACCTCGCTATTCAGGTCACTTTCGTCCAGTCCCGGGGGTGGCCTTAATAGTGAAGTTCCACTGCACATAGTTCAATATTTCCAGAAATTCTAAAAAGCTGGATGCGACACCAAATGTTCACGTAAACATGTCCATCACATGATCAGAGTGTGAAATTATTTTAATAAACACTCTACTTTGTGCGTGTAAATATATTATGTCATTTACATTATAACAGAAAGATGGCTAATTGTGGTGCAGCTGCCAATGTCTTGCTGACCCTGAAATAATGCTAACCTCTAAAACAAATCAGTTAAACAAATCTGCTACATATCACCACCGCCAAATATTTGTTCCGATGCATATAGAGGGGTGTACCCAGTTTCTTGTGTAATGCTCAGTTGGGTTGTTCAATGGGTAGAATAAAAAAAAAAAAAACGCTGAAAGTATCAGGAAAACTAACAACAATTGAGCCTGTGTGTGTTTGAGTGCGTGCATATGTGTACATGTGCACGCGTGTTCCTTTATTATAGTATCAATTACTATGAGGAATTGTAACAAATAAAATTATATTTGACCGAAACCTTTATCTTCATACGTTACTGTAGCGCAGCGTTTTATCCTAACCTCATCAGAATGCTCATTCCAACATTTTACTGATTTGGCTGTTACTGTCATTTTTCGTAGTATCAGTTATCAGTGTATGTATGTTCCCGATTTAGTCACTTGTTTGTCGACGAGGATAATAAATTATCTTCAAAACGTTCATTCACTTTCACATGGACTGCTTTTCCCCGATAGCAAGGAACTGTTCTTTGTACAAGCTCAACACTACTGTTGCCAGCATGGGAGTTTTCTTTTTGATGACTTCGTTCCCAAGGAACATTGACAGTTTTCGGAAGGCTTCATCGTGTTACTTTTGACTTGACTTGACTCTTCCTCCTTCATTTCTTGCCTTACGTAGTAGTCGCACCGACACGAGTTATGGTACTTCAACTCTCTCTTCCCCAGGTCCACGGATCCTAGCATCATATTTTGTTCTTGCAGCAAGAATGATTGACTTGCTTCTGTCTTTGGTAATACATCGGTGCAGACGTTCATCCGTCATTCACTTCTTCCTCCTCTTCTTTCCACAGAAAAGGCATTCCTGTCCAAGAACGCCCTTTTTGCTGGACGATGGAATGCCTGAATTTGAGGGGGTGGTTTTGCTGGTTGGTGATTCATTGGAAGGTGCCAGCTGTCTCTTTAACAGCACAGAACCGACTGAGACATTTAGTGTGATACCAGGTGTCGTCCTATTCTGCATTTGAGCTGATATCTTCCGTTGCGCTAGAGGAGAGATCGTTCTTAAGTGTCACTCGACGTCTGGCAGCATTTTGGGCTGTTTCCCAGTTTCTAGGTTTGAAAGATTTTAGGCTGGGTTTCTCTGCTTCTGTCTTTTTGCAAAGGATGCAACTCTGGGTAGAGGTTGTCATTATCTGTCATTAAAACGGAGAAATTAGCTGGAGGAAAGAGTCATGTTGTCATTTAACCCATTAGCACTCAGCATGTTATTTCTATAGAGTATCTGTTTCCTCAGAAGCTTGACCTAGATTCCAAAAAAAAGATGCATGGTAGTTTTATGGTTGTGTATTTTATTCTTCATTTTCTATAATTACAAGTAAGTGTTGTTTTGAAGAGCATTGAATTATCTACATGCTTTTAATATGTTGTTGCAATGAAATATGTTGACCATACTGAGCTTGGTAAATGGCAATTTTTATAATGAATCACATTTTGAGAATGCATGTCATTGTTTGCGGTGTAACTTTTTTATTTTCATTTTCTGCTGCTACAAGTTGCGTTCATCTGAAAAATTATTCAATTACCTATCCAATGATAATACATATGTTGTGGTGTTTAACAAGATTTAACAAGATTGCCACCCAGAGAATTAACTCTAGGAGGCAGGTGGACAAGGAAGCCCTTTGGCTTATCGAGAGTCCAATACTTTTTATCTACGTGTATCCCGCCCTTTTAAGGTATGTGTCGATTTTTTTTTTCAACATATTCACGCTACTAGCAACCAACACAATCAGGAGGTAATCTGTTCCATTCATTTACAGTCCTTTGTGAGAATGAGAACTTTCTTATATATAATCTACACTGCTCTTTTACTAATGTAACTTCATGTCCTCTGGTCCTTCTATCTGTCTAAACTGGAGTAAGTTTAAAAATCTTCATAACCATTCAATATGTTAAACACTTCTATCTGATCTCCTCTCAAACACCTGCTCTCTAGTGTTGTTAAACCACACTCTTTTAGGCGTATTTTGTAATTAAGATCCCTCCGTTTTGGTTTCATTTTAGTTGCTCTCCTCTGTACTCTTTCTAGCATATTTATGTCCTTCCTGCAATATGGCCTCCATGCTTGAATACAATATTCTAAATGAGGCCTAACTATTGTTTTGTACAACGGTATTATTAGTTCATTTTCCTTATACGTTATGTTTCACCAAATTAATCCAAGGATTTGATTTCCCTTTGAAGCGGCAATACCACACTGCTCTGAAACCTTCATATAATGGTTAACCCTAAGTCCTTTTCTTTTACAGTAGTACTTAGTACAGTACCCCCCGTTGTATATTCTACATCTTCGTTCCCATGTCCTGTGTGGAGGCATTTACATTTCCCAAAATTAACAACATTTGCCATTTTTCAGACAATTTTATCAACCTGTCAAGATCATCTTGTAAATGCTGTCTATCTCCATCACTTTTAATCCTTCTAAACAATATTGTATCATCCGCAAATTTCAATACCTTACTTGTTATATCATCGTCCAAATCATTGATATATATATTAAGAATAATACAGGTCCCAGTACTGATCCCTGTGGTACCCCACTCAAAACTGATTTCCACTTTGAAGCTTCCCCATCAACTACTACCCGTTGTCTTCTGTCAATTAACCATTTTCTATCCAGTTATTTAAACCATTTCCTGTGCCATGGGCCTTTAGTTTAAGCAGTAACCTTTGATGTGGCACTTTGTTGAAAGCTTTCTGAAAATCTAAGTAGATGATATCTACTGGTGATCCCTCGTCTACCCACTTAGTGATATCTTCCAAAAAACATAACATATTTGTTAAGCATGACCTCCCTTTTAGAAACCGATGTCGAGATGGGTTTAACAAGCACCTTCCCTCCTCTCAGTCTCCTTTCCTCAGTCTTCTTGCCACACCAAGTGTCGCTTTGCCATGACTTGCCGCTGGCAAGTCGCCTTATCAAAATTTATTTTATAATAATCTAATTAGCTATTTAAAATAGTTTAGTCAACTATGTTTACACTATTCACTACGTTGTCTTTAAGAAGACTGTTAACTGTGCACATACGTTACACTTTACCCTAGATTGTCTTGTTTGTTTTTCGGTTATTCAGCGCCCTAACGAATACTCGGGACACTAGCCACATTAACAAACTCGATTTCTCCAGAATATCTCCCACCGAAGCTTCGGCTATGGCTTATGACTAACTTCCTGAAATGCCCTTTCTTTGACTATTGTTTACCGACAGCTGTTTCTTAATATATGTCTATGGATAGTTTACGAATAATATTCACCTAATAACAAGATTTAACAAGATTGCCACCCAGAGAATTAACTCTAGGTGGAAGGTGGACAAGGAAGCCCTTTGGCTTATCGAGAGTCCAACCCTTTCATTTATGTGTATCCCGCCCGTCTGAGGTATGTGTCGATTTTATTTTTAAACATATTCACGCTACTAGCACCCACACAATCAGCAGATAATCTGTTCCATTCATTTACAGTCCTTTGTGAAAATGAAAACTTTCTTATATCTAATCTACTCTGCTCCTTTGCTAATGTAACTTCATGTCCTCTAGTCCTTTTATCTTTCTTAACTGAAAAAAAATATTTCTATCAATATTTTCATAACCATTCAATATTTTAAACACTTCTATCTGATCTCCTCTCAATCTCCTGGTCTCTAGTGTTGTTAAACCGCATTTTTTTAGGCATATTTCGTAACTAAGATCCCTCAGTTTTGGTATCATTTTAGTTGCTCTCCTCTGCACTCTTTCTAGCATATCAATGTCCTTCCTGCGATATGGCCTCCACGCTTGAATACAATGTTCTAAATGAGGCCTAACTATTGTTTTGTACAGCAGTATTATTAGCTCTTTTTTATATGTTATGTTTCGCCTAATTAATCCAAGGATTTGATTTCCTTTTGAAGCTGCAATTCCGCACTGCTCTGAAACCTTCATATCAGCACTAATGGTTAACCCTAAGTCCTTTTCTTTTACAGTAGTACTTAGTACAGTATCCCCATTGTATATTCTACCTCTTCGTTCCCATGTCCTGTGTTGAGGTATTTACATTTCCCAAACTTGAACAGCATTTGCACTTTTCAGACCATTTGATCAACCTGTCAAGATCATCTTGTAAATGCTGTCTATCTCCATCACTTTTAATTCTTCTAAACACTTTTGTATCATCTGCAAATTTCAACACCTTGCTTGTTATTTCATCATCCAAATCGTTGATATATATTAAGAATAATATAGGTCCTAATACTGATCCCTGTGGTACCCCACTCAATACCGATTTCCAGTTCGAAGCCTCTCCATCAACTACACAATGTCTTCTGTCAATCAGCCATTGTTCTATCCAGTTTATTATACCATTTCCTATGCCATGGGCCTTTAGTTTCAGCAGTAATCTTTGATGTGGTACTTTGTCGAAAGCTTTTTGAAAATCTAAGTAGACGATATCTACTGGTGATCCCTCATCACCCACTTAGTGATGTCTTCCAAAAAACATAACATATTTGTTAAAAATGACCTCGCTTTAAAAAAACCATGTTGAGATGGGTTTATCAAGTTTTGTTTAACAAGAAAATCTACCATGTGATCTTTAATTAGTCTTTCTAATAATTTGCAAATCACTGATGTTAAACTCACTGGTCTATAGTTCTCTGACTTGTTTCTCGAACCTTTTTTTAAATAACAGTATAATGTTTGCCTCTTTCCATTCTAAAGGAACCACTCCCTCTTCTAATGACAGACTGAAAACTGTTGCAAGGGGTACGCTAATTTGTTCTACAATTTCCAATAGTAGTTTGGGCGGAATCCCATCCACTCCAGGTGATTTATTATCCTTCATAGCCCTTATTTTCTTAGCTACCATTTCCGGTGTTACAATTAATTGTCCTAAATAGTCTGAATCTGCCACCTCGAACTTAGCCTCTGGTACTGGCAGTGAACTAATATCTTCTCTGGTAAACACTGAACTAAAGTACTCATTCAGGTCTTCTGCCATTAAGAATCCCTCTGATATTATATTTCCAGCACTATCTTCTAGGGGACCGACCTTATCTTGAACTTTCTGTTTGCTTCGAACATATGCATAAAAACTCTTGCTGTCATGTTTTATATTACTAGCTAATTGTTGTTCATAGCTTCTCTTTGAATTTCTAATTTCAGCTGTAGCTTGGTTAAGCGCTTCTTTATAACTTGTAGTCTTCATCATTTCCAGTACATCTATGACTTCCACATCATTTGTTTATACTTAATTTTTCTAATGGCTTCTTTCGATAAGTGTTTCTTTTGGACCGTTTCCCTTGTTTTTTGAAGAGTACAAATTTATCGACTATGCACTTAATTTCACTCTTTAATATATTCCAGCATTCTGTTGCTGTCATATTTTTCAGTGTGTTATTCCAGTAATCTTTGCTAAATATTTCCTCATGTCCTTATACCTACCTTTGTGGAAATTTCTCCAATACTGCTTTTTACTATTCCTTTCTGATTTTACTTTGATGGTAAAATGTATCTGGTTGTGATCGCTACTCCCCAGTGGCTCACATATCTTGACATTGTCAACTAATTCATTCTGTGAGGACAAAACTATGTCTAACACATTCTCACCCCTGGTTGGTTCTAGCACATGTTGAGAAAGGAATGTATCTTGAACTAAAACTAAAAACTTGTGGTCCTCACTCCCCATACTCTGAAGAGATTTCCATTGTATATGCCCGTGGTTAAAATCCCCCATAATAATACAGTCCCGTTTGCTTACTTCCCTTATAATTATAGAACTGGAGAGAACTCCTTGAAAGTAATAGGGGCTCGTCTTTGGAATAAACTACCTGTAGACATTAAACATTCGAAAACGCTAAATATGTTTAAGCATAAAGCCAGGAGCTTTATAATTGGCATTAACTAAAGCTTAAATCTAATTACATATTGTAAGAAATTTTGCTTTTCTGTGAGTCCCCCCTGTGAATCTAGTTTAAATAGATGCAACCTGTCCCAATGTCAACAGATCGCAGCAGGTTCTCTGAGAAAACTGCTGTCCCCTTTCCACTAAGATGGAGGCCATCTCTCATGTACATATCTTCCCTCCCAACAAAGTATCCCCATAAATCTGTGAATCCCACCCCCTCTTCTTCACACATCTGCTCAACTAGTGCGTTGATCGCCATCCTCTTGCAGTTTCTATACGTTGCCCCCCTTCCTCCCATTACTGGCAAAATTCCTGACAGAATAACCTGTTCAACTCTTGTCTTCTTTAGCTTCCTCACTAACTGTCTATACTTCTGTACTATCGCAGTTGTTCCCGCCCTGTCTGCATTATTTGTTCCTACATGTACCAGTATAGACCCCCCCCTTGCCATGTCCCAATACCTTCTCTACCGTCAGTCATATGTTCAATCCTAGCACCTGGTAGACAAACAACAACGTCTTTCCCCTTGCTCAGTGTCTTGTCCGTCTTTCTCATAATGGAGTCGCCCATAAACACCCTCTCTTTCCTCATTGCCCCCTCAATCACTGCCTTAGAATAGCTCCTTCTTCGGTTTGCATCTGTCTGGTTGTTGTCTTTCCCCCCTGTCGTCTTCTCTCCTGTCACATTCTTTTCCGATTCATTCTTTCCTGTCACTTTTTCTCTTGTCACCTTTCCTCCTGTCAGCATCCCTTTTATCGACTTCTCTTCCATCACATTTGCTCTCACTTCCTTTCGTCCCATCTCATTTTCTTCTCTCCTCTCCCATCCCATCTTCCCTCCCTCCTTCTCTACGGTCACTTTCTTCCCTGTCACCTTCACGCTTGTCACGTTTTCTGTTGTCGATTTTCCAATTTATTCCCCTCCAATCACCTTTCCTCCTCTCAATCTCCTTTCCTCAGTTTTCTTGCCACTGCTATTCTCCTTCAGTCTTGCAGTATTCTCACCTCTCTCCCTGTCGTCTCTCTCCATTCGAACTGCCTTCTTGCTAATTCCCACCTCCATTCCCTTCACAATATCTGTCAACCTAACTATCTCCTTCTGCAGACACTCCACCTTCCAACACCCAATGCACTGAAAGGTGAATCCATCCTCCATGGTTTCTGCCCATGACTTCCCACAGCCGGACAATGCAAAATCTACCCAGCTGTGGCAGTGATCGCACACCAAGTGTCACTTTGCCTTGACTTGCCGCTTGCAAGGCGCCATATCCCTAACAGAATTTATTTAATAACTTAACTAACTTAGTCTTTATAAAGACTGTTTCCTGTGTACTACAGCACACTTTAGGTTACAAATTTCAATTACACAGCCGACTGTTTATCCTGTCACAAACGCTAACATTACCAGTAGTGACCTAATTAAAATACAATCAATTATGTTACGTTAGGCTGCTTTATTTATTTAGGTTACGCCGCCCGACTATCGCCCTTGCTTAGTTTTAACAACAATGCTACCTAATCAAAATATCTAGCAAGTGCTGGCTTACACAGATATTATCTTATGTAAGTAGTTTGATGGTTGTTACTTTATCTCCTGTATATTCTACCACATAATCAGGTTTGTTAAATCTTGTTTACAACTTATCGAAGGCTAAAGGCTAAATGAGTTACCCTATTATCATTCACTATACTAAGGTGTTCTAAAATACTTGAAATAACTAACTTTAAGCACAACTGCCATTCAATATATGTTTACTGCAACTTTATGAGTGATATTAAGGCAAGAATAATACTTATCAATCTGTAATTCCACTTGTTTATCAACTTTTCTGCACCACCAATTTCTACGATCTATCTCTGCCAAATATAGCCTCGAACCGGAAATACATAGCTTTTGGTATATTGTACATGAGGGTTGTGATAGAAAACTATTGGACATTGCAACATTCCAGAAAGACAGTATGAGATACAGTGTTGTATCCCACTATATGAAGTGTGACTTTCAGATACTTCATTTTGTAGTGGTATGGATTATATGATGGGCCTCTCCATATTTATGTGAAATATGTTATTATGTCACTAAAATATTTAAGAACAGTACAAGAACAATTGCAGAACAGTAAAATTAGGAATGTTTTAGTACTTAGTTCTGACAGCTGGGACCGCCTTCAGTGAAATCGAGACAAAGGCTTCAAGTTCAAATGGACTATCAGCGTCCAGCTGACCCATTTTGACAAGCGTAAACGTTTGTCATTTTTAGGCAAATCTAACGCATCCACCATCTCCAGAACTTCTTCGGCAGTAAAGCGCCGATACTTCCGCACAGACGCCATTTTAAGGTCACACACAAAAGTTAGCAAAGCGCTTGTAAAACTCGTAATACTTGAAAACTTTGAATAGAAACAGATTTATATTACCCACAATTCATAGCTATGCATCAATGTCTACGTTGGTGAAGTAACGTATCTATCCAGTATAGCGCCACTTGTATACAAATACATACACCGGGTAGCCACAGGCAGCATGAGGAGAAAATGATCGGGTGGTCCCAGAAGGTTGACTGTTAATGGGTTAACTAAGGTGGTCCAGCACCCCCTAAGGAGGTCCAGCACCCCCTAAGGAGGTCCAGCATCCCCTAAAGTTGCTGTTGTTGTCCATTTCGTACTCTGGGAACAGCAGGTGGGCATTTCAAACTGGTTTTAGTCTTGGCATTGTTCACATAAATAAATGTACTGTTTTGCCCACTTGGGGGAGGGTGATTTAGGGGGCATTCCACCACCCCATACCCTGGCAGCAACTAATTTTTGTGATGTCGGGGGATGGTTCTTCCAGTTAATTTGCCCTTTTTACATAAATAAAAAACTCTGGGTAATACTCTAATGGTAATACACAAGCAAATGAGCCCATATTTTACGTCATCCATTTATCTAATTAGTACTTAGTGTTAAGATATGTTCAGTATTAACAGAGATATGGCATATTTGTTATATGGTAGTTTTTGGGTAGTGACTACCCTTAACTAATGACGACTCGAAAGAAAAGTGATGTTTTTATTGTTTCAAAATCCTCCAAGGATTAAGGGCTTTTACCAGTTTTAGGGTTCACACCAGACATTAATTGATCTCGTTTTACAAATGTCAGGTAGATATTCTTCAGGAAACCGTCTTCTCTGTGTGTGTGTGCATGCGTGCGCATGTGTGTGAGTGCATGTGTGTTTGCATGCGCAGGTTGGCCATTTTTTCTAGTATCAACGATTAAGGTATTGGACGAGAAATACTTACGAGACTGGTAACAGACATGTTCTGCCGGTCGTTGGTGTTGTTGCTGCCTGGATTGAAATAGTCGTTGATGTTGCTTTGTACTGCAAACAAACACACAACCAATTAAGACAATTTACTCTTAAAAATAAAGTCAGTTAATGTGTTTGGCATTTGCATTTACACAGTGACGCATAAAATAATATGTCGTGAAATATAATTCCAACCATGCTGAACTGAAAATTCATCTAGCAGAGAAAGATATAATTTACATGACTTTGAACGTCCATTGAAGGATTTCTTGCTGTGGAGTATTCAGCACATAACGAGCAGACCCAAACATGCTTAAGACAAACCTTGCGTTGACTTTGCAAATGGAACTATAGTTATGATTGTCAAACATTTTGTCACAATGGTTACACATGGAAAACTTATTTGTTGTTATCACACACAAAATTAAGAAGTGTACAAAATGTCATCACCGAAATTATGATAAACATCCAATTTGAATGTTATTATCGTCCATACTCCTGTCGTTTGTATTGTACAGTGGAATCTAACTATTAAGGTCACCATGAGCACTAGGCCAAAGTGACCTGAATTGAGATGAATTAAATTTGGTTGACAATTTTACTACCTTAGCCTCACTTTTTTTTATAAATACTTTTTCATACTTATTTGATATTATCACTATATCTTACGTACATGTACATATATTGTTTTACTGTAGCCTGTTTTTATTGTAGACTCTGTAAACACTATTGAACAGAATCTTACTCTGAATACCAGTGTCTAATTAAAGTCCATTATTACAGTCGCGCCCCGTTATAATGCAGATTCGGTTATAGTGCCATCGATCGTCGACCAACAATTTCTGTCGTCATGGGGAAAATTGGCGCTATGGCAAACTATTAACGCTGTAATAACTGTCGCTTGTCTTGTGTGAAGTTCTCATGTTTGTTCACTAAAGGTGTATTTTGACTGACAATAAATTAAACGTAGCAATACAGCTGTGCAATGAATCTGGAGTGAGGCGCGTCGCTGCGTTGCCGTTGTTTGTTCTGTACTGCCATCAGCATCTTGGCACTTGTCATGTTTCTCACCATCTATTGTGTAACTAGCATTTAGTTTGTGTGATGTACTCCCAGTGTTGGTTAAACATGTGAAGAATTGCTTTGATTATGGTCAATTAAAGCCAGACACGGAAGGTAGATAGGTTTATTTTATACTTATCGCAAACTATGCAAATCTGTTTGCCCAAGGTATGGAATGGATCCAAAAATATGAATTCGTCAAGTGCATATGAAATGGAGAATCACAATATTATTCAGTACTGAAAATGTGTGTTCTAAATTTGTATGTTGAGATTGATTGAAAGACAAAGTTAAGCAAATAGTTACCGTATTCATTGTGGTTTTCAATCTTTAATCAACTTTGGCACTGCATTTATCAACTCATTTGTGTTCAGCTGCTGAGAGCCACGTTATTATTTTAGACCATATTATTATTCAGTTTGCATCATATTAGCCTGTAGGTCCATACGTTATAACGTTATAACCACTTACTACGTTATAACCACCCAGGGGCCCGAGATTATCAAACATTTAATCGGGCCGGTAACTTTGAAAAAGTGCCAGACCGCAAGAATTTTTAAAAGAAAATCATGGAGCACTTATTTAGTATCTGGGCTAACCTAAATTTTGTCATGTTTGCCTAAATTTGATACCTCAGTGGTTTAGTTCTATCATTCAAGATAAGCCCAGGAATATTTATATTACAAAAATATTGCATCTTAGCACACTTTTGAGGCCCAAAGTGCTACTAGTCAGTCTGCGCAGCTGTGGCCGTGAGTTACTACAGTGAGCGATATAGCAGTGTATGTTGTTGCAAACTGGGTTGATCTTTGGGCTTCAAAAGTGCGCTAAGACGCGATATTTTTGTAACGTAAATATGTGTGGGATGATGTTGAATAATGACAATAACGCATGAGGTATCAAAATTAGGCAAAAATATTGTTATAACGACAAAGTCGGGGTGGGCCCAGATATTAGACCTATGCCAACAATTGTGACATTTGGGTACGTCCGAACGGGGAATTTAACATAAGCACGGTACAAAAACAAGTTGGAAAACAATAAAATGTCGAGCTGATCAATGCTGACAGATCAAATTAGTTTAGTTTCGTAGTGCTGGCACAGTGAAACGAGTGAAGAGTTTGAAATCACTGTCCGAGTTCAACTCTGACTCATTTGAAGTCACTGTCAGTGAGTGGAGCAAGTGTTTCTTAGAGCCTGACAGTGCCGCTGCTCATGCATACGATGGCAACAGCTCAGAGTAGTTCCCTGCATACATTCGTGTTGTGGTGTTTGTTGTAATTTGCAACATTGATGTTTTTCTGTCAACAATAAACTGTTGCCTAAGTTGACATTTTATATTCGCTGGTTCATTATTTTGAATATCGTAAATATGCAGGAGTACGAGGACAGACTTGGCATGAACTAACAGATTAATAATTGCCATGCGTTACAGCTGTTAATATATATACTTGTGTAATTATGTTAATATTTGGACCCCCAACTTTTGTGTGGGACCACCAACTATTGAAAGTTGAAGGTCCGACTGACCACCAACTTTTCGTCTTAGGTGTAGAACACTGGCTGTAACGAGGCGTGACTGTATTATTATTTGATTGTATCAGACACTACAGATAGAGTACTTTCGTGCACGTTACAGTTACGTAAAGTTCAACTGTTACACAGACAGGTTAAGACTGGTACACAAGATTGCCAACACAAATCTCGACCTCTCACCTCTAGCGCTCTGCTTGATCTTGGTGAAGATCTTGTAGGCCTTCATGACATCGATCATCTCGAAGAGATTTGACACAGAACCGCGATGTTTCACCTGCAGTAGCGCCTCCTTCTGGTCATTGTTGATTCGCTTCAGGAAGAGGATCAGGTGTTTCTGACGTTCCTCTGTACACAACATATAATAAACTACTATAGCGTCTGTATCCCCAGGAATGTGAGCTCAGAGGTGCAACATACAGGAATCGTTAACGTGGACAAGCAAGAGTCATCATTAGAGCAAGGGACCATTGAATGTTAGGGTGGGAATGCAATTTCCAGGGCTGCCTACCAGACAAAAACAATTTCCGAATTGACCCCCCCATCGCATCCCGCCCCGCTCACCAGTCCACAAGGTTGCCAATCAAACCTTTCTCTGAGTCTGATGTAGATACAGTGACAAGCCCAGCCTGTTCACAGTGCCTGGGAATCCAGGAAGTTACTAATTTAATCATCAAAAGTAGATATACTTTGTTTCAACATAATGTTGCTACACTGTAACTCTTGTCAGCAGTTAAGGTCATCGTTAGCACTTCAAAGAGATGCTTGTTTAGCAACATCCAATAAGTTACATTGTGCTAATTACAGCTGTCAAAGTGCCTGCATGGCCAGACATGTCCAAGTGTTTACGTATGTAGGGCTTCACCATAGGAAAGACGGCGCCAGTGAATAGCCAATAATCATCCAACGAGCTTCTAAATTTACAACACACAACAGGAAACATTACAATTATTACTAACAGTCAATGACAAAGTTAAAATGTTGGATTCAAATGAAAACCTTTGAATAAAAATATGATAGTTTTATATTGCAATTGCAACAATTATAATACTAATTTTATATTCTTCTAAGACATTTTATAATTATATTCAGAACTTTCATAAAACTAAAACTATTTAATATAATTTAACGGTTATTCCTAGCGTCATCTTAATTTATTTCTTTTATTATATAATTCTACACCTGTAAATTTTATTAATGTCTAGATGTGCATTAATGACACTGATATTTTTTGGCCGCTGTAATTGCTGTTGACTTACATATGCAGACATAATACAATAATATGCCCACATGCCACGGCAGTCATCAGCAGGCTGCTGGGGTCAAAGTTGTAACATTGTACACAGGCACAGCATTGGATGACGTCACCGTACTGACTTTGTAGAACTTGTAGTGAACTAAATATTTGTTGATAAAATTGTAACAAGTGAAAATATGAGTTTCCTCAGGGCATCTGAGTAGCATTATTTATAGATTTAGCAATTGTTTAATGTGTATCCTTTTCTGTAGTCGGATATTTGTATTCTGTAATGCGGCGGCAGTTTCCGTAATGCCGTAATCTGAGGTGAAATTCCGTAAGGATTATAGAAAATCCGAAACGGTAGGCAGCCCTGAATTTCAATTAAAATAAGACTCCAGTTTGTTACGAAAGGTAGCTGTAAATCTCATATGTTCAAGAAAAGGACCAAACATTTAATTCTACACAACTTGTAAACATGTAACAGTTTCTGCTTTAATGTATTTTTTTTATTATGATGCAACCAGTATTCGGTGTTACGGTATTCCTATAATGCACTATTAAATAATTAGTTAATTTATCACGAACATGTATTGCTCTTTTTGCACAAATTATGATTTACATTCAATGATGCTTATTTATTAAAAGGAACACAAACAATGTGATGATTTGTTCCAATTGTTACATAATGTATTTATGCGTCCTGTTACTACCTGTACCTCTGTACTGTACTGAACATTATTTATTAAAAGGAACACAAACAATGTGATGATTTGTTCCAGTTGTTACATAATGTATTTATGCGTCCTGTTACTACCTGTACCTCTGTACTGTACTGAACATTATTTATTAAAAGGAACACAAACAATGTGATGATTTGTTCCAGTTGTTACATAATGTATTTATGCGTCCTGTTACTACCTGTACCTCTGTACTGTACTGAACATTATTTATTAAAAGGAACACAAACAATGTGATGATTTGTTCCAGTTGTTACATAATGTATTTATGTGTCCTGTTACTACCTGTACCTCTGTACTGTACTGAACATTATTTATTAAAAGGAACACAAACAATGTGATGATTTGTTCCAGTTGTTACATAATGTATTTATGCGTCCTGTTACTACCTGTACCTCTGTACTGTACTGAACATTATTTATTAAAAGGAACACAAACAATGTGATGATTTGTTCCAATTGTTACATAATGTATTTATGCGTCCTGTTACTACCTGTACCTCTGTAGTGTACTGAACATTATTTATTAAAAGGAACACAAACAATGTGATGATTTGGTCCAATTGTTACATAATGTATTTATACGTCCTGTTACTACCTGTACCTCTGTACTGTACTGAACATTATTTATTAAAAGGAACACAAACAATGTGATGATTTGTTCCAGTTGTTACATAATGTATTTATGCGTCCTGTTACTACCTGTACCTCTGTAGTGTACTGAACATTATTTATTAAAAGGAACACAAACAATGTGATGATTTGGTCCAATTGTTACATAATGTATTTATACGTCCTGTTACTACCTGTACCTCTGTACTGTACTGAACATTATTTATTAAAAGGAACACAAACAATGTGATGATTTGTTCCAGTTGTTACATAATGTATTTATGCGTCCTGTTACTACCTGTACCTCTGTACTGTACTGAACATTATTTATTAAAAGGAACACAAACAATGTGATGATTTGGTCCAGTTGTTACATAATGTATTTATGTGTCCTGTTACTACCTGTACCTCTGTACCTCTGTACCGTACTGAACATTATTTATTAAAAGGAACACAAACAATGTGATGATTTGTTCCAATTGTTACATAATATATTTATGCGTCCTGTTACTACCTGTACCTCTGTACTGTACTGAACATTATTTATTAAAAGGAACACAAACAATGTGATGATTTGGTCCAGTTGTTACATAATGTATTTATGTGTCCTGTTACTACCTGTACCTCTGTACCTCTGTACCGTACTGAACATTATTTATTAAAAGGAACACAAACAATGTGATGATTTGTTCCAATTGTTACATAATATATTTATGCGTCCTGTTACTACCTGTACCTCTGTACTGTACTGAACATTATTTATTAAAAGGAACACAAACAATGTGATGATTTGTTCCACCTTGTTAAGCATAATGTATTTATATTCCTGTTACTACCTGTACCTCTGTATTGTACTGAATAATATTTATTAAAAGGAACACAACAATGTGATGATTTGTTCCAATTGTTACATAATGTATTTATGCGTCCTGTTACTACCTGTACCTCTGTACTGTACTGAACATTATTTATTAAAAGGAACACAAACAATGTGATGATTTGTTCCAGTTGTTACATAATGTATTTATGCGTCCTGTTACTACCTGTACCTCTGTACTGTACTGAACATTATTTATTAAAAGGAACACAAACAATGTGATGATTTGTTCCAGTTGTTACATAATGTATTTATGCGTCCTGTTACTACCTGTACCTCTGTACTGTACTGAACATTATTTATTAAAAGGAACACAAACAATGTGATGATTTGTTCCAGTTGTTACATAATGTATTTATGCGTCCTGTTACTACCTGTACCTCTGTACTGTACTGAACATTATTTATTAAAAGGAACACAAACAATGTGATGATTTGTTCCAATTGTTACATAATGTATTTATGCGTCCTGTTACTACCTGTACCTCTGTACTGTACTGAACATTATTTATTAAAAGGAACACAAACAATGTGATGATTTGTTCCAGTTGTTACATAATGTATTTATACGTCCTGTTACTACCTGTACCTCTGTACTGTACTGAACATTATTTATTAAAAGGAACACAAACAATGTGATGATTTGTTCCAGTTGTTACATAATGTATTTATGCGTCCTGTTACTACCTGTACCTCTGTACTGTACTGAACATTATTTATTAAAAGGAACACAAACAATGTGATGATTTGTTCCAATTGTTACATAATGTATTTATGCGTCCTGTTACTACCTGTACCTCTGTACTGTACTGAACATTATTTATTAAAAGGAACACAAACAATGTGATGATTTGTTCCAGTTGTTACATAATGTATTTATGCGTCCTGTTACTACCTGTACCTCTGTACTGTACTGAACATTATTTATTAAAAGGAACACAAACAATGTGATGATTTGTTCCAATTGTTACATAATGTATTTATGCGTCCTGTTACTACCTGTACCTCTGTACTGTACTGAACATTATTTATTAAAAGGAACACAAACAATGTGATGATTTGTTCCAATTGTTACATAATGTATTTATGCGTCCTGTTACTACCTGTACCTCTGTACTGTACTGAACATTATTTATTAAAAGGAACACAAACAATGTGATGATTTGTTCCAGTTGTTACATAATGTATTTATGCGTCCTGTTACTACCTGTACCTCTGTACTGTACTGAACATTATTTATTAAAAGGAACACAAACAATGTGATGATTTGTTCCAATTGTTACATAATGTATTTATGCGTCCTGTTACTACCTGTACCTCTGTACTGTACTGAACATTATTTATTAAAAGGAACACAAACAATGTGATGATTTGTTCCAATTGTTACATAATGTATTTATGCGTCCTGTTACTACCTGTACCTCTGTACTGTACTGAACATTATTTATTAAAAGGAACACAAACAATGTGATGATTTGTTCCAATTGTTACATAATGTATTTATGCGTCCTGTTACTACCTGTACCTCTGTACTGTACTGAACATTATTTATTAAAAGGAACACAAACAATGTGATGATTTGTTCCAATTGTTACATAATGTATTTATGCGTCCTGTTACTACCTGTACCTCTGTACTGTACTGAACATTATTTATTAAAAGCAACACAAACAATGTGATGATTTGTTCCAATTGTTACATAATGTATTTATGCGTCCTGTTACTACCTGTACCACTGTACTGTACTTCTGTACTGTACCTCTGTACTGTACTGAACATTAAGTCACAATAAAGATTATTATTACAACAAACCACCACAGGTTAGTTTTTCCAAACGTGGGCTCAGTCACAGGCCTGGCCTTGGGATGTAGAGCCCACATTTCTCTCTCTAACTTAATCTCTTAATAAACGTCATTCATTTGGCCTTCTTTCATCACTATTCATGACTTGTGTTGGTGCTTGCATAAATGTGTTTCTCTCACCAAACAGCAAGAGTTATGTCCACAAATAGGTTATGATATATTTAGTTTATAGTTCTGTTCCAGACACGTCACTGCTTAAACGGGAGGCTTAATTTAATTTGGTTTATTTTTTACATCGGGTGTGAATTCGGGAAGCTTGCGGTCAAACTAATATTGTTGGTTCTTGCAATAATTGACAACAATTATATCCCCAAATAGGTGATAACACATCAAATTTATTCGTCTGTTTCGGTTTCAATAAAAGGTGCAAATATTGTCCCGATAAGTGACCTGCCACTGCAGACCGGGTATTAAGTTGCAAAATTGTGAAATGGACTTTTGTGCCTATTTGCATTCAAGAGACCATACGGTTTAAAATGATACATCATTTGTTGAAATATCTTCAGTAGTTTTTTATTTATAGCTAAAACTGAAGCTAACGTTTAAAAGCAACATTTTAGAAACAAAGTAATTCTGACTGATATTATCTTTTTTATTTACGGTTTCGTAAAAAGCAAGTTTTAAATTGAGACAAGATTAAGGTAGGCATTCTGCCAAAATCACAAAAATTATGGGTCATCATCTTGACAGCTATTGTGGCTCTTGTACAGAATGGGCATCTGTGACTCAACCCGGTTCGCACTGGCAGGTCACATATGTGTACGACTGCCGATTAACCTATTGATACACATGCACACAGAGGGCAGCACTCACCGGTGCTGGACGGATTGAAGACTATCGCTCGTCCTTGCGCCTTCAGCTTGAACTTGCTGCGAAGTTTGTCGACTCCTACACGTGTCGGACTGACAAAGATGGTCGTCACCTTGCCGTCGCTGCACAGGTAACAGTTCTGGATGTCGTCCGACGTCATGAAGATGTCCATGATACCACAACTTGAGCCTACACGAAGCAAGACAGCAAACAACATGTCAGGGTGGCAGGTTAAGTACAGGTACTTTGAAACAGAAAATTGTCAAGAAAATTATTCCAACTACAAGTATGTTAGGACCAGTACAAGTTAAAATACATTTCAGTTGTAATAATCAACAATAATATCATTACACTGCATAGTTGCTTTATAACTGTGTACAAATGAAATAAAGTAGTGTTTGACCATGCATCAAATATCCAATTCTCGTATACAAATGAACATGTTTCTACAGCTGATAGCAAATTACAGTAGTAAGTATTTGAGAGGGTAAGGGAGCGGGGAGGGAGAAGTAGGAAGCTTGGGAGAGAGATAGGGAGAGGGAGGGGCAGGGAGAGAGAGTTTGACAGTGGGAGAGTGGAAGGGAGAAGGATGAGGGAGAGAGTGAAGGAAAGAGGGATGGACAGCAAGGGATAGATGGGGAGAGAGGACGGGAGGGCGGGACAGAGACAGGGAGTTACCGGGTGGGCGAGCGGGGAAGGGAGAGAGGGAGTAGAAGATGTGTTGTCTTGCAGTAGCATGGACCTGTCGCTGTGGACCTATGACTCACTGTTGAGCTTGAAGTAGATGCCACTGGACTGGTCAGTCATCACTCGTATCTGACCGACGGGATTGCCTCTCAGCATCCCTATTCTAATGTGTGTACAGTCCAGTTGAACTTCTGTGTTCTGCACTAAGCCTGCAAACACAAACATAGTAACCTACAGATACTACCCAAGTCAGTGATCACCCATCCACGGGTCTCGCTTCTTAATCCAGAGCAGAAGTCAATGATCACCCATCCACGGTTCTCGCTTCTTAATCCAGAGCAGAAGTCAATGATCACCCATCCACGGGTATCACTTCTTAATCCAGAGCAGAAGTCAGTGATCACCTATCCACGGGTCTCACTTCTTAATCCAGAGCAGAAGTCAGTGATCACCCATCCACGGGTATCACTTCTTAATCCAGAGCAGAAGTCAGTGATCACCCATCCACAGGTCTCACTTCTTAATCCAGAGCAGATTAGGACTGATATTTACAATGGATTCATAGTGAAACACTTTTCTGTTTTGATCATAAGTTAAGATTTAAATAGGTTTCTAAACGCAACATCATGTTTACAACTTATAAGTAAGTTCATAACAATCTTAGTGCAAGTGTACTTAGATCACATTCACGACATGACATTTGGAATGTATAGTTGTACATATATTTTTGACACCGTCAACTTTATATGTAATGCATCAATGACAGAGAACGTAGCCAATGACACTGATGTATCTCCTAATTAAAGTCAGGTTTATATATATGCTGTAGAATATGCTTCAAAAATGGAATTTTTTATTAGATTGCCATGCAAAGCATGAACCCTGGATAGTTATTGGACTTGAGAAATTGGCTTATTGAGGTTTTCATCTATATTTAACCTGTGCTTCTGAAATACTGAGACTAAGTGTGATATTTAAAAAAAAAATTATTAAACACATTCACACTGGTAGCATCTACACAATGATATCACCGTCATTATTTGTGACCCATCTTAACGAAATGAGTCGGATGTCAGCAAAACCGATTTTCCGTAAATGCTGTTTCTGTAAAAAAAATGGGCCAAGAGGCCCTGAAGTCCTTTGGGCTAATACGTCGATATGTGACCCCGGCTGACCAAATGAGTAATAAGTCGGAAAAATTGTAACATTGTTTTCTTACATTCTTGTAAAGGTTTGGTAGGGTGCTTTACACGGTTTCAAAAATTATGACTGCTACAAAAATTGGCAAAGTTATGGAGCATTGAACATGGTAAGGGTCAAAAAGTGAAAATGAAGAAAACAGCTCTTGAAGTTTTATATTATATATGCAAATGGATTACATGGAAATATTACATGCATGACATTCAAATGTGGCACACAGTATCTGAGTATGTATGTTATGTTGAGGACAGATTATTTGAGAGCAAAAGGTAGACTAAAGAAAATAACAAATGACGAAGCTAATGCAGGGTTAAGAGAATTGGCTAGTGGGTATAAATGCTTTATAAAACAAATACAAAAATGCTACCATAAACAGTTACATGAAAACTAGCGCAACCTAAAACATAGCGAGCCTGCGGAATACTGGGATATACTTAATAAAGCAAGTAACAGCAGTGAAAAATTTGGAAATATTTCACTGGATAAGTTTATGAACCATTTTGAAAAACTCGGTGAAAAACAGTGAAACTGCAGCTAGTGAGATACCTTTTGATCCAAGAAAGATTTCCCAGTCAAACGAACACATAAACAGACCATTCACGCAAAATGAGGTACTAATGCAAATAAAAAAACTCAAAAACAAAAAGGCATGTCGTATTAATAATGTTATAATTGAATACTTAAAAAAAACAGGGCCAGGCTTGTGTCAGCCTTCTTCTCATGTGATGTAGAGGTACAGCGAGGCGAAAACTTGTCTCCTTTGTTATTTTCTATTTACCTGAATTTTGAACACTGTTAGTCATAATTATAAGGGACTTGACATGGCAGCTGGTGAAATTTACAACAACCTTAGTGATGATGATATAGACATTTTCTTGAAAATGTATGTTCTACTAAATATTATGCTGATGACACTAGAATGATTCAATCAAATACAGATTTCTTGTGTATAGCGGAACTATGTCAACTCTTCTAATGGCTGACATTTGGTTGTTTCAGATGTCAACTATATTGTGAATCTGTAATTATTAGTCTATAATAATATGATACAATTAATTTACATAGTACCATGTCTACACAAGGCATGGCAAGTGTAAACAGAACAGTAGAATGCATTTGATATCACTAAAGTGTAGGATATTTCACTATATAGTTGTCCAGAATATTAATTTTCTATGTTTGTCACCTACAGGTGACAATACATATTTAACCAATAGACACCACAGTCACACCATTTTATAATAACTGAAAGAACACCAAAATAAACACAACTTGCAATTATAGAAAATCAAAAGCTGCAGGCAACTGAGTTTAACGGGGGACAAATGTGTCTGCTCTGCCTGTGACCAATTAAAAATTAGTCAAGGTTTCAATGGAACAATGCAGAGTGGAGTGAGGCCCAGGGCAGTTTCTGGCACAATACGCAACATCTACTCTTCGGGGTGGTCTCAGTGGGCCCTTCTCCAAACCACATCACTAGATAATGTAAAACTTTTGCACTTTGGGGGCCCCTTAGGTGCCCTTAGAATGATTCAATCAAATACAGATTTCTCGTGCATAGTGGCAGTACCCTAAGATATGTCTATGCAAAATTAGAAAAAGGTTGCTGAACAGTTTCTGAGATACGGCAGCTAACAGCGGACGTCGGACAATGATTCCTTAATATTTGTTTTATCGATTGCCACCACTGCTACTCTCTAATTAATTCTGTTTTATGTATCTTAATGTCATTTTTGAGGAGCTGTGTGAAGCGTTCCGCTTGATTTCCATAAAACAAAGTAAAAAATACCGCTATTTGCGTGCGTTCTTTGCCGCCATTTTTTGGATGATCCCTAACAAAAGGGTATACCCGTGAAGGATGACACGTCGTCTTTCCAAATATGGGCATATATATGCTAACAAATGCGAACTGTGACCTACAGAAGTCAAGGAAGACACCCCCTCTAATGCCAGATGTGTAAACAAGTTCGGATCACGCATTGGTTCAGTGAAGAGGTAATTTGAATAACTCTCTATGCACACAGGCACACTGTGTATTTTCACCGTGTCACTGGTGACCCACATAATTGTAAATAACAAAGCAACAATGGCTAGGCTTAGATGATGTGCTGGGTCCAAGCCCAGCTGAGGAGGTTGCCCCTATTACAGGGCTGCCTGGTTAGTAGGAGTCTGGGTGTCATCAGAGACTGTTGTTGGACCGTCTGGTGAACAGGAGCCACAACGAGAAACTACTGCTGCTGCACTTGAGCAGGCAGGGTAGGGTATGGGCCTGGGCCCAGTGCACCCGTTCTCTGCACCCGAGGCCGTGTGCGCAGTGCCAATACCACGCAAGCGAGGATGTGGTAGGTCTGGAAGATACACTTGACTTATTGGATATTGTCACCGATCTGTTGTCGTTATGTAGTTACATTGCTCTTTGGTAATAAAATTCCTGTTAAATATGGCAATCGGTTGTATGTTTACTATGAGGATTACAAAAATGTTCATCGTATTTATGTTTTCATAAATCTGAATAAGTTGTTTTTTAATATAAATAATAATAAAATTTATAATAAAAATAATAACATTCTTACTGACCCACTAGTGACAATTACCTCTACAAAATTTAACGTATAATGGTATATAAGAGCTGCTGGTTTCAGCTTTTCTTAACAATGTCAGTAATTACACAAGCAATTATTTTGTTGCTAACTTATTTCTGACAAAGGTTTTGTTTGTTCAGTTATAATTAAGATATATCTTCTCGAATGATACACCATTTGAAAGCTGAGACTCTGCTCTTTCCAACGACACTAATAACTCAATATTAAAAAAATGTGCCAAGTGGCCCTGAAGTCCTTTAGACTAATATGTCTATATGTGACCCCAGCTGACCAAATGAGTGATAAGTCGGAAAATTGTAACATTGTTTTCTTACATCCTTGTAAAGGTTTGGTAGGGTGCTTTACATGGTTTCAAAAAATATGACTGCTACAAAAATTGGCAAAGTTATGGAGCATTGAACATGGTAGGGGTCAAAAAGTTAAAATAAAGAAAACGGCTGTTGAAGTTTTACATTATATATGCAAATGAATTGCATGGAAATATTACATGCACAACATTCAAATGTGATACACAGTATGTAATATGTATGTTATGTTGCAATGATACACTGGAAGTACAAATGTGCTGCTACAAAGACTTATTAAGTTATGCCAGATTATGTCTTCACGTGTAAAACTAAGAGGACAGATTATCTGAGAGCAAAAGGTAGACTCACTGTTTGACACAGTTTAAAACCTACAGGCAACTGTCCAGTTTAACAGGGGTCTAGTGGCTTAATGCTGTCTGTTGACACAAGCTACTGCCAGTGACCAATTACACATTAGTCACAGTTTCCATCAAACAATAGCAGGCAGAGAATTTTAGCTCCACAGCAGGGTGTAATACACAACCAGAGCCACCACTGATTCATGGTCAAGTAGATTAGCTCAATGCACCAACTAAGATAATACACAACACTGTGAGTGAGTGTCCAGAGTGAGGCCTAAGCAGTGTCCTCATTGCTGAATAGATCAATTAAACCTGCCAAGTGGGTGACATTCTGCACAACTGTTGAAGAACACCAGACTGACCACATACCTAAACAAAGCGAATGTAATAGGTGAAGAACAGGCAGTCTTCAAATAGGGATATTGGTTGAATTGTATTTGTCTCGACGCAAAAGGCTTTATGGGGTCAGCCCACTGTTGGTTTTCCCATAGGCGCCATGTTAACGTTTTGTCTGATTATAAGAAAACGTGACCTATAAAATGTCTTAAACTTCTCACCTGCTGTTATCATCATCTCATTGACATGCCGATAGATTTTAACAACAATTGCATACTTGCAGCTCTCGTAAAATGCCTGTGTGTGTGAGACACCCGTCAATATTTACAAATGCCGGCAAGAATTACTCCGTAAACAGGACACACAGGCAAATTGCTGCCAAATATCCTTTCGCTTATTCAAATCATCTAGAAATCCACCATTTTACAGTCAACACCTTCTACAATCACACATGAAAATCTCCCTACTCAAATGCACTTATGTCAGAGCATGTGAATTTTGTAAAAAATCATTTCTAAAAAATACACTGCATTTTTCTTTGTGTGCAACGGACAGGAAGTCTAACTAGAACATGACCCCTTATTGTGCCTTCATCGATTATAAGAAAGCATTTGATTTAGTAGACCGTTCCTGTGGTCTAAGATAATTTCATGCGGTATTAATAGTATTGTGTTGAAAGTTGTATACAACATATACAAAAATGCTAAATCATGTCTAAATCAGGGCCAGGCTGTGTCAGCCTTCTTCTCATGTGTAGAGGTATGGCAAGGAGAAAACTTGTGTCCTTTGTTATTTGCTATTTACCTGAATCATTTTGAACACTGTTAGTCACAATTATAATGGACTTGACATGGCAGCTGGTGAAATTTACAACAACCTTAGGGATGATGATGTAGAAAATGTATGTTCTACTATCTGCTGATGACACTAGAATGATTAAATCAAATACAGATGTCTTGCTTGTGTATAGCGGAACTATGTCAACTCTTCTAATGGTTGACATTTGGTTGTTTCAGGTGTCAACTATATTGTGAATCTGTAATTATTAGTCTATATTGATACAATTGATTTATACAGTACCATGTCTACACAAGGCATAGCAAGCGTAAACAGAACAGTAGAATGCATTTGATATCAATAAAGTGTAGGATATTTCACTCTATAGTTGTCCAGAATATTAATTTTCTATGTTTGTCACCTACAGGTGAGACTATTAATTTTCTATGTCTGTCACCTACAGGTTTCTACAGACAATACATCTTTAACCAATAGACACCACAGTCAATAGTTTTGAAGATAAAAAATGTTAGGCAACTGTTCAGTCTAACAGGGGTCAAGTGTGTCTAGGCTGCTGAGTTTAGTCATGGTGTTGACTTTGTGGCACATTAAACACAATCTATTGTTGGGGGTGGTCTCAAGGGCCCTTCTCAAAACCATATCACTAGATAATGTAAAATTGTTGCCAAATGTTACATTTTTACCAGTGTTGGGGTCTTTGCAGGCCCTAGGGAGCCCTTAAAATGATTCAATCAAATACAGATTTCTAGTGCATAGTGGCAGTGCCCTAAGATATGTCTATGCAAAATTAGAGAAAAAGTTGCTGAACGGTTTTTGAGATATGGCAGCTAACGGTGGACGGCGGACACAGAGTGATGGCAATAGTCCCTTGGACCTTCGGCCAAAGGACTAAAAATCTGACATGTGACTCATTTTGGTAAGATGGGTCACATATCTTGTTTGAAATTAATTCTTTTGGAATCGTTGATATCATAATGATAACAGTTAAGTAACCAATTATGTTAATATCATGGCACAGGCTAACTATATAGCTATGAGAGAACGTGGTAACTTACAGGGCACAAGCTTACTGCCATCCCATAGACAGTACTTGGGTTGCCCTGTCCGCATCTTGACGTGGTACACCCCGCCACTGACCAGATTCTTCTGCATCTGATCCCACCTGTTGGGATCGGTTGGTACTATCAGAGTCGGCGGATACGTGGCACTTCTGTTTCCCTATAATCAGAGGATTTAAAAGACGTTTTATAAATTACACATTCATGGTGTCAACATTTCATAGACGATATCAGCTTCTTATTTTGTCTACATTTCCGTGCATTTATATTTTATTCAAGGGTTTAATTTTCATAATCGATCCTTGGGTTAGTCGAACTGATCGACTGCATACTTGATTTGTGGGCGGCCATTATATGAAACAACAAAGCCATTACAGGAAGTTTACAACTTCGATCCGATGTCTGTCGGTTGGTACTGACCCAGGGGACACACAAACATCTGTTGACCTGACTCAGTAAAACAAGACCTCCAAGCCAAGCTAATCGGAGACCGTGCTGGCTGGCGAACATTTATCCAGGGACTGCCTAAGCTTTCTCCTCGGCTCGGCACTTAAGTCAAGTAAGACATTATATAGGAAACATTTCCTCACTAGGTGGCAGCATTAGTGCGGCCCATCGGTGGTAGATGATGTAAACATATTGACATATTGATGAAAATATATGCACTTGTTCGTAGGTTTCCAAAGGAAACTACGTATCACATAAGCAATAAGCCAAAGAACATATATGATCCATATATAACAATTGCTTAACAGTCAAATTTGGAGCTGTGACACAGAACACATACAAAGGAACAACCTAAATTATGTGACAAGGAGGAGTATGTAGAAAATTCATCATAAAATAATGCAATACAATATACAAGGTATTTTTCTAGCAGTATTGGCAAGTTTAAATTTACCCTTTAAAAATAGAATTGATCTGATAAGGGAATGTTACACACATACGACTCTCATCTCAATAAACCAATGGCGTCTGTTTTCAGAGGCCACAGGGAGCAAATCCCCATCAATGGATTACGACAAAAATTGAATAATAAATCCCCATCAATGGAATACCACAAGAATGGAATAATAAATCCCATCAATGGAATACCACAAAATTGGAATAATAAATCCCATCAATGGAATACCACAAGAATGGAATAATAAATCCCATCAATGGAATACCACAAGAATGGAATAATAAATCCCATCAATGGAATACCACAAGAATGGAATAATAAATCCCATCAATGGAATACCACAAGATTGGAATAATTTTTACCAAAATGAATACAAATTCTGCACAATTCACAGGCGCTGATCTGCACAAATGCATATTACAGGTAACTGTTTGAAAGGTGTATGAGAAATGCAGTATCTACAGGTACACGTACCAAACTTGGTGGCTGTGTGTTTGTTGGAACGGCTGCCGTCCTGTATGCAGTGTAGCCAGGAGGCACACCCAGAGGCCTGCAAACAAAAGTCATTTTGTGGATGATGGTCTTTGCATCAGCAACGTGAATGTATTGTGATTGTCACTGGCTAATTAGCAGGAAGCTGTTTGTGATGTTTCGCTTAACTAAAATGCCTCAATTCCACGACAACATCAATGTACATCTAAATTGTTATACTTCAAATTTTAATATCTAATGTTGTGAGTTCCACACAGATGACTGGATTGTTCCGATCGGTTGCCTTGGGATCATATCAAGGTGTTGATGGGAGACACTACACAAAAACAGTGTCATCGGGAAGTATAAAAACATATCGGGTACACACACATACGTAAATAACTCATTTGAACTACCTTTGTGCTCTTTAATACATCGGCAATTGGTAGATCAATAGTCCGGAGGAGACAGACTTACAAGTAACAGGACTTCAATGTTAGCATCTTAATACATAGATGAGAGAACTTCTGTTTGGAGTGCAGTGGTGCAGTGGCTAGAACATCGGACTCTCAAACGAGATAATCAGATAATCAATCCTATGCTGCCATTTCGAACCTTGAGCAAGTTTGTTCACTCTATGTTGCTCCATTTCACTCAGCTGTATGGATGAGATATTTGTGTATGAATAATCTATGCGCATAAATTACAGCATGACTGAATGCTTCTACATTATAAAACAGTTCATTCTCTGTTTGTATGTTCACCCACATCTCCGTCCGTTTTGTATGTATCAGGCTGAAATTTTGCATGTGATCTACCGGGGCCATTGTGATGATTAGTAGATTTAGACATTTTCATAATTCATCCGGGGGTGGAGAACTTGGGGGCTCAATATTTCAAAAGGCTGTACGTGGAGTTCCAGCTGCGGAATTTAATGTGTTTCTATATCATCGTAAAGATAATTATTACTGTGACCGGCCGATGAAAATCTTTCATATTTTTATGATTTTATCTGATATAAAATAGGCCGATTCTTCTTAGCACTGCCGCTTTTGCTAACGGCGCACTGCCGCTTTTGCTAACGGCGCACACCCTCGGCTTGCCAAGTTGTTGAATTTTCACCTCAAAAAGCATCCAAAGTCATTCAAACTATCTGAACTAGTATAACTTTATTCATGAATACTGTCAGGCATTTTGTCGAAATATTGATGCAGTAACTTGAGATAATCCGGGTGTTTGAAATGCTTTGTTCTGATTTGCTTAGCTAGCTGATGTCATTTTTGGCAGATTGGCCAATAACAGAGCTTTCCATTGATACCACGCGTGCGGTGGTCTAGACTTTATGAATGGATACGTAAATTCATTACACAGGGACGTAGTAAAATCACCAAAATTTTACCACCGACTTGGTGACATATTTTGTCGGCTAGGCAGTCACTAGCTGACAGTCAATCTCCTCATGAATAAATATACACCATTTTAAAAATATTTGTCCGTTATCCAAACGATACTAAATGTTCCCGTGTCAGTTGCCTAGCACGGAAACTAAAAATGCTACTATAAAGGTAGGTACCATCGGCCGATGAATCGGCCCTGGCCAGTCGCATGGTTAAGTTATTGACGTTTGAAAATCCTCAGCGCTTAACATGCACCAGGTCTACCTGTCACTGGTCACATAAGCATTTTGCCGCGTCAGCCCTGTGAGCGCATGCTACTTCTGGCAGACAACACACTGCAACAATTCCGTGGAGTTCCAGCCACGGAATTTAATGTTTTTCTACATCATTGTACAGGTAATTATTACATATACAAATGTGTTACTGGGTGTATGCAGACAAATGTATTAGTTTTTATGTTATTAATGTTACAATAACCCAGCTGCCTGTTGCTGGTTACGTCAGTTATACGGATGAGCGCGTGCGATTTCTGGCAAAAGGTTGTCCTAACAACTAGGCCAGTGACCAGTTACAATTTATTAATGCGGGTAGGCTGGAAACATTTGGGATGAGTTTGGTCCTTGGAGTTTCTTGAACTCACATGTTGGGCATTTTAGGTTTGGTCTATTTTCAGTGTTCATAATTATGTCAACAATATTTTTTTTAGATTTCAGTGCAAATCATTTGAGGATGTAAATGACAGCCATTTTTTCCAGGGCAATGGCGGATAACTCAGCTAGACCCAGATAAATAACGATGGCGCTCGATTGAACAGGTCTGCCAGGGAGTAAAATGTAAAACGCTTTGTGACTGGATACTGCGCTATATAAGAACTTACATTTCTACTTTGTTTTTGTTGTATCTAAAGAAGGATGAGGACGGACAGCAGACAACCTTACCTGGTCTGTAACCGCGGTGACTGCTGGAGCGCTGAAGGCAGCTGCGCCACAGCTGTCATGACAGGAGCCCTGGCGACGGGCGGTGCCGGCACCGTAGTCCGCATCATGTTTCGCACTGTCGTTGCCCCACTGTGCACCAACGGCACTGTCCCAATGCCGCCGGCATTATGCATCATCATGTTGGATCCCGCGGACAGTGCCGACGATGTGGAACTGGTTCCATTGAGCGCGTGTACGGCGAGCAGCATGTCAAGAGACATCTCCGGCGAGATGATCTCGAGGATCTTGTTGTAGCGGGGGTACTTCTTCGCCATCGATGAGAAGATCTTGACGATGTTCTCAGCGAGAATGCACGTCGTCGATGTTGTGTGCAGCGTCACATTCGGGAAGATCGTAATGCAGCGTTTCAATGCATCTACAGCAAGAGAATGCATCACAACATTTTCAGGTGCATAACACTATTAAATTGACATGTATTTGAAGATTGTTTTATGTCACATTGCACGGCTGTATACCAGCCAGGACTAGTAATGTTTAATTGATATATCAATATATACCTGCAATATGACATACGCATATGTGACACAGCATATCAATGCATCACCAAAATTTAGGTTCAGGTTCAATTTGGATGAACGAACACAACTGTCTATATGAGACTGTTAATCTCACTGTTAATCTCACTGTTAATCTCACTGTTACTATAAAAGTAACATGCTAACATGCATTTGTTTGATATATTTCTCCCATCATAATAGGGATTGCCGACTCTTCAAAATGCACTACAATGATCAATCTATGAAGCTAGTACTTAAAGTCATATTCCAGGGGAACAATGTACATTAGCCACAACAGCCCAGGCCTGGGATAACAGTAATTATTACAAATGTTGAAGTAATAGTAATAGGTTGAGCAATGTATTAGTAACAGTAATAGTAATAGGAAGCAATGTAATAGTAATTGACCTATTACTTTTATATTACTATTGAACATTTCAACCGAATTTCAACTACATAACAATTCCATTTGATTAGGTTGTACATTCCATTGGTTCCTCCAGGTTTTATGGTTGCTCCCCCTTGTCAACTTGAGCATGGCCCTGGTGAAGTTTTACCCTAGTTTTATTAGCATTTACATGACAAGGCTCTTGTTGCAAGAGACACTAGTACAGTGTGACTGCTGCACTGACTAAAGGGACTAAACTGGACTTTCACTGCTTTGAAGCCAGTTCTGCCAAGTGCCAACTACCCTTTTCAAGAAAGCCTATGGGTTTAGTGACTGCCTCCATGGTGCACACAATTCAGCCTAAACTACAGAGGGTGTAAAAACACCCTGATGTATTTATAGTTGAGCCAATAATTAACTGTCCACCAAGCAGCAGTAGAGCAATGTGGTTTAATTAGACTGTAATATAATCCAGTAAATTATGTGGCATTGACTATTGCTTTTGTCTTTCATTGCAGTATGATATTTAAATATAAAATGGAACATAAATGTTCTATCCTTAGTCAAAGTAGTTAGTGGATTGTACTAAATATGGTATATACTATATAGATATGTTTTGTTGTAAATATTTATGAATATTTTATAATACTTCCGTAATGATGATGATGTAGATACTTGACATTCTCAAACATGATTTTAAATACTTTGGGTATGGGCATAAATAAATAGCAAATTATATTTTTTATTCACCTGTCTTGTTTAACTTCTTGAGACTGTGAGTCTCAAGAAGTTAAGAGGCAATTGTACTTAATGTATTTATGTCTACTGTGCATTATACCATACCATGTTCCGATGAAAAATGTAATAGTAATATCAATTACTTCAAATGTAATAGTAATAGGAAGAAGTCAGCATGTAATATTTAGTAACAGGAAGGAAACAAAGTAATAGATTACATTGCAATATAATTGACCCCAGGACTGCAACAACCTATGCTATTTTAATTGGTGATGCTGAATGGCGACACATTTCGTATTAGAAACAAAACTGTCAATACAAACTGGAATTGAATTCCATAAGTAGCAACTGATAATTTATAATTGACTTTCTGCAGTCGAATTTTTTGGAATTAACTAGAACTGGACTCAACAAAACGGAACTGGGCCTGTGATTGTCTAGAGTTGACTCAACAAAACGGAACTGGGCCTGTGACTGTCTAGAGTTGACTCAACAAAACGGAACTGGGCCTGCGACTGTCTAGAGTTGACTCAACAAAACGGAACTGGGCCTGCGACTGTCTAGAGTTGACGCCCACAAACTGCACTCACACGTTGTATCTTCACTGAACTCATCCTCTCGGAGCTGGAAGATGTTGCGGATCTGCTGCATACATGAGTTCTCCAGGTACAGGAAGAGTACAGGGTAATGGCAGAAGATGAGGTTTGCCTTACAGATCATGATGGCCCGCGCATTCAGCAGCACTGGGGCAAGGGTGTAGCCTGCAGACAAACAACAACGTCATTCACGGGCAGGGCAGACCGGCGGTGGGACTTTAATACGGCTTATCAGTTCTGAGATTGACCTGCCCTTTTGTATTGATGCGCCTCCGAGCTTGGTTTCCGAGGATTTAAAAGAAAAGACGTTACCTTATTGTTATTATTACATATTTGAAGTGTACACGTAGTCACAGAAACTATTGGTCATGTACTTGTATTCAGATTTTATGAGTACCCTACAAGTACATCCGACTACTTTTTCAATGTCTTTGTGCAAAACTGGTTTTATTTCTTATGTAATCATTTCATAATCATTTCAAAACTATAATCTGTAATAAGTGGGCCAAAACAGTAGATAATGCCCACAAACATCAGTATCAATGAGAGAGAAATCATAAAAGCAACTCATTAACGATAAGCACAAATCTGATGACATGGCAACCGTTCTGATTTCACACGGGAAACAAAGAGAAAGAAAAATAAACCTTTCAGCGTGAAGAGAATACCGTCCTCCTTGAAGCTGACCGGGGAGATCGGCACGAACTTGCGAGTGCCGATGCGAATCTGGTACGCGTTGATCGTCACCTCCATAGTGCTGGCGTTAGGTCCCGCCACAGGAGTACTCGACTGGTGATTACTACTGACCAGCTGACCGTTACTGGCCGAAGACATCGCCAACGATGTCGCTGACCGGTGGTCGTTGGTCAAACTAGCGATATGGCCTAAACTGGCCCCTACACTGGACAGTACGTTCGGCCGTGATAACCGTGTGTCCGCACTGTTGACGGTGGCCGCTGTGGCTTGGCTCGACGGAGCTGTCGCGATCGAGGCCCTAGGTGGCACCACTGATGTTGTTGTCGAGGTCGAGTGACTTGAAACGTTCATAACGGCGTGCGCCTGATTGTTCAGATTCACGAATAACGCCTGCGGTCGAACCGCAACAGCACCAGTGCTACTGTTTGCGTTGGGCGCCGCCGATACAGCGTTTTTGTTCACAAAGAGACTCTGTGGAGTCGGCATGACGCTCTGACTGCTGACAGCGATGCGTGCATTGTTACTGTTTACACTGCTACTACCGTTGGCAGAGTTCGAATGACTAGACAAGGGTGCTGGTTGCGGGCGTGCGCGTTTCGGCTCGGTGCTGTAGCATACAGATTCATTGTCGGCGGACAACGGACTCCCACACTTCGAACAGTTCAACAGGTTGTGACTCAGGCCACTGCAGTTTGTGCATACAGCAAACGTATCCATTCTCTGCAGAAACGGACACACCAAGATTAGAAACATACATCCAAAGCAACATGGTCAAAGAATAATATTTAATTTGTAAACGAAGATACTATAATATTTATTTTAATTAAAAAACTGTGAGTGATTTATCATTTGCAATAATTGCTAAAATCATAAGATTCTGTTTGGATATGTACAAGTGCCCCCCTGGCTGTTAAATACACACGTCTGAAAAATGGTTGCTTCCTTTGCTGCAAATTTGCCTGTATGCTGAAAATGTTGGTGAATTGATTAGTTAAACAAGTCTGATATTCTAAAAATCTACAAAAATACTGTTTTCGGACAGCTGAGAATTGAATTATTTTTAGGTATCCGCACTTCCCGAATACATGCATACCATTAAATTATGGTAATTACTACCTCTGAAACATTACACATATTATCAGCCACAACTGACCCAAATTCAAAACGACCATATCTAAAAGGCAACAAGTTGATTAGATAACAGCCTCAACCAAACTTCCATGCTACGTCAAAGCGATACGCCATGAGATAATGTTGTAAATGTAATCAGCAGTGGCCCTCATCATCGCAAGGATGGTTAGATAGTGATATACAAAACTAACATTGGTAATACCCTGGTAGACACAATTGGGTAACTGTGATGTACAGGACGCACCTGCTCTGATTCCACGGTACGTTTATTGGCTGAAGCCTCCATTGAGGTGGATTCTTCATCCGTCACTGTAAAACACAAATTATGTTCAGAGTCAAAGATGATGACAATTGAGCTCCACAACTGCGACTATATTATAGCATGTCAACGCATCATGGCTACAAACCAATTCAAAGACAGGTAGCTTAATGGTTTGGTGCTCTCTCTCATAACCAGCCATGAGGTTATTGGGTTCGAACCCAGACTGACAATCAACCCAGGCCTTTTTGTCAAAGTGGGTCCTCTCAAGTAACCATTCCCACAGACAGGTGCCCAATCCACTATGTGGCACCACTTTGTGCATAGTTTGCGGAGCGCTTCGTGGACTGGTTCACAAACCAGATTATCATTCCCAATCTTTATGCATGTACGTTTAGGCTTTGGTATTAGCATGCATGCATTGTGCTGTTTAAACAATTTCCTAATTTAGTATAGTAGAGTAAGCAAAGTGGTTTACGGACATTTTTTATTTTTGTGTGTAACGCTTTCACCCCAAATGATAGATTAGACAGTGGAAGTGGTAACGGTAACACAGAAGAATGCACAGTTCCACACGCTGTCTCTTCCAGTGGTATTGTCACTGTTACAAAACACAGTTTTGTAATTAGGTTTTAATTAGTTTGACTGTGGTCGGACTGCAGGAGATTACCCTTGTTTACCTTACAAAACGAGTTGTTATGCAACACACCAGGTGCAGTGGCTAAGATTAGACTGGGCATGGCCATTTGACATTTGGAGCTCTGCATTGGGAGTAGACAGCAGCAGTTGTCAGGTGCAGCTCGATGAGGACAGGAGGAAGTTGGAGGCCTGCGCCCTGCATGGTAGTCACAGGGTTGGCTAACAAGGTCATGACCGAAGGGTTGCACCATGGATGGCTGCTACAGTTTGGAACACGGCACGGATAGGGAGAATTGTAGTGTGGCTGCAGAACGACGTGGCGTCGTATAGCCAGAGTGTAGTTGAATAAACGTGTTGTTGCCACCCTCCAGAGTAGAGTGGATCACACAAGTGTTGTGTTGCGGTTCTCTATAAATAACTAACCTGGGATGTTGTTATAACATCATGGTCGGGTTGCCACCACTAAAAATATCCAGGTATTACCAAACAAGTTGTGGCTTCCTCTATATCATTAGCTTAGGAAATCACCCAATGCATGGATGATTTGTCACAACTACACAGAAGCCAAGATATCTGTCATGCCCTCTCATAAATGAGGAAGACTGCACTAACTACATCGATTATCATGGAAAAAAGCATCAACAAATAACACAGTATTTTGTAACAAGACCCTTTATTTTGTCATGTTCATTTTAATACCAAACTAATAATAACTGGGTTTTACGTGGATTGTATAAATTGGGCTAATTAAAAATAGTACTTACAAATAAAAAAACAGCGACATGGATGGAACCCTTGTTACAAGATTGGAACAAACAATGGAACAAGTAAACATGTGATAGGCCTAACCTTGTGCACTCAAAGCATGTTTTAGACTGTGTGTGAAACGCTAGCAGCCATGTCAAACCAGCCACACTCACCTTTTAACATCAGAACCACTCCGCTGCGATGCCAACTCAGATGATCACAATCTCACATAACATCAGAACCACTCCACTGCGATGCCAACTCAGATGATCACAATCTCACATAACATCAGAACCACTCCGTCGCGATGCCAACTCAGATGATCACAATCTCACATAACATCAGAACCACTCCGCTGCGATGCCAACTCAGATGATCACAATCTCACATAACATCAGAACCACTCCACTGCGATGCCAACTCAGATGATCACAATCTCACATAACATCAGAACCACTCCGCCGCGATGCCAACTCAGATGATCACAATCTCACATAACATCAGAACCACTCCGCCGCGATGCCAACTCAGATGATCACAATCTCACATAACATCAGAACCACTCCGCTGCGATGCCAACTCAGATGATCACAATCTTACATAACATCAGAACCACTCCACTGCGATGCCAACTCAGATGATCACAATCTTACATAACATCAGAACCACTCCGATGCCAACTCAGATTATCACAATCTCACATAACATCAGAACCACTCCGCCGCGATGCCAACTCAGATGATCACAATCTCACATAACATCAGAACCACTCCGCCGCGATGCCAACTCAGATGATCACAATCTCACATAACATCAGAACCACTCCGCTGCGATGCCAACTCAGATGATCACAATCTCACATAACATCAGAACCACTCCGCTGCGATGCCAACTCAGATGATCACAATCTCACATGACATCAGAACCACTCCGCTGCGATGCCAACTCAGATTATCACAATCTTACATAACATCAGAACCACTCCGCTGCGATGCCAACTCAGATGATCACAATCTCACATAACATCAGAACCACTCTGCCGCGATGCCAACTCAGATTATCACAATCTTACATAACATCAGAACCACTCCGCCGCGATGCCAACTCAGATGATCACAATCTTACATAACATCAGAACCACTCCGCTGCGATGCCAACTCAGATGATCACAATCTCACATAACATCAGAACCACTCCGCTGCGATGCCAACTCAGATTATCACAATCTTACATAACATCAGAACCACTCCGATGCCAACTCAGATTATCACAATCTTACATAACATCAGAACCACTCCGCCGCGATGCCAACTCAGATGATCACAATCTCACATAACATCAGAACCACTCCGCTGCGATGCCAACTCAGATTATCACAATCTCACATAAATGCTTAATCTAATGCGAATACCTGCTTTTCAAGAAAAACAGATTCATTTTTATTACAAAGAAAGTGTTTTAATGAGCGCGCACATTACTTTTACTACGAAATTAGCAGCGCCACACTGGAAATGACCCGGGGACCGCTCACAACACAACTTGTTCAAAAATACTCATCCATATGTTACTGCTACTATTCTGGGAGACACCTTGTTCAGTGTGAAACCCGTTCTGGTGGTGACAGTCGCAAGACTGCATTTACCTTTACCTATCAGGTGGAGGTAATTTACCTCTGTCAAAATATACAGTATAACAGTTGACGAGTCAGTAGACACTCATTTGTATGACATTACCATAAAACGAAAAATGCTATTGAACATTTGGGTCATTGTCATCGAGTGAAGTTCGATGGACTGGGAGAAATGAAAAACCAACAGAGTATCATTACACTAACGTAATTTATTCCAAACTAATATGTATTCATGCACGATACAGTAATGGTGACGACAGCACCGTTTCATGATGTTTGCAGTATGCAATTGCCAGGTTGACTGTAGCCATTGTTTGCATTCCCAAACTTTACCCACCAGGTCGTTGATCGACCAAGCTCCCAAAGCATTGCAGCAATAATCCAACAGCTGACAGAAGCAACACGCCAGAACTCGTGGCATCTGCATATAGTGCAGGCGAGCCACAGTCCCAGAGCAAAATGTAGCGCCGGTCTCTCCCAACTTCGTGACGAGACGCTGCTGTTTTCGACCATCGATTTGATGAGTTTGATCCAGCTATCGTTCAAGCTGGGGGCTTGTTGTTTTGGCAGTTCTTTAATCTCAGTGTTAAGCTGCATATAATAACATAGGGTGTTAATATATCAGTGTCACATGTCCAAACGTCAATGTGTAATACTCCTTACGTTCTATGAATGTTGATGTACATGACATCAGGATGTCTCGATAAATGTTAACAAAATGGAATATAAAAATTTGTGTGATAACACGACCTTGTCTTGTTGAAACAATAATGTGTGGTAGAGCACGCTGTTGCTTTATTTTTTGACATTTATTTCTATTTACGTATTAGCAATGGAGAGGTTTTTTCCTATATGAAAAGTGGTGCCTGTATAACACATTAATTTGTTGTGAAAACATTATATTGTGTGATAACACAGCATGTTGACTTAATTTACAAATGTTACATTTCATTACTGTTTTAACCCCTGTAAACCCTGTTTTCAGTGTTATTTCATTTTGCTAACAAGTTAGTTATAATAACTGTTATAATAATATATAGGTCAGGGATGGAGTCAAGAACATTTGATCAAATACAATTTATTAATACATTAGGTCAAGTCTAAGTACATTGAAACAAACAGTTATAAAGTGTTGTCGTGAAAGTTAGTAAATTGATAGTTCTATCGATATGTAGTAAATAACAAATGATACAAGGTTATTGCTAGAAAAAGGCTAGCAATATTACAAAATGCTACACGGTGGTATAATCAGTATGTAGGGAAAATGCAATACATTTATATATGTATTTATATATGTGGGAACATGGGAATGTTATATTATTTTAAGCATCCACGAGCAAATGTCTTTTTGCTTACAATCAATGTCTCATTTTTTAAACGAGTACACTACACAAACATTCCCAATAGAGTTTATACTGTGATGTTCACATGGAACATAGGAAGTACCTTACCACCGTTCATCCACTACATTTCCTTTGGCCCTTTTTTCTTGGTTGAGGCGCCACTGCACTCCACTGTGTTTTCATTCGGAAACAGACGGCTAAGCAACTTCCCAAAGAACTAAAACAAAACACATGTGTACCGAAAATTCACAGTAAATAATTAATGTCAATATTGTTATTACTATATTTCTAACAGTATTGCGTTGTGAAATTTGTATACTGCATCTAATATATGATATATATTAATTTAGCTATGCTGGATGTCTGCAGTTCCACATTCCATATTTTTGTAATAGTGTAATAAAAAATGTGTTACTGCATGCACTGCACATTATTATATGAACTGAACAAGGTAAATGGTTGCGCATTGTACATGAACCTGAGAGTGTACCCCTTGTGAGTGCTGGATGCTGATGACAGGTTGCACGTTTCCTGAGTTGGGTTTTTATACAATATACAATAACGTGTACACAACATGCAGAAGGGACCAATTGATGACAATGGTATGCCTTTTCCGGAAGACACGGGCAATATAATCAAACTGACAGTTTCTACAGCACGGGAAGTAGACCAGGTTCCCTCTAATGACAGTCTGGCATGCACAAAAACTTACACCACAGCGCTCCATTATTAACAGAAAGTGTTCTAAACATCCACCAACAAACTCACAAACAAATTTTGTTTGTCTTCTTCAGCCACACTGATTACTTAGTGGCTTAAAAGCTCTTCGACTGAAATGTCCCCGTCCCCATTCGTGTAATTGTCTAACAACCTACAGTCATTCACAAAATATGTTACATGTAGATAAGAGGACTGGGGGGGATTTCCTGGTACACATTACAAAATGTTACATGGGGCAGGGGGGGTCTCTGGGCCAGGTAGACCACTTGTTGGTATTCGAGTACAAATTTTTCACAAAGTACTCATTACTTGTACTTTTACATATTAAAGTACTTGTACTCGTAAAAATATGAGTATTTACGAGTACGTCGGGAGTACTTCGCATGTATGTTATCATTACATCTTCTATTACAATCTTCAGTCCAATTGTCTCATATTTTTGTATTTATGAGGTCCTCGTGTATAAGAGCTCTGGACAATGTTTACTGACTGGTTCAGGTCACTTCAACTACACATGCAAGTATTTTTTAAATATCTCATACTCATTACTTGAGTACTATCTGGGATAAAGTACTCGTTCGCATACATATCACAGCACTTGAGTACTTTAGTCGGGTACTCACCACAACCCTTCTCAATTGGGCAAGCATTATGTAAAATAAAAAAACGGGTTAGATCGTCTAGCTATCGGCGAATGATACATTAATTTCTATGACAGTTACCTTCACCCAATAATGTGTGTGGCATTTACAAAAGCAATGATAAGGGAAATAAAGAAATATGTTGTCCAGTATTTGCATGTATACCCTTCCCATGCAGCTCGTTAAATTCCAACATCTCTACATAATAAATTTCACCACTGAATACTGCACATTCCATCAAGTGTACAGATATTTATACTTTTATATATATAAACAATTTAATTACTCACCAAAACAAGGTCTCTTGTAGCATCTTCATCTGTTTGGTATGTAAGACGACGAATAGAGATGAAAAATTTGAAAAAGATGAACTACTTCTCCACTTCAGTGACATCACTGTCAAATCCTGTTTTGTTTCAACGACATCGCACCCTGACAGATGGTGCTACGCAGGCATAGTTTGAGGCTTACATACAACTGTCACCGCCGGAAACAGGTTTCACACTGAACAGGCTGTTTGACAGAGCAAAAACATTTACATAGGACTATTTTAACAATAAGGTTGCGCAGATAATGTGAACGTTTTATTCGAAGCACTTCTGTCAACTGGATTCAGCATCACAACAGAGCAGTTCAGATGTTAAAAGGTATGTGTGTGGCACTACTAACATTTCACACACCTATTGTACTTTTTTTTTTGTATGTCTATATATATATATTACACATTGTAAATTTGTAATCACAGAGAAGATTACTTGAGCATAAGTCGGTCTACCTTGACATAGTCCAAAGCCCCAGTAGATCTAAAGGCCAGGATACACTGGCACTTTTCGCCCGACCAAACCAAATTCCCTCTATTGCAGTGTATCCACTACACCGACCGACACTCGACTGAGCCATACCCGAAGCTTGTGTGACGTCATAATCACATAAACTTTAAAAGTTTCCAATACATCGATTGTGGTCGGGGGCTAATCAGCATCAGTCTGACATGGTTTGGTCTGACAAAAAGTGCTGGCGTATCCCGGCCTTAGTGTGTCTCAAATCTACCCGCCTTTAACTTTTAATTTTTTTGCATTTCTGATTCGGATATGAATTGGGCTATATCAGTACATGTTGCCGTAAACAAACAGAAAAAATATGTTCAAAATAGGTGACTAACAACGATTGTAGATATAAAATACTAAAGTTCTATATAGCCTTAAAAAAGTAAATTATCTTTCTGTCTGTTGGGTACACGCCGATACGGTGTAGGCTAGCCTTGGGGCTTGTGGGTGGCTAGGCGCTCGAGCTCATTCATTAATCTAACCAACCTTCAGGCTTCAGTTATCAAATGATTGATTCTACACTGATTTCATTGCCAGTAGACTAACTATGATAGTAAAATGTATAACAGCTCAAACCGTCATTGGTTAGCCGCATAATCTTCTGCAAATATACTAAAGTAATCTAACGTGAACCATGAAAGGTGGAACGGAACAAAACCTGAGCGATAATGGGGATCCAGTCGATGTTCTAATTATCGCATGACGCTTGTACTACACGACTATCGCCGTAGTATCGGTAATGGTTAATAAATGGAATAAATAATTCTCAAATATTTCCATAGAACCAGACTCTTAAAAATGTACTGCCAGTATATAATTTTATATTATTTACAAACAAGCGACTTGTTTAATTTCAACACTTACCTTTCGAAAAATGGCGGGTGGCAACATTCTTAATGAGGCCTTTTATTAGAAATCTCGGTGCAACGGCTTTACAAGCAGAAACACGGTTTACACAGGCATGCACAACGGATGTATAACATATGTAAACAACGCGTGTGTTCAGTTGCTTGTAAAGTACATTATAGTTACTACATTGCCACAAAACTGTATATTTAATTCCCAATTTTAGACTTTGGTTAATTTAGGGAACAGCAACAGACTGCTTTAACGGTCGAGTGATCGCCATTTTCACGCATAATGAGGTGAAGGTCGGGTCAAATTGTGGTCAAGGTCTTAAGCACTGCGCATGTCTACGCTCCAAAAATAGACATTATGCAAAATCAGACCTACTTTTACCATCGCTTAATCGGTTGCACGTGATTGTTTAGCCACGCCCACGACACGTTGCCATCTAGCGACCAACACAAAACTACACAACGGCGCTGTACCGATCATAACATAAATTGTACACATTACACGGATTAAGACGATTTACATTAACAGTATGCAATGCACGCTATTTTAGGTTAGCCCAATGCATCTGAGAACATATTTAACGGGGTAACTTATTTCAACGTTTTTTGCTGAACTAGTTCAAAATTACGTTTTAATTTTTTTTCTCTGAACCTTTCCGTGTAATCCACGCGCTAATGGTTATGTTGTACGTACGTGTGCTTATAGTGTGTATGTGAGCAAAGCATTTAAATAACCAAGCATAATCACTCGCGCAGCGCCCTCTGTTATTCAGGTGTGACGAAATTATATTGTATACACTACCAGTTCAAAATCAAAATGTCGTATCGTTGAGTGACTGCTTGGTTATTTAAATGCTTTGATGTGAGTCTATGACATAACAGTAATAATGACCATGATACCACGGAAACTATGCGGATGCGGAGTCTCAAATTAAGATACCTATGGCAAATAGCCAAATATTTTTGTTTGGGGTCTACATGTTGTAAACCATGGAGGTACACTGGCGCCATCTAGGGAGTGTACGAACACTACATTCCTCCACGGTTACGTAATTTAATGTTGCATTCTGAGTTAATTAACATTTTTAACGCATTTTAGGAAAGTGAATGTATACCATAATAAATATTTACTTATTAGTATACTTGCTATCATATGTGTTATTTAGTATGATTTTATACGTTATTTTTTATAAATGATGCATTTGTAACAAACAACGAAGATGGGGTTTCCCAAGGCCTAGATGTTGATCTATTTTTACCTTCCGATCGAACTCTCCTGCGAACGAGATTATAAATGATGTGTCGCACATGTGGCGAACAGTAAACACGCACACAGAGTAAACAAACGAAGTACGTGGCCGATAAAGTCTGGTTTTGATCAAATAGAAACACTGACATATGTAGCTAAGTGCACGCATAGTTAGTTTGCAAATACGTAAGCTTGCTTGTTATGTAAATCACGCTGTTAACATAAAGTTATTTCCCTAACGACAATCGAATCGTGCGTATAGCCACTAGCCTCTAGGTGACTGGCGTTGGCCATTGCCCTGGCACTGGCACTGCCCTGGCACTGGCACTGCCGCGGCACTGGCACTGGCACTGGCACTGCCGCGGCAATGGCACTGCCGCGGCAATGACACTGCCGCGCCGGGAATAGCATGGATGCAGTCGGCGGAGAACACTAACCAGGCAAAACATTTGAGATTTTGTCTTAGACTTAGTTACAACGACACGTGCTAATTACTTAATTAGACATTCCATATACATGCATTGAACATAATTTGAACCGGTTTCAATAGTTAGTATTAGTGATGCGTGAAGCTAGTTCATCGTTCGACTTGCTATTGTGTGGGTTACGACTTACGTGTCCTACATTCCTGCATCGTCCTTGTTCAGTGCCGTAGCCTTTTGTGTCATTTGTTATCTTCGGTTTGATTGCATCGATTAAGGTTTATGTTAAACCGACAGTAGCAATGAGCAAAGGTGGTTGGCATGTCATCATTCAATGTAAACGTCTTAGGTTTTACTAGTTTTAGAAAAACAGCGCTAACACCGCCTTGCCACGGAATTACGCCATGCACAAACTTGGATCACTAATATAATAAACTTATTGAGTTGATAGATCCAGCAATGCAGTTGATTAGTTATTCCTTGGTTCAATCATCCCACGAAGGAATGCATTATTTTTAAAATTTAGTTTTGCTCTTTCTGTAAGTAATTTATACTCTTTCCAACGTATGAAATATAATCAACATTAGGAAAATATTAATGATTTGGAACATGTGTAGTAAATCTAATATTTATCAGGTATGTAAACATTTTGTTTCCAGAACATATATCAGGGGTGGATGTGGTATTAGAAGAGACAAAAGAATAGAACAAGGTGGAAACGTTCACTGAATAACATGCATAGATTTTGCATGTTACAGTTGATCAATAGATACATTTTAATAACCAGTTCTTTGGCTGAGTAATATCTGGGTCCTGTTACACTTATGTATGTTATAATTCTATATCCTGTTTTGTAAGAGGTCGACCAACTGGAATGTCCAGGACCAAAGTGTCTTGCATAACACAATGATTTCATAAGAACCTTCAGCATATATCCACTACACTGGATTTATGACCAGTTGTCTTGCATGAGTTTTACTCTGCAAATCCCTAACTGTTATACTTGTAAGTTAACATATTAAATGCTGCTGGCTGGATCACTAGTTTTGGATTCACTGGTGTGAGGTGACTCTTGATTATGACTTGATTCAGTGTTTAAATGATTGAATTTGACAATGGAAAGACCCCCACCTGATTTATTAAGATAGGTTGGTTAGCTCAGTATCTATCAGGGGAGTCATGTATAAGTATTAAAACATATATATTGAAGATACATTATTATGTTGCAGATGTTGTACTACTTTCTTTGATGGTTTTAATTTAATTCAGGTGCTCCAAACTTTTCACAAAGCCAAGGCTTTCAAAGGCAGCCCCTGAAGGCACAAGTACTGCATGACATCCAGGGCAGAGATGCTGCACCACTGGTCTATGACCCGAGACCTGTACATTTGAGAAACCGTGTTGGTGATGCAGACTGATTCCGAAGTGCTTGTCTGAACATGCCATGCAAGATGATATATATATGTATTTTATATTAATTTCTATGTAAATATTTTCATGGTAACTGCATAGAGAAGGTGGAATGAATACACAAGAGAGCAACTAGACTAATTTCAGAATCTTCTTAGTTTCCAGCTGGCAGTTTGGTAATCTTGTTAACATGTTTAGAAAGAAAAGTGTGAATTTTTTCAGAGTAAACGTTCCATGCCGGTGCTGTAACTGTTCGGTTCAGCCAACGTCCATGCCTTGGCTCATGACCATGGCTACCTTGAACTGCGTCCTAAGCACCAGTACCTAACGGACAATATGGTATGTATTTATAATTATCTTATTGTAATTGAGGACGAGCAGGCCTACCAATAGATGCATGCAAAAGCTCAATAGAAGAATGCCTCTTTCAGGTCATTTAAATGCACTGATGAAAAATGAATTTACTATACAATAACACATAAAAGGCATATGTCTTTACCTTGAGTCATAAATTGTGAGAGGCTAATATATTTTGCGTTACTGATATTTAATGCATTTCAGGTGATGCGAATAACAACAAAATAGGCAGACGCTTTGGAGGAATCTCTTTCAGGTCATTTATGCATTTATGAAAAATTAAATTATTAGTAAGTAAACAATAACACATAAAAGGCCTAGGTCTATACATTGATACATAAATTGAGAGACACAAATATTTTGCATTACTAATATTTAGTGCATTTCAGGTCACGCAAATAACAGCAGAACAGGCAGACACTTTGGAGAAATCCACTAGGGATCAGGGCAACTGTAAGAAATGGCGAGAAACGAGGCTGCATCACATCACCTCGTCCAACTTTGGGACCACATGCAAGGCGACTGAAAGGCAAGATTTTGATGCTCTCACTGACACCCTGATGACACACTGTGACCTCAGAATCGCAGCCATTAGAACTACATGGGCAAAAGTATGAGTCTGTGGCCATGGAGAAGTTCGAGGCACAACGGGGGGGTTAACAGTGAAAAGTGTGGCTTATTCATCAATCATCAGCCAAGAACATCCTCAGCCTGCTGCTTCACCTGATAGGATTGTGGATGAGTAGACTGTTCTTGAGGTCAAATGTTTATATGTGCATCGTGACAAGGCAATATGCCCACAAACAGTGCCATACTTGAAACATAATGATGGTACACATTCTTTGGATCACAACCACAATTACTACTATCAAATACTTGACAAGGATTATATAGATCCTATGGCTAAGCCTACTAATCCCGATTCTAGCCATATCCCTGATCTTAACCATGTAGTTATACTAATCACTCCTCATATTACAAAAACATTGATCGGCAGGAGTAACTAACAAGATGAAACAGCAATGTCAAATTTCAAAGGATATAAAAACTGTCGGTCTAGCATCCATTTTGTATTTTTAAAGGCATAACACCTACCAGTGAAACTGGTGTTTTCTGATGTCACTGTTTCTTCTGCCCCAACATCTTCAGCTGCCATTTCTCTCTGTTGAACAGCCTCCTCTGCTACTGCTAGCCTCCTCCTTACCCGGTTCCTCCAACTGGCTGCTGTTGGCGTTGGTTGTTGCGACCAAGGGAATATGTGAGGGACAGCTGTTTTTTTCAGCCTCTTGTAGAGTGGCTCAGTCCCTGAATAAATTATTAAATAACTTCATCTTAAATTGTTAGCAGTGAATGTTTTCAAAACTAGATACTCATATGTCATGTTTGGTTTTTATATTTATCAAACTAATATGAACTCACAGTGTGGATTGCATGCACAACCCTCTGATATGTTATTGATAACCATAGGTTATTGATAGCCATAGGTTGTTGATAGCCGTAGGGGACCACATTTGAAATGTGTGTTTTATTACGCTTTATGTGTTATCCTCGTTGCTTATTTATATATTGTATTTTTATTTACATGTATATTTTTTACAAAATAAATCCAAACAATAAAAATGACAATATGATTCTGAAGAATAGACAACATCCTGCACTACAGGCAGGCAGGCAGGCAGGCAGGCAGGCAGGCAGGCAGGCAGGCAGGCAGGCAGGCAGGCAGGCAGGCAGGCAGGCAGGCAGGCAGGCAGGCAGGCAGGCAGGCAGGCAGGCAGGCAGGCAGGCAGGCAGGCAGGCAGGCAGGCAGGCAGGCAGGCAGGCAGGCAGGCGGGCAGGCAGGCAGGCAGGCAGGCAGGCAGGCAGGCAGGCAGGCAGGCAGGCAGGCAGGCAGGCAGGCAGGCAGGCAGGCAGGCAGGCAGGCAGGCAGGCAGGCAGGCAGGCAGGCAGGCAGGCAGGCAGGCAGTATTTATTTTGACCATCATAAGCACATTAACTACAATATAATATTCATTGTAAGGTCAGGGAGGCTCCCATTAACACAATTATATGCCCCTATCATGGGAGCCACCCTAATGATGTAACATAATTATATGATTATCACGTGATCAACTATATATGCATACATATATGTGTATACATAGTATATACATAAATTAGTTTAAACAAATGCAAAGTCATGTCTAGTTTAAGAATGACAGATGTAACAGTTAGAAATATGACATGATTCATAATTCTTGATAAAGTAATTTTTTGTATAAGTGGAAAAACCATATAAGCTATGTGTAGAAATTTTATCAAATATGATATTTGGAGTATAGTTAACTGTTTGTATAATGTTGTGTCTGATGTACTTTTTTTGCATATTGATGATTAACTCTGGGAATAAATAAGTTGTTTTCTACCATGTGTGTTGTATTGGTAAATTGCAAAGTTGTATGTGTATGGAATACGACTGAAGTATTCTGGTATAAGCTTGTTGATCAATTTGTAATACAATTTGAGCTGTTGGAATCTATAGATGTCATCCAGCTTCAGAAATTTACATTCTTTGAAGATGGGGTCTGTGCGAGAATTGTATTTACTTGAAGTAACTATTCGCACTGCTTTCTATTGAAGTTTAAAAATGCGATGGGCTTGATGACCCCACACCAATATGCCATAATTAATCTTGGGAAGAATGAGTGAATTTTGGATAATATATTCTTAGGTAATACATGTTTAAATGTATTTACAATTCCAATTATTTTATTCGCTGTTTTGTTTATAAGGCTGTCCCAATTTAGGTGTTAAATTGGTTCATGGTGATACCTAAAAAATTAAAATCATGTACACATTCAATATTTGTCCTATCTATTTATATTATAGGACGTTCGATTTCCTTTTGGGGCATGTGAAATACTATGAATTATTTTGTTTATGTTAAGAGAAAGTTTGTTTGCCTTTAGCCACCTGCATATATTTTCTAATTCTTTATTTATGTTTTGATTTTGGACTTGGCCATCCGGAGATAGGAATTTATTCAATGTATTAAAAAGAGTGGTGTCGTCTGCATACATTATGAATTTAAATGATCACTGGAAATATTATATCATTAATATATATAATAAATAGAAAGGGTCCTAAAATAGATCCTCGTGGGACACCAGTGTTTATGGCAGCTTCTTCCGACTTGTAAGAGGCTAGCACAAACCGTTTTAATCATAAAAGCAATATTTTGATACTGCACATTTGACCACACCACATCGATACGGTAAACCTACACAAATGCTATACTCATACAATTACCACAAGTTGTTTTTCTTTCGTAGTCATTCTGGTCAAAATGACACTTGCAAACGACGCTGTGCTTCGTCGGCTGCCAGTGGTCTCTCTTTACGGCTACTACCCAAGCTTTCATTCGATTTTCGTCAGACCGCGGGAATGTGTGACCCGTTCTGTTTGTGCATCCCGGCACACAACACTCTGTTGGCATTGTCAGTTGTATCCAACTACAGAACTGCGTATTGGTGGGCGGCTTGTGACTTTTTAGAAAGTGAACAAAGGCAGCGTAGCGACGTACAAACAAGGTCATTTCCGGCCCGAATTGCGTATCAGCGCCACCTATCGGCTAACTTGTAATTGCGGAACCCCGTATACCCCGTGGCAGGTCACCTTGCAAAACGCTGAAGTTAAGATTCTGGATTTGCTCAATGTGAAAGTCGTGGAACTGGAATCAGAATTGGTTTAGGTGGAATCGGAAATGGTTTGGGTGGAATCGGAATCAGTTGATGTGAAAGCAGCCAAATCGGTGTTGCATTGAGGGAAATCAAAATTGGAATTGCTTTGAATGGAATTGAAATTACTTACTGGCATCACCTTTTTTTAATCCCAGAAGCACTCTTCTATTTTGCTTCTGCAAAAATACAGTGAAAATGCATATTATAAATAAAGTATCAAATGCACCTCTTAAACAAATTCTAGCATTATAATTAATCATCTGTTTACTAGGTCTTTGGGTTTAATTTAGGCAGTAAGTTTGCTATGTTTAAGTAAACATACTTACAAAATGTACATGTATAATTGTGACGGGGCCAATTTGTACAACAAACAAGTTGGCTCCAATCTTTTCGATCAAGTTCTTTATTTGTGTTCTTACTTTCGGATACAAAAAGAAACCAAAAATAAATGTCTCCTCCTTGTTGTGTGAAACCTGAGCCAGCCTAGCCCACAGCTGCTGTACCAATGCTTGGTGAAAACACACACGTGATCAGTGTCTCTGGAGATAGTTTATCTCATACCGTTCAAGCAACTGGTTACTCATAGTAATTAATTACCTAAATATAATTATAATCAACACCTTAGCAATTAAATCATGAAAATGTAGTTTCACAAAATGAATGTTACAATATCCATCATCTACTTAGCATATGGTGCTGCCATATTGTGGCTGGTAGCGACATTAGAATGAAAATTAAGATGTATTCCATCTCTTAATTAGCATGTTACAACATAACTATGAATATGTGTAGGTGTCCAAACTGTTACCTTACAAATTCGTATATATATAAATGTTATACTAATAGTGATAATATTTTGTGAAATCAGAATAGCAATGGTGGAATCATAATCGCCATAGAGTGTACGGTGGCTGGAATAGGATTAAAATATGTTGGAATTGGAATAACTATAGCGTGGGTTGAATAAAAATCAAACAAGTTAGTTGGAAATTGAATCACCATAGCGTGGGTAAGATCGAAAACGTTAGTTGGAATCGGAATCATTGATGCAGAATAAACCCCATATCTGGATTCAGCTAACTTTAATGCAATGAGTACGAAAAGAAGATGAAATTGATCCAACCATGTGCTGAACACCAACGGCCTAGATTGTTCAACTTCATACGATATTAAACTAATGAAGCTCCGCTCAAAGTAATCTTTTGCCTGTCATAGTTTCATCAAAAGTATAAGTTGATCTTCGGGTACTAGTGATCGAGACATGATTTAGGTATTTTAAATTAGCTGAAGCTGGTCCAAGGCTATTAAAGACAATACACAATTTATGCTAATAATTTTGAATTCCTGTGTAGTGGTAAATTATAAAAGATTTTTTCTACAATTTTTTTAATTGAAAATAACGATTTGTAGGCAATTTTTCACTGAGTTGCTTTACTAGAAAAAGAAACATAAATAGGTTCTTCAGAACTCTTCCATTTGCGCTGGCACACGATCAATTTGAGCTTCTAGTCCTGTAAATATGTTTACACATAAACTGCTCTTGTTTCATTTCACTGTTTCAATTCGATCACGGAGCTAGAAACTGTTCCCTGCGCGGATACTTCCGTAAAATGATTCTCCAAGATTTTGGATACACAACGTTGGAATTGCACCTGGCTTCAATCGTTTCCGCTCACCTAAACCATAAACTATTTTAATATTTCAGATCAAAATCAAATCGTGACATTTATATTGCGCCGTTCCAACAATCGTTGCTCTCGGCGCCGTACAGAATGTTCGGGAAAACAGATAAGTTTTAAGGTTTGATTTAAAATCAGTGTTTGTCATTCTTGTTGCAGTCAGCTTTTTCGGCAGCAAGTTCCATAGTGTTGGGGCTGCCACGCAAAAGGATCTATCACCCCAGCGACGCGATGCACGTGGTACACATAAATGATTGTGTTCACTGGAGCACAACAATCGAGTTGGCTGACGTCTGTTCAAACATTTGGTGATATACTGTGGTGCACAGCCAGTCAGTGCTCGGTGCGTGAATAGAAGTATCTTATACTCTACTCTAACTTCTATTGGCAGCCAGTGCAGCTTCATCAATAGAGGTGTGACATGACAGAACTTCCTGGCGCCGTCGACAAGGCGAGCCGCCCAGTTCTGTACTCTCTGCAACCGTTCTAGTTGTTTCACAGGCAGTCGGTGGAGTAATGCATTGCCTACGTCAAGTCTGCTGGTAACAAAGCATGTATGACTTGTTCTGTCGCTGCAGGCGTTAGATAACGTCTTATTCTTGCAATATTTCGGAGATGGAAAATTGCAGATCTACAGACAGCAGTCACGTGCGTCTCCATCTTCATCTCGGCATCGAACTGTACACCAAGGTTCCGTACATTCTGAGTTACAGTGACCAAACAGTCTCCAATGCATAGTGTGCGCAGCTCAATTTTTTTAGTTGTTGCGCAGAGCCGAGCACGATGACTTCTGTCTTTGAGTCATTTAACTTTAAAACGTTTGTCACCATCCACGTCCTGATCTCCGCTACACATTCTTCAATACGGATGACAGCCGCAGCAATTTCCTCTTGGTGTGGTTTCACTGGAATGTAGATTTGAGTATCATCCGCGTAGAAATGACACATCAAATTGTACTTGCGAATAATCTTAGCAACTGGTGCTACATAGATGGAGAACAGCTGAGGACCCAGCACGGAGCCTTGTGGTACCCCGTGTACCAGAGGACGAGCAGGCGATGTAGCACCATGAATGTGGACAGACTGGACTCTGTCTCTTAGGTATGACTTAAACCAGTCCAGTGCATCTTGGACCACTCCGATATCATGTGAGAGTCTATGCAACATCACTTCATGGTCGACGGTGTCAAACGCAGCCGATAGATCAAGGAGAACCACGATGATAACATGCTGATTGTCCATTGCGTGCAGGATGTGATTCTGCACACAGACAAAGGCCGTCTCAACGCTGTGATTCGGCTTGTACGCTGACTGATAGGGCTCACAGAGATTGTGCTCTGACATGTGAGCTGACAATCTCGCAGCAACGACACGTTCTATTGTCTTCGATAGATAGGGTAGATTTGACACGGGTCGGTAGTTATTCAAGACAGTTTTGTGTAGACTCGGTTTCTTGAGTACTGGCCTGAAGTGCGCTTCCTTCAAGTATGAAGGCATTATCCCCGTTCTCAGAGACAAGTTAACAGTTGTCATGAGCACAGGTACAACATCGTGCACACAGTCTCTAAGAAGCCATGTCGGAATGGGATCAAGTTCACAAGATTTCACTGGCGATGACTTCAACAACATTCCAATTTCAGCCTCAGTGGCTGGCTCAAATGCAGTCAGCAGACATGTCTGCGTTGCATCCTCAGCAGAGGCATTTACAATGATGACATTCTGATTCAGTTCAGACCGAATGTTCGAGATCTTTTCTGAGAAGAAATCCGAGAACCGCATTGCCAGTGTGTCAGACGAGTCACATGGTGGTAGTGGTGTGCCATTATCAGTGTGTAGGAGCTTGGCAACAATCTTGAACAGCTGCTTCTGGTCACCAGATGCATCAGAAATTTGATTCGTGTGGTATTCAAGTTTTGCACGGTGCACAGACGAAGTGACGAGCTGGCGCTGGAGGCAGTAGGCAAGCCTGTCAGACTCCAGTCCAGATTTTCTCCATGTTCTTTCCAGTTGTCGTCTAACACATTTTTGCGATCGTATGCCATCATTATACCACGGCGTGTGTGGTCGTACAATCACTGTGCGGTTCTTTAACGGTGCTTGCTTGTCAATGATAGCCGCAATGGTTTCATTGTACATGTCAACAGCATGGTTCATGTCATCAGACAGATGATTTGACAGTAGCAACGAACGGATTTCATCACATACCGCAGTGGTATTGATCTGTCGATAGTTTCGACTCATCGTCGTTACCCGGACGTTTGGTGGTTTCACGAGTTGTAGTGTGCAATGAATTGCCGAGTGGTCTGACATGTGTGGGATGTCTGTTCGTATATTGTTCAGAAACGTATCAGATGAGCGCGTTATAAGCAGGTCAATGGTATGTCCGGCAACATGCGTCGGGACTTCAGTTACACTGTAATCGGTGTGGATGTCGAGATGCGTCGTGCCCTCAGCCGTGTCGAATGGCGATGTCTGACGGGGCAGTTATATATATATATATATATATATATATATATATATATATGTCATATGTGTTCGTTGGACATCCAATTCATGCGATAGATAGCTGAGGTCAATTTCATAATGTTCTCGCCGTTTAGTGGTATCCGATAAAATCGAACGGTGCACACCTTTTACAAACGACTGGTGCATCCAACTGCATTACAAATTGACAGCTTTGTGATTTTTTTCAACAAAGATAACTTACGAGAAACAAATCGACTCTCCAGCATTTATTGTCACAGTCTGCTCCTATACGTCCTACAACGGATTTAAAATATAGTTAAGAACATACTTTTATTATAATTGGATAAGCTTATTTTAACTTTGATTATAATTTAATTGCAATTAAATGCGTTCTATAAAACAACTCAATTCCTCTCATCTATTAACGTTTCTCGAAAGCCACAAACAAATAGAGGTATATAATAACACAATGCGACTTCACACTTATCACATGCAAGAGAAGATATGGTATGATTGCTTAGTTATTTTAGCGTCATCACCAACTAAAGCGTTACGTTTGCGCGCCGTCGTTTGCATGAAGACGTCACGCTGCACTATCACCGCGTGCAGATGTCGGCAAACCGCAGGACCTGTCCTTGTTTGGCTGATAGAGACTCCTCAAATGTCGTCAAACATCTTCGAAGATTTACTCAGTCTCAAGGGGCCGGAATGCTCCCGTCGGAGCGTTAGAGTGAGCCGGATCAAGAACTCGCTTTATCGCTACATAAAAGCAAGCGGCAACTACAAGAAAGTTGTAACGACAGTGATTGGCGATGCCGTCCGTTTCAATCGACGTCACAGCTAGCGTCCACAACGGCAACTAGTGATGATCACGTGTGCACCACACATCCGGTGATCGTCCTAGCGGCGCACATATGCCAGAAGTACAACATTGACGACGAGCCGGAACAGCTGGCGGACATACTAATGTCGATGTTCCTCTACAACGGAGGCCTCGATCGCTTCGATATCTTCCTCGACCCGCTCACATTCTCGTTTGACATCGACCCGATCATATATCCCTTCCAGAACATGCACACGTTCGGGACGATCTGTCAACGCTACCTGGAGGTGTTGGAGTATTTCTTAATTGTCGCAAGCAGCTAGCATCATATTGTACCGGTTCAGCTGAGCGAGTATCCCGTCACCGACTGCCAGCAACCGTCATACACAAGTTACTACTCCAAGGTGCCATTTGTCGAGTTGCCGATATTCTCGAGCAGGGTTAGTACCCCACTACTCCTCGCTTGTCACTCAATCAACGCCCCCGCCGTGTTGCTTCTTCTTCGCTACGGCGCGGACCCGATGCGAGCTGGGCATGCTCATCAAATCATTAGCCTCTACTTCCAGGTAAGGTCCAGAAATTACCGGGTTATTTTGAGTTACACACCAACGATGATATTAACGTGTGCATCGTGTGAATATATCAAGTTATGAAACAGCTCTAGCATTCTGTCATTGCATACCAACGATTCATGACAGCTTTCAAACTTCTTCTATCAGTGAAACACAACACATATGCAATATTTATTACTTATTCTTTGCGGAATTATCGATTTTGAATAGGGCATTGCATGTTTCCTGTTTCTTCCTGTAGCATCCTCTCTACGTAATCGTGACGAAGCTGAACGCGGCTGTCTTCTGGCGCACGCACAACTCTAACATCTATCGGCGGGCGTGCGACCTCACGAAGCAGCACCGTAAGGATATCGAACTAAAGCTGTGTCTACGCTACTTCTGTTGCTCCATCAGGCGGCTAGCCATCAACGTCGGGAACCGCGTCACTTCCGTCGCGTCGCCTTCCGACCGCTGCCACCTAGTCGCGTTCGGCTTATATCCCCACTATACCAACCACTGTTACCGCTATACCGCCTCAACTCGCCCGCTGAACCCATGCATGTGTGTCGCCGTGCAATCAGGCGGACGCTGAAGGAAATACTGGCACTGCCTGCCGGGATACAACAGCTCCCGTTACCGGTCTTTGTTAAACAGTATCTGGATCTAATGTTAGACTGAATTGCCTGCCTGGAAGCATAAACACTGCCTGTGGTATTTGCTTCAATTGTCTTTGAGTAGTGCGAAGACAGTATGACGTTCATACTGTCTTCATGACATGTGAGGTTCTCTGCTAACAACCTGGAGAAAAAACAGTCTCCAAGTGGAGGACATTTAAAATGTGCCTCCTCAAATCGACGTTATCGTTCATTTCGTGCAGACTCTAACAAGTCATTACGACATACTGGTACGTTCACAGATATGCTAATTAATTTAGCTTTTGTAATATATATATAATCCAACTATTGAATTATTTTTGTCCGGGTCCGGTAAAAAAGTCGGCAAAAAGGTCCAAAGTGGTTCTTCGAGAAATATGACAAATGTAAAAGTATGCTCTTTTTTATTAGACTGACTAATTTAAATATCACCTAACCTTCTTCACGATGGACAAAATTAATTGACGAAGTATGTTCAATAACTGTGTTAACAAAGGATGGTCAGTAATCTAAATTAACGATGGAAAATAGTATTCGGAGTTTTTTCTTCATCTTGTTGCAGTTTTAGTGCACCTCTTTTTGTTGACGCTACAACGTTCGGTTGGTGTAGGAATGGCGACATTTTAACGCTCAGCTGCGCATGAGAACATCGCTACACGGCTGTGGCTTTAGTAGCTATTATATCTTTTCAACTCGATTCCGAGTGTATAGGCCTGTGTGTCTGACATACCTGTTTAGCTACATATACGTACGTACATGCGTGCTTGCGTGCGTGGGAGCGTGCGTGCGTGCGTGCGCGGGCGAAGGAGATTGTGTGCGGTCATTTCTGCACGTAGACTCGACAGATGAATTACTGCTGCAAACGTTGTCGCACATACACCATACAAAGGAGAATACTTCATATACATTGGCTGGTATATTTTAAACGTTTATTAAAGTTGCTCTTAAACAAAGTATAGTCATACGTAAGGTGTTCGAGAAACATTGGTATAAACGTAGTGTGACGCTGCATGATTAGGTAATATCAATTCCATTGATTGGTTTGACTCTATAGTCTATATTTGAAAGTGAAATATAGGGTGTAAAGTCGGGTATCGTGAGCATAGCGGGTAATATGAGCACCCCCATGCAGCTTAAACCAAACATGCCAGGTGCCGCCACCCGTGTTTTTCTTGAAGCACGTCGTCTGCAGACCGCCAGCACCAATTCTGTCGTTTGCGCTGCCGAATATTTTCCGGGGTGAGGTCGTGTAAAGAACCTGTGCACTTTTCTTACCATATCCACCAGTACGGCGAATTTATTCTCATTCAAAATGTGTATCATTACGATGCGCAAATGATGTGTAAATTAAACCTTGAAGCTTGTTGCGTATTGTAATGAGCGATAATGCAGCCTCTCGCGGATTATAGTTCGCCAAATTATCACCTGGCGGCGTGCATAGCGCTGTGGCTAATATGAGCAGGCTTTCTGGAGGTATTATGAGCAAGGTGCTCATATTAGTCGATAGGGTGCTCACATTAGCATACACTTTATTGGCTTTCTTTATTGCCAGTCTGCGTTACAATCATTTGAGGCTACAATTATATTCAAAACAATAGTAATTGTTATCCAATGGTAATTCGTAGTATATGCTATATTTAAAGGGGTTCATATAGCAGAAACAAACTTTTTTTAACAAAGTTTTCCAGTTTTTGAGGTATTGCTATCTGTTTTATTATAGGCTATATTTCTAAACTGCCCAGAAGCAATTTGTTTCTGCTGCTATATATATATGAATCCCTTTAAAACTTGCAATAATAAACTCTCACACTTTTTTTATCAGATGCCTAATGTGAAGAAGAAGGTTGAACGCGTGAAATTGACATTATCAGATATGCAGTCGGCCGTACGTGACGTACTAATATATCAACGATCACAAAAATCAGCTAGCCAAGCGCACAATGTACCGCGACAAACCCTGAGACGGCATCTAGAGAAGGCACGTGCAGGTGAGGGCGTCCACAAGTGTCTCGGCCGCAAACCGGTACTCTCCATAGATCAAGAAACAGATCTGAAAGCCACCATATTTGAAATGGAGGCCAAACTCTTCGGCTTGACGTGAGATGATGTGAGGCACTTTGTATTCAAATTCTGCGAAACGAAGAACATAACAAATTAATTCAAGGAAACAACTCAAAAGGCTAGAAAGGACTGGCTGAAAGGCTACTTAAAATGGCATCCAGACATCAGTCCGCGAATCCCCGAGCCAACGTCGATTCAGCGAGCCATCGGCTTTAACAGAACGAAGGTTGATCGGTACATGCAGCTTCTACTAGCCACCATCTTTGATGAGGATGGGAAGAGGGTCATCCACGAAGGCAACATATTCAACGTGGACGAATCTGGGTACACTATTTGCCACAATTATGCCAGGGAAAGTGCTGGCGAAGAAAGGGAAGAAAGGGATCGAGGCTATCACCAGTGCGGAGAGGGGAAAGAATGTTACAGTTGTCGCTTGTGTTTCGGCAACCGGCGCATACATCCCACCGATCTTCCCCAGGGTTCGCATCAAGCCGGAACTGCTGGACGGATCGCCTCCTGGCACTGTTGGGTACGCAACCAAAAGTGGTTGGATCAACGTTGAGTTGTTTGAATGCTAGATCGACCACTTCATTGAAGTTGTGCAGCCAAGCCACCGAGCATCAAAGGTGTTGCTCATCCTAGATGCCACAGCAGCCACACGAAGAATGTTCGACTGATCGACAAGGCCAATACAAACAACATCATAATCATATCAATGCCGCCCCACTGCACGCACCGGCTTCAGCCACTCGATGTGAGCTTGTTCAAAAGTGTTAATGTCAATTACAACAGAGGAGTGCAGACATGGCTGCGCCAGCACCATGGCCGGTCGGTCACAGAGTTTCAAATTGCAGCTCTCTTTGGGTCGGCTTACATCAAAGCTGCTACGGTGAGTAACGCGATCAGTGGCTCCCGGAAGTGTGGGATAAACCCACTCAACCCGCACATCTTTTCGGATGCTGATTTTGCCGCAGCCGATGTGACAGACACGCCAAATTCTGCTGCTGGTCTACCCCTTCCCCAGCTGAACACCACTCCAGTGCGCGACACGTCAGTTGATCCGAGCTTCACAACAGCGCGCGACTCGTCAGTTGCTCCGAGCTTCACAGCAGCGCGCTACTCGTCAGTTGCTCCGAGCTTCACAGCATTCGTCAGTTGCTCCGAGCTTCACAGCAGTGCGCGACTCCTCAGTTGCTCCGAGCTTCACAGCAGTGCGCGACTCATCAGTTGCTCCGAGCTTCACAGCAGTTCGCGACTCGTCAGTTGCTCCGAGCTTCACAGCAGTTCGCGACTCATCAGTTGCTCCGAGCTTCACAGCAGTTCGCGACTCGTCAGTTGCTCCGAGCTTCACAGCAGCGCGCGACTCGTCAGTTACTCCGAGCTTCACAGTAGTGCGCGACTTGTCAGTTGCTCCGAGCTTCACAGCAGTGCGCGACTCGTCAGTTGCTCCGAGCTTCACAGTAGTGCGCGACTCGTCAGTTGCTCCGAGCTTCACAGCAGTGCGCGACTCGTCAGTTGCTCCGAGCTTCACAGCAGTGCGCGACCTTCCTAGTCTCTGCCAGGTTATCAGGTAGCCTATGTCTTTTACTATAATTTTTTGTAGTTTGGTATAAATAAAGTTAACATTGTAAGCTTAGATGGCGGTTATGCCTATTTCGTAATAACGATGAAGGCGACGGCGGTAACGTCAACGAATAGTAATGACGATAACAATAACAGTTGCTTACTACTATGAAATAAGAAGTAGCCTAAGTACCATTAGGGCCTAACATAAATCACACTTTAAAGCCTACTAATTGAATGTGTAACTGTTTGCAGCGTTGAGATGGATGTGCACATTTCCGCTGATACACGCGAGGAGAACTGCGATCCAGATGGTGAAGGCCTATCGTTTCAACGACTGATTAATTGTTCACCAGCCGTTCCCAGACCTAAGATTTAACAAGATTTAACAAGATTGCCATCCAGAGAATTAACTCTAGATGGCAGGTGGACAAGGAAGCCCTTTGGCTTATCGAGAGTCCAACCCTTTTATCTACATATATCCAGCCCTTCTGAGGTATGTGTCGATTTTATTTTTAAACATATTCACACTACTAGCACCCACACAATCATCAGATAATCTGTTCCATTCATTCACAGTCCTTTGTGAAAATGAGAACTTTCTCACGTCTAATCTACACTGCTCCTTTACTAATGTAACTTCATGTCCTCTAGTCTTTCTATCTTTCTTAACTGAAAAAAACATTTCTATCAATATTTTCATAACCATTCAATATTTTAAACACTTCTATCTGATCTCCTCTCAATCTCCTGGTCTCTAGTGTTGTTAAACCACATTCTTTTAGGCGTTTTTCATAACTAAGATCCCTCAGTTTTTGTATCATTTTAGTCGCTCTCCTCTGTACTCTTTCTAGCATATCTATGTCCTTCTTGCGGTATGGCCTCCACGCTTGTATACAATATTCTAAATGAGGCCTAACTATTGTTTTGTACAGCGGTATTATTAGTTCTTTTTCTTTATATGCTATATTTCGCCTAATCAATCCAAGGATTTGATTTCCCTTTGAAGCTGCAATTCCACACTGCTCTGAAACCTTCATGTCAGCACTAATTGTCAGCCCTAAGTCTTTTTCTTTTACAGTAGTACTTAGTACAGTTCCCCCCATTGTATATTCTACATATTCGTTCCCATGTCCTGTGTGGAGGCATTTACATTTCCCAAAATTGAACAACATTTGCCACTTTTCAGACCATTTGATCAACCTGTCAAGATCATCTTGTAAATGCTGTCTATCCCCATCACTTTTAATCCTTCTAAACACTTTTATATCATCTGCAAATTTCAACACCTTGCTAGCTATATCATCGTCCAAATCGTTTATATATATTAAGAATAATATAGGTCCCAGTACTGATCCCTGTGGAACCCCACTCAAAACTGACTTCCAGTTTGAAGCCTCCCCATCAACAACTACCCGTTGTCTTCTGTCAATTAGCCATTTTTCTATCCAGTTAATTATACCATTTCCTACGTCATGGGCTTTTAGTTTAAGCAGTAATCTCTGATGTGGCACTTTGTCGAAAGCTTTTTGAAAATCTAAGTAGATGATATCTACTGGTGATCCATCATCTACCCACTTCAGGGGTAGAACTTCAGCATTTATTTTACTGGACAGCAGGACTAGTAAAGACAAAAGTTTACTAGTCCGCCAAAAGGTTTACTAGTCCTGAAAATATCAAAACAACACAAATTTAAATTGCAACAAATGCGTCAGATGGTCCATGGTGGCCGTTTTCAGCACTTGAATGGATCGGTGGGCAGTTGCAGGGGTTTTCCAGCTTGCGTTTTTCTGCTGGTTTTGCAACCCCAGTCAAGTAATGATACATCGTGCATAAACGTAGACTAATAACGCAATGTAGATGAAAACCGTATTCGAAAACCGTGCATTTGAAAATGACCACCAATTGCACTCATTAGCCCTACCCTTCTACCAGATACGCTAAACCAAACAAAACTGTCATTTCAGAATTCGATGTCACACAACAGTCAATCAACAGCACTGTTTCACTTTTCACTGTCGCCTCATTATGTAAAGAATTAGTTTGTCAATGGTACGGATGGTGGCATCATGCAACATGCTGATTTTTACTAGACAGCCGGACTAGTTGGTAGGCGGATTTACTAGTCCGCCGTAATCTTTACTAGTGTACGGACTAGCGGACTAGTGGGTAGTTCTACCCCTGCACTTAGTGATATCTTCCAAAAAACATAACATATTTGTTAAGCATGACCTCGCTTTTAGAAACCCATGTTGAGATGGGTTTATCAAGTTATGTTTAACAAGAAAATCCACCATGTGATCTTTAATTAGTCTTTCTAATAATTTACAAATCACTGATGTTAAACTAACTGGTCTATAATTATTTGACTTGTTTCTCGAACCTTTTTTAAATAACGGTATAATGTTTGCTTCTTTCCATTCTAAAGGAACCATTCCCTCTTCTAATGACAAGTTGAAAACTGTTGCAAGCGATATGCTAATTTGTTCTACAATTTCCACTAGTAGTTTGGGTGGAATACCATCCACTCCAGGTGATTTATTTTCCTTCATAGCCCTAATTTTCTTAGCTACCATTTCTGGGGTTACAATTAACTGTCTTAAATAGTCTGATTCTGCCCCCTTGAACTTAGCCTCTGGTACTGGCAGTGAACTAGTGTCTTCTCTGGTAAACACTGAACTAAAATACTCATTGAGGTCTTCCACCATTAAGAATCCTTCTGATATTATATTTCCAGCACTATCTTCTAGAGGACCGACCTTATCCTGAACTTTCTGTTTGCTTCGAACATACGCATAAAAACTCTTGCTGTCATGTTTTATATTACAAGCTAATTTATGTTCATAGCTTCTCTTTGAATTTCTAATTTCAGCTGTAGCTTGGTTTAGTGCTTCTTTATAAATGTTGTAGTCTTCGTCATTTCCAGTACGTCTATATGACTTCCACATCATTTGTTTATACTTAATTTTTCTAATGTCTTCTTTCGATAAGTATTTCTTTCTGGTCCGTTTCCCTTGTTTTTTGAAGGGAACAAATTTATCTACGACGCACTCTATTTCATTCTTTAAGATATTCCAGCATTCTGTTGCTGTCTTATTCTTCAGTGTATTATTCCAGTAAAGGCTGAAGGCGCCAGCAAGAGACGAAAAGTAGCTCACGCCGAAATTATCACGAGTTCGCCGTACAAGCAGAGTCTGATGGCAACTTGACCTAGTCCTCGGAGCGCTTCCAAAACTGAAAAGAAGCCACCGAAGGCCAAACGTGTTCGTGTGAAGAAAGTAGCTGTTAGGGAACATCGGCTTAAAATCCCATGTTATAAGTGTGGCGTCGATTTCGGGGACGCATCAGATCACAAGCGAAATGAAGACGGGATTCAGTGCAAACCATATGGTGAATGGTTCCACGAATCATGCGGCGAAGAATTTGGAATACTCGACGATGACACATTCACATGCCAGGGTTGTTTTTAGACATTTTCTAGTTACCATTTATAGGCCTAGGCTACGTTCAGTTTCTTACAATACCGTTAATCTTCCACGGATCATAGATCTAGGCCCTATAGATACATTATGAATTTTGGTGATACGTTTCAATGTATTATCCAGTAATTTAATGAATAATGCGCCGAGGAATCCGAATTCATTGATGATGACACTTTCACGTGCCATGGTTGTTTTTAGGCATTTTCTAGTTTTAAAACGTTCCATTTTACAGTACTGTTAATCATCTAGTTAAGATATATAATTAACAATAATAATAGCCATCATATATCTTATAATTATTAAACATGAGTCATACACACAGTTTTGAAGCATGCTCATATTGCCCGACACTTCGGGTAATATGAACACTTTTTTCAAATTACTTATTTCCATGCAGTATTATTTTATTAAAACATACAGCGAAACTAATGCACCACGCACCTTAAATGGATCAATTCGGATATATATTTAGTAAAATATTGGCCAAAAACAAAACTATGCTCATAATGCCCGACCTTACCCATTTTACATAGGTTTAGAGTACCATAATTGTTTTTTATTTCACTAAAAAATAACAGCTGACATTGTATGCTTTTCTAACAGAATGCATGTTGAGCAATCTCAAAAAGTGCGCCAGAAGTTTATCTGTGCAAGCAATCATGGGCAGTGTGGGTCAATAAAAGCACTAGGTAAAAGATAAATGCATACAGTACTGGCTGTTGTGTGCGTGTTGTCCAGCAAGGGTGGTGACTTCTGAAATTGATAGAAAATTATTAGGCGTAGGGATTTCATTCATTTTTTTGGCAGTCTGCAATATATGCATGTATCTTTACTATAACAGGCTAAATTCGACAGGTTTCTCTATAATCACCATTTCTATTAGGGTTGAGACCACTGTTAGACTTCCTGTTGTGTTAAAACATAGTCCCCTGAAAATGGTGATATTTTAAATTTGAGACCCTTTTTATGTGAACTAAACCAGGCGTATGAACAGGTTCTGTGGTAGAATGTATTGGAAGTGAAATGACGCATATCTGGAAGAGTGTAGTTGGCGGAGTGATTTTTTTCCATTTTTTCCACATAGCTCACGTGGGTGCAGAAAAATGTGGTTATATTGGTCAATATCGATGGCACAGTGTATGCATGCGTTTTAAAAGAGCTGGAGGTATTTGATTTTGACGAAATTTCATCAGTATATCAATGACATGATATCAGTTGCTGTGAATGAATTTCAGACTTTTGTCAGGTGCAGTTTTCTTACAATCTGACAAAACGTTAACATGGTCGCCATTGGTGATTGGGGAAATCTAACAGTGGTCTCACCCGTACTAGTGAACACGAGTGGGATTAGCGAAGTTCACCAAGAATAATTAAATCATTATTTACACCAAGCATACGTATTTATTTGAAGTTTAAAACGACAAAGAAGTTTCCCAAAAAGCGCGGTAAGGCGCAAGCAAATTAAACGGAACGTAAAGAAGAAAATGACTACTTCGAAAGAACCCACGTCAGAAGATGATCGTGTCGTGACAGCGGGATGGAGGGTCTGTGCCTATGGGGTCCCGGAAGATGGCGCGCATAGCGAGAACGAATAAGCATTACATCTAGGAGTCAGTATCTTGAATTATATGTGTCTGAACCTGTAATGACTATTGGGCTATATGAGCACTTGTATAGATTCTAGAATCTGGATCCACCTCGATTTCGCCGTTATAGCTTGAGTTTTGCCTAACTTTGATACCTCGGAGGCTGAGCGTTACTTCCATCATTCAACATCATCCCAGGCATATTAAAGTCTGTCTTCTGCCATAAGTTCTGGTGGAACGCCCACCCCGGGAATGTGTTGGTAGCCCCAACCATCCAGGCCTTCAGGTACGTGAATGGTTTGTTTCATGCTTCTAAGGCTAAGCCATGGTCTGTGCTTTTATTTACACATCGTTCATACTTTAAGTTTACTCGCACTTTATACTTTTTTAACACCTTTACATCTGGAACAGCACAGTTGTTGACACACACAAATGGGCATTAAAATCCAGACTTATGGACTATGCCAATTAACCACGTAGAAGTATAAGCCGTTGGTTTCTTCTATCTCAGTATCTGGTGTTTGTGCCAGGGGAAGTAAAAAGTCACCCGCAGGGAAACGGAACGTTGGAAACACCTGTCATTAGTACTGTTAGTCGTATGTCATTACCCTTAATATTTGATGTGCGGTCGTCAAGGTTATCCCCAATCTTGGCTATACACAACCAAATGTTGTGTATTGTCTACAATGGGTGAATGGGACCCAAACGATTGCTGTGGTATTTTGATGCATAATGCCAACTCTAAGCCCTGACAGTAACATACAAGTTCCTTAGGTGACCGGCCAAAGACGTGCAGCTAAAAAAAATAGTGAACTGTTTTCCTCGTTTGAATGCAATATGCTATAGATGCTGACATGCCTTCTTACAATTGTTGTGTATAGCCCACCAAGGTCCATTGCTGGGTTACGAGGCTGGATGTCACGAGATCTGGGATCTCATTCTCTAAAAGTCCCATCTCTTGGCATTAATGTCTGAAAATGGACCCTGCCAATTAATAGTTGTTGAACACCTGTTCATCTAGATGAGTCTCTAAATGCATGACATATGTGATAAGCTATACGGGCAGTTTTAGTAGTCCGAATTGCCGTAAGCCCATTATGTTGCATGCAATTTTGGATGGAGAAGAAGCATGAGCTTGTCTTTCACCAATACTGGGTAGTAGATATGTATCTAATGCACCAGCATTGGAACCGGGGGGGCTAAGGGTTGAGAAAGGGGGGTCTGACTTCCCCAAATACCTGGGTATTGAGTGTTTTTGTAATAAAATGTAGCAAAATTAGAATGTAATCCATTAAAATTGTCAACAAGAATACCCCCGTTCTCCCCATCTTCCGTTGTCATGTCTGACAGCACGGAAAAGTTCAGGAGATGGCAGGCAAAAATGATGTTATTGTGAACATATTTTACCAACCCACTCCTTCCTCCCATCTTCGAATATCATGTCTGACAGTGTTGAGTGATTGAGTGAGAGTCAAAGCCAAAATTTATGTCACAGCAAAAAATGCACCCCGTTATCATGTCTGACCGAACCGACAGCGGCGTGCCAAGTACCTATGCCAATGTAATGTATGTGCTACTTTCTTACATGACAGATGTGTCCGACTGGTGATGTTGAGGGGTTTGATGAAGATGACGAAGTGTCAGAGAAGAAGTTCGCTTGGACTCTTATTATGGAACACAACCACAAGTAGAAGTCTGACAGCTTCCAGTCAATGGGTATGACAGATTATACACACACACACACATACACACTCACACTCAGAAGACAGTATACATGTAGAAATTATGTTTGTTGTGACATAAATTTGAAACAGTTTTTCGCGCTAATGCAATGTACTTCTCAAACTTTTAAAGTTCGCGGCACACATTATAGTTTGATCCTCGCGGCACACTGAGTCACGTGTGTGTTTCAAAATGCCCGTTATGGTGTCGGATGGAATTGACAAATTCATGGTCTTATACCACTATTCTCACTCTTGATAAAGAGTGTTTGTTGGTTGGGATAGATAGGGCTAGAGGACCTCTCGTTATAACACTAGTAACCAGATATCAGAATTAACCTCCTTTGTCCTGACAGCCCTTTTAATAGTTTAGGTGTCAGATTCTTATAAAAATCAAGATTCCCAATTTGTTGCATTTGATTCATTATTTCATCAAAGTGACACAAGAGAATGCTAAAAACAGACTGTCATCAAGAACCAGAGAAGGTACCAAATATACCTGGCATGATAATTAATATTTTTCAGATTAACTCCTTTTCCTCTGGGATGTGATTTGCTTTGGTGTCAGATGGAAAAGGTTTTGGTGTCGGATGGAATCATGAGATATTGAAATATAAAACAGCATTTTCACCCCCATAATCCACATGTTTCCTAGATAAATGTTGTAGAACAGCTTCCTTTGGTGTTTATCTTTCCCTTTTTGAATGATAAACTGTTACATCCATCATTTGATGAAATATCCATCCGACACCGAAACCCATGTTAGCCGAAGAAATCACAATTAGAAGTCATAGATACCTAGTAACACATCAATATTTGATTTTGATATCATATCATAATAACTGTTATGAATGTGACTCTTGAAATCATTGAACATTTAAAATTTAACATTAAAATGTCATCTAAATGACATGCAAAGCCTGTATCAGGGTATATAGGCCTACAATTGGTCTATTTTCAACAAACTCCGGGTTGGCTTTGCTCAAAAACTATGGATACAATGCTTAACAATGAAGTTTCTCATTGCTTCACTGTGTTCATCTGATCCCTGTTGGTTTTTGTATTGCATGGAAAGTTTTAGTTGCATAAGAACTTCAAGTCTTACTCTGGCAGATAAAAACTGGCAGAATAATATTTCTTTTACATCATAGCAACCATGGCATGATTTATTCTTGTTATTTAATTTTTAATAATTTAAATATCAATATATCTGTTATCACATTACATGTTTATTTGTTTTGATCTATTTATCTCTGCATTGATCAATTTGAAGTATTTATGTTTGTCCAAAAATAAGTTTTGATAGTTTATATTATTTGTAGATTTTATGAAACATTGGAAGATGTCCCACAGTTGTTTGGAACAACTCCTTTCTGGTAATATGTATATCTAGTACATGAGTCGGTTTTTAAACAACTTAATAATCAGGAGGTAATCTCCCTCCCTTTTCAATATCATCAAGATTTAACAAGATTGCCATAGAGACAATTAACTCTAGATGGCAGGTGGACATGGAAGCCTTTTGGCTTATCGAGAGTCCAATACTTTTTATCTACGTGTATCCCGCCCTTTTAAGGTATGTGTCAATTTTATTTTTAAACATATTCACACTACTAGCACCAACACAATCAAGATATAATCTGTTCCATTCATTTACAGTCATTTTTGAGAATGAGAACTTTCTTATCTCAAATTTACACTGCTCCTTTACTAATGTAACTTCATGTCCTCTGGTCCTTCTATCTTTCTTAACTGAGAACAAATATTTCTATCAATATTTTCATAATCATTCAATATTTTAAACACTCCTATCTGATTTCCTCTTAATCTCCTGGTCTCTATAGCTCGAGAACCAAAAGTAGTAAAACCATAAATGAGACTACTTTTTAGGGGTTTTTGAGAATGGCTAATCCATTTCCTGTGTTAATTTGTCTATTATAGATTGAGGTCACGTGATAAGGTCACATTCAAGGTAATTTTGTGACAAATGTGGACATTTCAAGCCAATAACGTACTATAACGTATGTTCACCATCTTGGTGTCCTGTTTCATCTAAATATTGCCTTACACTGTAGATGCGTTTGAAATGAATATTTAGGGTAAAAGTCACTTCAGTCAAGGTAAAGGTTCAATTTGCTCATAAAAACATTTCGAAAGTTCACCCCAATTAGTTGCCTTGTTACAATGCAATGCACCTAACCTGCTTGTAGACATAATATATATGCATAACCCGATAGACCTAACATTACACAAACACCTAACTATATCTAGCTCAGCTGCTACATGGCTGACTATTAACAATGAAACGCATCTTGTTAAAACCATACTTACACTTCACTTGGTTAAAGGGTTAATACCCATTTCAATCCCATACTCAAAATTGTTGAAAGATGTCTGAGATGCAAAAGTTGATCACATTTCATGTCGGTGTTAAGTTCTTTAGAACACTAAAATTTCTCACTTATTTCGTGTATGAAGGAATCTTGCAGTTATACAAAATGTTGTCATGATAATAATAAATTGCTTAATTGACAATGAATATGCAGATGACGTGGTTATTAAATACAATATATATTGTGACTTGTTGAAATGCAGTGTTCCCAAATCCAAGAATGACAGACACATTGAACTTAACCCTTTATACAGAAGACAGTCTTATTCATACTAGTGGTAGGATTTATGTTACCCTGGTTGTTGTCTGTGTATAACTGTTCAAGCCTAGTACATATGTTACTGTAGTACAAAGTTATAATGTTGGTCTTGTCTGTTTTTCCAGCTTTGTGTTCAAAAATTACTGATCTTAATCAAAGATTCATGTGAGAACTGTGAGTATGGACATGTACTGATGAGGAGTGTGGAATTATTTACCAAAATAAACACAGTGTCGATCTCTGTTTGTATGTCCATAAGCCTGACCATATCTCCGTCAGTTTCACATGTTTGAGGTAGATATTGTGTTGCCATGCTAATGGGCCCACTGGAATGGTTTGTAGACTTAGTTTTTCTAATTTTGCCAGTGGGACCCAAAATTGTTACTTTTTATGTCTTTGGATAGATAATAATGCCATCTACAAGTGTATTGCTCAAGGTACACAACAATTTTGAAAAGTTTTCATATTTTTGCAGTTCTTACACTTACACTTACAGGTTAATGGGCTGATTTAGGCCATTGGCCTTTGTTGGTGCCCATATCCTAGTTCTGTATGTGAATGCAACATGGTTGTAAGGCTGGTTAGTATATTACTAATTTACTATTACTGTTATTGTTGCTGATGATAATTATACAGAAATTATAACTATAGGGAACTGAGACAGATTACATAACACTGTAATATATTTTTGGCTGCCTTTTCCCGTGCAATGGTGGGCAACTCTGCTAGTGTTGTGTAAAGTACTTGGACATTCACGCTGTGTGTTGCAGTGAAGTACCTGGGTTTGTTGGCTATGTCAAAGATCCTGAAGACCCACCAAAAGAGCGTCCAAGCCCACAAGGAACTGGTTCTACAGTATCTCGATGAAAAGGATGAGTCAATTCGTCTGCGTGCCCTTGACCTTCTCTGTGGCATGGTTCGTTCTCAACTTGTGAACAATCTTTATCGCACAATTTTGCAACTTGTTATTTATAAATAATGAATAACTATAATGAATAACTATTTATTTGTGATGCAGAAAATGTAGCATTTGTCACAACTTTTTGATAGATTTGAAGATAAATAAAATGTCATCTCCACACATAGTTACAGAGAATGTCACATGTGGCAGGTCATATAGTCACAGTGTAAGGAACATTGATATTTTCTGTCACATGTCTTACACACAATCCATAAAAGGACATGTTCTGCTCTCTCCCAGTAATTACAAGCAGGAAGTTGTGCTTCTTCCCAATTTGGTCAGGAATGTTGGAATGAACCACTTCTAAGCAGTAAGTGCTAACTGCGGCAACTTGAATGTTGTGCTTATAATAAATACAATTTCAACATTTCTCTGCTGCAACATTCAAATTGTGAACACTGATTTGGGCTTATTAAGCACAAATTTGCAGGCAATATTTGTATTCTGCAATTGAGAAAAATCTATAAATAAACGTTAACAAATGAGGCAAGAGGCATGGAAAACTTAGTTTTATTGCGAGATATAAAGTTGTAGTCGCCAGTTTGCTGTGGCAGGTATCGAAGAAGAACTTGATGGAGATCATGAAGATATTGATGATGCACATGGATAAGGCAGAGGGCTCTCACTACCGCAACAAACTTCTCGCAGTGAAAACTGCAGCCAATCAAACTACCACTACATCACCAACTTCGAGTGGTAAGTTGGACACGACATATTGAAAATCCTAGAAATGGAAACAAGTTGATGCACTGCTGTACTGAGAATGGCAGAGAATGATTCAGAATATTTAAATCCTATCGTGAGTACATTGACAGAATCAAATTGTATGTGTACAAAGACTAGCGATATATGAATCGTCATCATCAATATGACAGGACAATATGTCGCTGTCATGATGAAGATGATGGCATGCGTGCATGTTGTGTTTGTGCACAGGCTGTGTTGTTGGAGAATGCGCACGCATTGACGGACAACGCAGAGGAACGGCATCTGTGAAGTGCTGCATGCGGCAGTCTGGATCTGTGGAGAGTTCTCAGTGAGTACATGCATAACTATGCCTTGACGTCCTCGCTGCTACTGATAGAGACAGATACTAGTAAAAACCTGAATATATATTTCCCACATATCGGGATAGATCACTGGTTTACTTCTTAGTTCAAGGACGGTGAATAAAGTGACAGTGATTTTGAGATGGTATCCTCTTTCTGTGAACTTTTCACGCTAATAAAAATGGTTGTGATTTTGTAGGACTACATCAGTTATCATGGTCCAGAGAATAATTAAGTCGCCTATAGCCGCCTATAGAAAAGCAAGTAAGGAAAAACACCTGTCCTATTTCAAAAATTATTTGATTACCATCATTCAAATTGATAATTATATCGCATGTGCCTTTTTTTCATGTAGATGTACAGGGCAACCTCACTATTAAGGTCATCCTTGGGACTGGACATAGTGACCTGGATAGCAAGGTGAACATATTAGTGGAACTAATTTCCTATACTTCACTGTATGTGGAAATCATTTGGGACTTTTCTAGGGTGACCTAATTGTGAGGTGAGTGTATTACCGAGGTGACTATAAAACAAGGTTCGTCTTGTAAAACACTGGACATTTTCTTAAGATATGAGTAGTTTTTAATTGAAATTTGACATCTCACGATGTCATTACAACTACGCCATCTTCCCACAGACACCTGAGTGACCCCCAGAACACTTTAGAGTTGATGCTGCGAGCGAAGGTGATTTAGCTGCCGGGCCACATCCAGAGCATCTACGTACACAATGCCATCAAGCTGTAAGCCCGCATCCTCATCACGGATGAGGCTCAGGATGACCTACAGACTGTCACAAAAACCACGGAGCTGCTCCTTGAGAAACTACCGATGTTTGTTCAGAGCGCCGACCTCAAAGTACAGGAATGGGTATGTGTGTAGTTGTGAAGATTAGTGACTGTGGCTGTTCTGATTAATCATTTCTGTTGTTTCATGCTTCTGATTGGTTAATCAATCACAATGTTATGTAATCGATCATCATCTTGTTTACATGAAAAAATTAGTTTTATGTGAAAAATATGTACGGTTACCTGATGTCCAAAATATGTTGTGAAAAAGATGCCAGTGTTCAGAATTTCTACATTGATGGCATGTTCGGAAACTCACACTACAGGAAGATGCAACACATTAAGTTTATAAACATCACAGGGCTATTCAGTCATATTCCTTTGTTGATTATTAATATGAATTGGTCTGATTAAGTGAAATATGTTGTATCTTATGTAATGACATCAGTACTTCTATCGTGTTTGTTGAAATATTAATTCAGTCGTATCAACATTTCTACGTTTCTAATTCTTCCTTCACAGGCTTGCTGCCTGTCGCAACTGATCAAGTATGTGAACAAGGTGATTGGGATAGGGGCAAAGGTCGCTGACGAGGTCGCTATGTTGTTTGCGGGAGAACTAAACCCTGTTGCACCAAAGGCGCAGAAGAAGGTTCCTGTTGCCAAAGGGAAGGTCAAATGGATAAAACTTTCCATTGACATTGAGGAGTGTCTGATAGTGTGACTGGTTTGAAATGTATTGGCAGATTTGACACATTGTGCAAAATAAGTTTTCAACTAATTTGTATTTAAATCATTTTTGTTAGTTACTAATGTCGGTTTTGCTATATTGTTTAGATAAGGTTTGCTGTGATGTTTCTGTAACAAATTAATAATAATCAAGTAGTTTCTTTTATGCCTAAATCATTGAAGATTTTCATAGATACGTACGTGTCTTAAAAACACTAAATGGTTTTAACGTGACTTGACTTAAATGCCTAGGCAAATTTTACCCATTGCTATCCTCATGGATGTCACATCCCTCCATTTTGTTCTGTCTAGAGCATATCGCTCTGCTCTTAAAAGCAGGAATCTCAAAGCTATTTTCATGAAGTTTTCATTTGGCAAATGGCAGATGTGTCCAAACCATCGGAGTCTTCTATGTCTCATGACATCTGAGATGGATTAAGGGGTGAATGTCTCATCTCTGATCTGGCTAGTTCATAATCTGTCTGCCCTAGTAACACCTCTGATAGCCCGCAGGCAACGCATCTCAAAAACTTCAAGAGACTGCATCTCTTGCGATCGTAGTGTCCAGGTTTCGGCACCATAGATTACTGTAGGCAATATAAGGGTCCTATATAGTCTGGCTTTCATTCTTTTGTTTGAAAATATGTTGTTTCTGAATCTACCAAAGGCTGCTGATGCTTAGGCTATTCGCCTGTCAACATAAAAGTACTGTGCTGCCTAGGAAGCAGAACTGTCACAATCTTGAGTTCTTCATTTTCCAGGATGATATGCTTGTCTGATGAGATGATTAATTTGCAATTGGAGAGAGTGATTGTCATACCCCAGTTGTTACAGGCTGCTTGAAGCGGTTCAGTTGCAAATTGTAGTTTCTCGAATATGGTACATATTAGTGTTGTGTTGTCAGCATACCTGATGTCTGAGGTCTGTATTTAGTTTGAACTCCTTAGGTAGGCTCATCAGGTCAGCCATGACAAACAGAAGGAACAAGTTGAACAGGATAGGTGAGAGCAGACAGCCTCACTCCTATTTCAACTTTGAACCAATCTGTCAACTGACCATTGATGGTAACAGCATATTCAACATTCTCGTACATGGCCTCAATCAGTGATGTCATTTTGGAGTACTCCCCAACAGATCTCAACATCTTCCACAATGCATCCCTCCAAATGGTGTCAGATGCGGCCTTGAAGTCCACAAAATTGAAATGTAGTGAGATCTGTAATGGTTTTAATGTGACTGGTTTTAATAGTTTCTAATAAATTGACAGTTGATCTTCTTCCTTACATCTGCAATATATGTGTTCTCTCTCACAAGGATATCCCTGCAATACATTTCATGCATTTTCATCTCATAAAAGGTGGTCATAGAAGTCCCAAAGAAAATATAACATTACATATGGGTGTGTAATGATTTAGTCGTCATCACATAGCGTGATGGGGAAACAAGTGGAACTTATATTAATACACCTATTGTTGATATCAGAACCGGGCATCGTGGCGGGTCGTGTCGTGACAACTGTCACGTTGGTTGATCTCCAGCAGCTGTTGGTATGATTTGGAAGCCATGTTGTATCGCTAAGAATCTTAAGTCCCACTCGACATGTAGGTGGTGTGATGGTTTTGTTTGAACAGATACAAAAAACTATGTTTTTTTTACTTTGCAAATTTATGAATTACAAAAATATTTGAAGAACGAATGCATGAAGTGTTCATCTGTGTAGCCTTGAACTTGACGCATGGATCAACGAACCACCGCCTGAAGACGATGAACCTGAGGAAGTCATCGCCAAGACCAGCATCTTCCACACAATGGGTGATGACAAGTGAGAGCATCCCTCGATCTTAATCACTTCGCATGGCCTTATTTTGAGTTGTCAAACTGGAAATAAATGTAAGACATTTTTTTTTATAAACTGGTGTAGGACTATTTGTAGCAAACAAATGTTCAATTAATTTGGTCAACCCATTTACTTGTACTTTGTCCCACTAGCTGGATCAGCCGGTCAGTTGTGTCTCTACAAAATCCCTCGATACCAGTTATACCAATAGCTTCGCTGGCAAATGATGTAAGTTAGAAATGGTAAATGACGGTTTGAAGTAATGTAAATTGTCCACTGATCAGATGGGGACGGTTTACATAACTTCCATGGTAAGTAACCGTTCAAAGTTACACTATCTTCATCAGTAATGTAAGTTGTCCACTGATCAGATGGGGACGGTTTACATAACTCCCATGGCAAGTAACCGTTCAAAGTTACACTATCTTCATCAGTAATGTAAGTTGTCCACTGATCAGATGGGGACGATTTACGTAACTTCCATGGCAAATAACCGTTCAAAGTTACACTATCTTCATCAGTAATGTAAATTGTCCACTGGTCAGATGAGGACGGTTTACGTAACTTCCATGGCATGTAACCGTTCAAAGTTACATTATCTTGATCAGATATTTGGTAGGAATACTTTGTGAAAATATTCTGTGTGTGTGGTGTCATCTGGCAAGTAATGTCAAACTAAAGACTTTGTTGCTTGTGTTTTGACCTTACAAACTACCAAGATATTGCTTCCAGAGGATAAGTAATTTTAATAGTAATTGTCTTTGAACTTGCATGTATTTGTATGATTATACATATTTTGCAGAAGCAGAACATATGAAAATGAGGTAAAAACTCCTGCACCATCAGAGGCTGAACTACAGAAGGTATGTGCAAGCATGTGTGACATGTTCACAATCTTTGTTTTAAGCAAACTAACACATGACAAGCATTGCCATGTAAAGGTAGCTAGCTGTCTGATGAAGATTGTTGATTAGTAGACGCAGCAAAAAAAGGTAAATTGACTGGAAAATAAGCCAAAAATATTACCAATTTGAAACTTGCAGTCCGATGAACCTCTTCACTCAAATAACTAGTGATTTAATAGAAATATGTTTCTTTTGTTTATTCCATTGTTTATAATGTAAATTACGTATACAAATATAGTAGTAAGCACTGGACTTAGATTACTAAATTTGGTGTGAAGTTTCTCCATACAACTCCAGTGAAAACTGCCAAGTAACTTATTTATTTTTTAAACACCTTTTCTAATAGTAAGTGTGTTTTTTCTTTGACAGATGCGCTAGCAGAGGGAATTTGAACATCCCGAACTACCTGAAGGGTGTAAGACCCAAGGTAATTCTCACCTCAGTTCTTTGTTACTTACAATTAGCTCCTATACCTGGGACCAGTTTCATGAAACATTCATACATATAAACCTTCGTTTGCAGGAACTTACGGGGACGTTTGACATAGATTTTGTTACTCATAACAGTCATAGAAACATGTCTGTAACTACCTTTCATATGAAGGATCGTATGTATGAATGCTTCAAGACACTGGCCACTCCTCTTCCCAGCTTCAGATATTGAAATTTGATTTAATCCAGAAAATGTTAATGTTATTTTGCGAGCAGAAATTTGCCAAGTGATTTTTTTAATGGTGGATTGCCCTGAAACTGTTGGCGTGTTTGTTCAGCTTGAGTATACTATGAATACATGTTTTATTGCACTAAAATCAGTATTGTTGTAGCATGTAGATATTTATCAGGAAATCTGGTTTATGGTCATATTGTTGAATATGGATGTTGTGTAAAGGGAGACAACCAGCGAACTCAATTTTTTTTAAGGAAAGTACAGTCAATCATTTTTCACCATGTTTTTTATTTTATGTTTGATAGTAGTTATCTTTGAAGGGACTGGA
>CM034542.1:21445693-21463592 GCA_020002185.1 Paraescarpia echinospica
CTTTCCGCTCCGGCAGGCAGGCAGGCAGGCAGGCAGGCAGGCAGGCAGGCAGGCAGGCAGGCAGGCAGGCAGGCAGGCAGGCAGGCAGGCAGGCAGGCAGGCAGGCAGGCAGGCAGGCAGGCAGGCAGGCAGGCAGGCAGGCAGGCAGTATTTATTTTGACCATCATAAGCACATTAACTACAATATAATATTCATTGTAAGGTCAGGGAGGCTCCCATTAACACAATTATATGCCCCTATCATGGGAGCCACCCTAATGATGTAACATAATTATATGATTATCACGTGATCAACTATATATGCATACATATATGTGTATACATAGTATATACATAAATTAGTTTAAACAAATGCAAAGTCATGTCTAGTTTAAGAATGACAGATGTAACAGTTAGAAATATGACATGATTCATAATTCTTGATAAAGTAATTTTTTGTATAAGTGGAAAAACCATATAAGCTATGTGTAGAAATTTTATCAAATATGATATTTGGAGTATAGTTAACTGTTTGTATAATGTTGTGTCTGATGTACTTTTTTTGCATATTGATGATTAACTCTGGGAATAAATAAGTTGTTTTCTACCATGTGTGTTGTATTGGTAAATTGCAAAGTTGTATGTGTATGGAATACGACTGAAGTATTCTGGTATAAGCTTGTTGATCAATTTGTAATACAATTTGAGCTGTTGGAATCTATAGATGTCATCCAGCTTCAGAAATTTACATTCTTTGAAGATGGGGTCTGTGCGAGAATTGTATTTACTTGAAGTAACTATTCGCACTGCTTTCTATTGAAGTTTAAAAATGCGATGGGCTTGATGACCCCACACCAATATGCCATAATTAATCTTGGGAAGAATGAGTGAATTTTGGATAATATATTCTTAGGTAATACATGTTTAAATGTATTTACAATTCCAATTATTTTATTCGCTGTTTTGTTTATAAGGCTGTCCCAATTTAGGTGTTAAATTGGTTCATGGTGATACCTAAAAAATTAAAATCATGTACACATTCAATATTTGTCCTATCTATTTATATTATAGGACGTTCGATTTCCTTTTGGGGCATGTGAAATACTATGAATTATTTTGTTTATGTTAAGAGAAAGTTTGTTTGCCTTTAGCCACCTGCATATATTTTCTAATTCTTTATTTATGTTTTGATTTTGGACTTGGCCATCCGGAGATAGGAATTTATTCAATGTATTAAAAAGAGTGGTGTCGTCTGCATACATTATGAATTTAAATGATCACTGGAAATATTATATCATTAATATATATAATAAATAGAAAGGGTCCTAAAATAGATCCTCGTGGGACACCAGTGTTTATGGCAGCTTCTTCCGACTTGTAAGAGGCTAGCACAAACCGTTTTAATCATAAAAGCAATATTTTGATACTGCACATTTGACCACACCACATCGATACGGTAAACCTACACAAATGCTATACTCATACAATTACCACAAGTTGTTTTTCTTTCGTAGTCATTCTGGTCAAAATGACACTTGCAAACGACGCTGTGCTTCGTCGGCTGCCAGTGGTCTCTCTTTACGGCTACTACCCAAGCTTTCATTCGATTTTCGGCAGACCGCGGGAATGTGTGACCCGTTCTGTTTGTGCATCCCGGCACACAACACTCTGTTGGCATTGTCAGTTGTATCCAACTACAGAACTGCGTATTGGTGGGCGGCTTGTGACTTTTTAGAAAGTGAACAAAGGCAGCGTAGCGACGTACAAACAAGGTCATTTCCGGCCCGAATTGCGTATCAGCGCCACCTATCGGCTAACTTGTAATTGCGGAACCCCGTATACCCCGTGGCAGGTCACCTTGCAAAACGCTGAAGTTAAGATTCTGGATTTGCTCAATGTGAAAGTCGTGGAACTGGAATCAGAATTGGTTTAGGTGGAATCGGAAATGGTTTGGGTGGAATCGGAATCAGTTGATGTGAAAGCAGCCAAATCGGTGTTGCATTGAGGGAAATCAAAATTGGAATTGCTTTGAATGGAATTGAAATTACTTACTGGCATCACCTTTTTTTAATCCCAGAAGCACTCTTCTATTTTGCTTCTGCAAAAATACAGTGAAAATGCATATTATAAATAAAGTATCAAATGCACCTCTTAAACAAATTCTAGCATTATAATTAATCACCTGTTTACTAGGTCTTTGGGTTTAATTTAGGCAGTAAGTTTGCTATGTTTAAGTAAACATACTTACAAAATGTACATGTATAATTGTGACGGGGCCAATTTGTACAACAAACAAGTTGGCTCCAATCTTTTCGATCAAGTTCTTTATTTGTGTTCTTACTTTCGGATACAAAAAGAAACCAAAAATAAATGTCTCCTCCTTGTTGTGTGAAACCTGAGCCAGCCTAGCCCACAGCTGCTGTACCAATGCTTGGTGAAAACACACACGTGATCAGTGTCTCTGGAGATAGTTTATCTCATACCGTTCAAGCAACTGGTTACTCATAGTAATTAATTACCTAAATATAATTATAATCAACACCTTAGCAATTAAATCATGAAAATGTAGTTTCACAAAATGAATGTTACAATATCCATCATCTACTTAGCATATGGTGCTGCCATATTGTGGCTGGTAGCGACATTAGAATGAAAATTAAGATGTATTCCATCTCTTAATTAGCATGTTACAACATAACTATGAATATGTGTAGGTGTCCAAACTGTTACCTTACAAATTCGTATATATATAAATGTTATACTAATAGTGATAATATTTTGTGAAATCAGAATAGCAATGGTGGAATCATAATCGCCATAGAGTGTACGGTGGCTGGAATAGGATTAAAATATGTTGGAATTGGAATAACTATAGCGTGGGTTGAATAAAAATCAAACAAGTTAGTTGGAAATTGAATCACCATAGCGTGGGTAAGATCGAAAACGTTAGTTGGAATCGGAATCATTGATGCAGAATAAACCCCATATCTGGATTCAGCTAACTTTAATGCAATGAGTACGAAAAGAAGATGAAATTGATCCAACCATGTGCTGAACACCAACGGCCTAGATTGTTCAACTTCATACGATATTAAACTAATGAAGCTCCGCTCAAAGTAATCTTTTGCCTGTCATAGTTTCATCAAAAGTATAAGTTGATCTTCGGGTACTAGTGATCGAGACATGATTTAGGTATTTTAAATTAGCTGAAGCTGGTCCAAGGCTATTAAAGACAATACACAATTTATGCTAATAATTTTGAATTCCTGTGTAGTGGTAAATTATTAAAGATTTTTTCTACAATTTTTTTAATTGAAAATAACGATTTGTAGGCAATTTTTCACTGAGTTGCTTTACTAGAAAAAGAAACATAAATAGGTTCTTCAGAACTCTTCCATTTGCGCTGGCACACGATCAATTTGAGCTTCTAGTCCTGTAAATATGTTTACACATAAACTGCTCTTGTTTCATTTCACTGTTTCAATTCGATCACGGAGCTAGAAACTGTTCCCTGCGCGGATACTTCCGTAAAATGATTCTCCAAGATTTTGGATACACAACGTTGGAATTGCACCTGGCTTCAATCGTTTCCGCTCACCTAAACCATAAACTATTTTAATATTTCAGATCAAAATCAAATCGTGACATTTATATTGCGCCGTTCCAACAATCGTTGCTCTCGGCGCCGTACAGAATGTTCGGGAAAACAGATAAGTTTTAAGGTTTGATTTAAAATCAGTGTTTGTCATTCTTGTTGCAGTCAGCTTTTTCGGCAGCAAGTTCCATAGTGTTGGGGCTGCCACGCAAAAGGATCTATCACCCCAGCGACGCGATGCACGTGGTACACATAAATGATTGTGTTCACTGGAGCACAACAATCGAGTTGGCTGACGTCTGTTCAAACATTTGGTGATATACTGTGGTGCACAGCCAGTCAGTGCTCGGTGCGTGAATAGAAGTATCTTATACTCTACTCTAACTTCTATTGGCAGCCAGTGCAGCTTCATCAATAGAGGTGTGACATGACAGAACTTCCTGGCGCCGTCGACAAGGCGAGCCGCCCAGTTCTGTACTCTCTGCAACCGTTCTAGTTGTTTCACAGGCAGTCGGTGGAGTAATGCATTGCCTACGTCAAGTCTGCTGGTAACAAAGCATGTATGACTTGTTCTGTCGCTGCAGGCGTTAGATAACGTCTTATTCTTGCAATATTTCGGAGATGGAAAATTGCAGATCTACAGACAGCAGTCACGTGCGTCTCCATCTTCATCTCGGCATCGAACTGTACACCAAGGTTCCGTACATTCTGAGTTACAGTGACCAAACAGTCTCCAATGCATAGTGTGCGCAGCTCAATTTTTTGTAGTTGTTGCGCAGAGCCGAACACGATGACTTCTGTCTTTGAGTCATTCAACTTTAAAAAGTTTGTCTCCATCCACGTCCTGATCTCCGCTACACATTCTTCAATATGGACGACAGCCGCAGCAATTTCCTCTTGGTGTGGTTTCACTGGAATGTAGATTTGAGTATCATCCGCGTAGAAATGACACATCAAATTGTACTTGCGAATAATCTTAGCAACTGGTGCTACATAGATGGAGAACAGCTGAGGACCCAGCACGGAGCCTTGTGGTACCCCGTATACCAGAGGACGAGCAGGCGATGTAGCACCATGAATGTGGACAGACTGGACTCTGTCTCTTAGGTATGACTTAAACCAGTCCAGTGCATCTTGGACCACTCCGATATCATGTGAGAGTCTATGCAACATCACTTCATGGTCGACGGTGTCAAACGCAGCCGATAGATCAAGGAGAACCACGATGATAACATGCTGATTGTCCATTGCGTGCAGGATGTGATTCTGCACACAGACAAAGGCCGTCTCAACGCTGTGATTCGGCTTGTACGCTGACTGATAGGGCTCACAGAGATTGTGCTCTGACATGTGAGCTGACAATCTCGCAGCAACGACACGTTCTATTGTCTTCGATAGATAGGGTAGATTTGACACGGGTCGGTAGTTATTCAAGACAGTTTTGTGTAGACTCGGTTTCTTGAGTACTGGCCTGAAGTGCGCTTCCTTCAAGTATGAAGGCATTATCCCCGTTCTCAGAGACAAGTTAACAGTTGTCATGAGCACAGGTACAACATCGTGCACACAGTCTCTAAGAAGCCATGTCGGAATGGGATCAAGTTCACAAGATTTCACTGGCGATGACTTCAACAACATTCCAATTTCAGCCTCAGTGGCTGGCTCAAATGCAGTCAGCAGACACGTCTGCGGTGCATCATCAGCAGAGGCATTTACAGTGGTGACATTCTGATTCAGTTCAGACCGAATTTTCGAGATCTTTTCTGAGAAGAAATCTGAGAACCGCATTGCCAGTGTGTCAGACGAGTCACATGGCGGTAGTGGTGTGTCATTGTCAGTGTGTAGGAGCTTGGCAACAATCTTGAACAGCTGCTTCTGGTCACCAGATGCATCAGCAATTTGATTCGTGTGGTATTCAAGTTTTGCACGGTGCACAGACGAAGTGACGAGCTGGCGCTGGAGGCAGTAGGCAAATCTGTCAGACTCCAGTCCAGATTTTCTCCATGTTCTTTCCAGTTGTCGTCTAACACACTTTTTGCGATCGTATGCCATCATTATACCACGGCGTGTGTGGTCGTACAATCACTGTGCGGTTCTTCAACGGTGCTTGCTTGTCAATGATAGCCGCAATGGTTTCATTGTACATGTCAACAGCATGGTTCATGTCATCAGACAGATGATTTGACAGTAGCAACGAACGGATTTCATCACATATCGCAGTAGTATTGATATGTCGATAATTTCGACTCGTTGTCGTTACCCGGACGTTTGGTGGTTTCACGAGTTGCAGTGTGCAATGAATTGCTGAGTGGTCTGACATGTGTGGGATGTCTGTTCGTATATTGTTCAGAAACGTATCAGATGAACGCGTTATAAGCAGGTCGATGGTATGTCCGGCAACATGCGTCGGGTCTTCCACGTGCTGAGTAAGATCTGCTGCATTTAGAATGTTTTGAAAGCGCTTAGTGTCATTGTCTGATGTATTGTCCATGTGGAAGTTAAAATCACCTGCGATCAGCATGTTTGACGTATACATCGACATGGAATCCAACAAATCACCAAATTCTAGGAGAAATTCCGCAGTTGTAAAGCCATTCTTGGAGTTTGGCGGGGGGCGATAGACGACAAGAAGACGAACAGACTGAGTGTCATTGCTGAGTTGTAGACACATCGATTCAAATGTCTTTGATTTCGGCATCTCGAGATGTCGCGTAGTGAAGCCAGACTTGTAGACGACTGCAACACCACCACCGGTACCGTACGTTCTCGGGACATGTCGTAGTTGGTAACCAGCAGGTGTGATGCAACCAGTAGAGAAGGAGTCATCAGCACTCAACCACGTCTCTGTGATGGCGAGTATGTCTAGATCATTGTCCTCAATGAGGTCACATATCACGGTCGCTTTTCCCGCTTGCTTCGCGTCACACACCGATCTGGCATTCAACAAGCAGAAACACACTTGGCGTACAGATGGTATGTCACATACACTGTCGAGTCGAATCAAATTCGATGTGTAGGTTTCACATCTCACGATGACCGATGATGGGAAGCGAGGAGTAATCAGAACAGGAATGGGTCTTTGCTTTGACCTCCCTGCCCTACACCCCCCTACGAGTCCGCCGATTGTTCACGCGTTCTAGTGGTCGTAGTGGTGCCACACAAGCATCTATTGAAAGGTAGCATCCACTAACAATAGAACGTCCAATTCGCAGTAGATCCAATCTATTGTATGTGATCATGCTGTGGCAGTGCATTGTTCTAGTTGTCGTCACGCCTGGTCAACCGGCTACAATGTTGTGACACAGGTGCAGTTCACTATACTGGTACGCACTGCATATAAATTACAAAAATGCTAAAATGTAATTAAGTACTTGTTAAAATGGCGCAGTCCACCTTCGACCCGAGACATTAATAAAAACAACTCTAAAATTGCACTGCTGTTCCACGGTTAAAAAGAGGTAAAAATGTAAAATATCCACGAGCTTGTTTTGGTGCAGCCACATAGAGGCGCGACACAATCACAATATTTTATTATTATTTACCAAAAATGGATAGTTTCCACTTAATAATAATCACATTTTATAAAGCACTAATTAATATGTGCAGTACTATATATAAAAAAAAAAAATGCAAGTTTATAAAACTCATTTAAATATAAGAATACGTGACTTAGGATAGCGTCGGTAAATAAAAAATGTCTTTATTGTAATGGTAAATAAGTAAATGCATTGTTTACTTGAGATAAATATTGGCATCGATCGGCTAAGACAAGTTAATTAATCTATAAAAAAGAATAAAATGTAAGCATCAACCTGAAAAAATGACAGTTTCAATTTGCTTTAAAATTTAAGAGTGATAACACATCAATATATTATTATTATATATAAAATGAAGTTGGAATCTTATAAAAGTGTCTGCAAGGATAAAAACGTATATCTTTAAAGCCGTCTTGAAAGATTCAGGAGATGTCCGTATTATGACATGATAATATATAACCTGTTCACTGGACTGTATAGATAGGAAGTATCATAGCTCTGTTTTGGTTAATGTCATTAGCCACGAAAGTGATCAGTTAAATACATACCAAGCAATGTGGTTGTATAATTATCTTGTGTAAAATGTTTACAGCACACTTTGGAGTTTGTTGTTGGTTGCCATGGTTTGCCCTTTAGTGTGCTATATTCCTTTCGATTAATTGCAAGGATCCACTGCTTTTTAATGGCCTCATTTGTTGGAAATTTGTGCCCAGAGCCAGTGTTCTTGCAGCCAGGGACGTAACAAAAATCAGGCATCTGAAATATTAATCACAGCTGCATTTACAAAGCGGCTCATACATTGTGCTTATAATACCAATATCCGATTACTACGTAGTATTATAAATGCTAAAACCAAGGTATCTTAAGTTTAACAAGCCTACGGTGATGTCAAAAGACGGCGCCGCTAATTAAATCTGGCATGAATCCGTTACGATTTTGCCAACTTTCACGTAACTACGCATTGGCCACACGTTACGTTGCTTTTGAATAGGATTATAATGACGTCACTATTTTTTTTAAATAATATTTCTTCTTTGAAACTTATTGCACAAGCGCGTTTTGAAGCTACTGCCCCTCGGACGATTGGTGTCCTATGACTCCTATCAGTTTGACGCTTCCCGGCCCTGCCTTTAGGGTCACCTACTTCAACGACAAACTGGCACATGAGCTCAACATTTCTACTATTTTATTGTATGTCAATATTATATATTAAAATTAACATTGATGATCATCATCATTGTGCAGCCGTAGTGTCCCGTGGTTGGGCAAAGTCCTCAACATGTCGTTTCCAGATCTGCACGTCTTGCGCTATCCTCTGCCAGATGGTGCTTTTCCAGTACACGTCTAGTTCGTCTCTCCACCGTCTCGCCGGTTTTCCTTTAGATTGTTTCCCTTCGTAAGGTCTCCAGGTTGTGATACGCGATGTCCATCGGTTATCTCGTAGTCTGCTGATGTGCCCTGCCCAGGTCCACTTCTGTCTTCTGATTTGTTCTATCACATCTATGACTTTTGTCTTCTCTCTTACCCATATGTCTGTTTTTCTCTCCCGATATTTGATGTTTAACATACTTCTGTTCATCTTTGTGTGTGCGGCTGCTAGCTTGTTCTTTGCCAGGTTGGTGAGTGTCCATGTTTCCGCGCCATATGCCATCGCTGGAAGTAGACACGAGTTGTAAACTTGTCTCTTCAAACACGTTCCAAAGTTACCCTTGAAGATGTCGCTGTGTTTCCCAAGTGCTGTTCAACCGGCCGTGAATCTTCTTTGAATCTCCTTGTCTTAGTTTGTGTTTCTGATGCCGTATCGCTGTCCCAGGTAGACGCAGCTTTCAACGTTCTCTATCCGTGTGGTGTTGATATATATTGTTAGTGTTGTTTTCTAGCAAACTTTTGTTTTCGAAATGTTCATCTTCAGACCTTGTTTTTTACTTTCATCAGCTAGCTCCTGCAACATTTTTTGTAGTTCGTGCGGTGTAATAGCGTATATGAGTATGTCGTCTGCGAAGCGAAGATTGCTGAAATATTCTCCGTCTATCCCTAAGTCTCTGGTTTCCCAGGTCAATCTTCGGAATATGCTTTCGAGTGTTGCCGTAAACAATATATATATCAACGATTTGGACGATGATATAACAAACAAGGTGTCGAAATTTGCGGATGATACAAAATTGTTTAGAAGGATTAAACATGATAGAGATAGACAGCGTTTACCAGATGGTCTTGACAGGTTAATAAAATGGTCTGAAATATGGCCTGAAATATGGCAAATGTAGACGTAGAATATACAATGCGGGCACTGTATTAAGTACTACTATAAAAGAAAAGGACTTACGTTTAACCATTAGTGCTAACATGAAGGTTTCAGAGCAGTGCGGTATTGCCGCTTCAAAGGGAAATCAAATCCTTGGATTGATTAGGCGAAATATAACGTGTAAGAAAAAAGAGCTAATATTACCGCTGTACAAGACAATAGTTAGGCCTCATTTAGAATATTGTATTCAAGCGTGGGGGCCATATCGCAGGAAGGACATAGATGTGCTAAAAAGAGTACAGAGGAGAGCAACTAAAATGATACAAAAACTGAGGGATCTTAGTTACGAAATACGCCTAAAAGAATGTGGTTTAACAACACTAGAGACCAGGAGATTGAGAGGAAATCAGATAGAAGTGTTTAAAATATTGAATCTTATATGAAAATATTGATAGAAATATTTTTTCTCAGTTGAGAAAGATAGAAGGACTAAAGGACATGGAGTTACATTAACAAAGGAGCAGTGTAGATTATATATAAGAAAGTTCTCATTCTTACAAAAGACTATAAATGAATGGAACAGATTATCTCCTGATTGTGTTGGTGCTGGTAGCGTGAATATGTTTAAAAATAAAATCGACATATACCTTAAAAGGGCGGGATACACGTAGATAAAAATATTGGACTCTCGATAAGCCAAAAGGCTTCCTTGTCCACCTGCCACCTAGAATTAATTTTCTGGATGGCAATCTTGTTAAAAAAAACTGTCGTATTCCTCTCTTGATGCTGATCTTCTTGCTTTCTTTGTGTAGGTGGACTGTCATCGAGCTGTTGGTGTAGATGTCTTTCAAGAGTTCGTTGTAAACGTCTTCTATCCCCTGTTCCTGAAGCGTGGTCAGTTTGCATCGAGTCAAAAGCCTTCTCGTAGTAGACGAAAGCCATGCAGAGCGGGATATTATATTCTCTCTTCTTCGGTTGGTTTACGACGTGGATATGGCCTGTCGTTGAGTACTTACTTCTGAATCCTGCTTGCTCTCGTGGTTGGTTTTCGTTGAGTGTCTTCTCAAGCCTATTCGTTAGTATTTCTGTGAGTAATTTGTAGATGTTTAATAACATACACATCACTCTGTTCATTAAGTCTTTCTTATTTCCCTTCTGGAAGATTATCACCATCTTTGCGTTCTTCCACGCGGTGGGTATTCGTCTTTCTGATAAACATTTAGTATACAGCATAGCTATAGTGTCTTCGAGATGGTATCTTCTCCTGTTTTTAATGTTTCAATGTTTACATGGTCGTTGCCTGTTGCCTTATCATTCTTCATATATCTTAGCGCTGCTTCCTCGTCCCAGAGTGTTTCATTTGATACCTCTCTCGGGTCGTTGTGAATTATGATACTATGTTCATTGTCGTATAGCTCAGTGTAGAATTCCTCTATTCGTTCTATGATCATATCTTGGTCTTGTATTTATTTATCCTGCTTGTGGAGGGGTGTAATCAGTATGTATCGGCCTAGGGCCTGTGTTCTTCTGGCATTTTTCAGGCTCTTTGATGTCATAATCGTTTCTCGTGTAATCTCTTGTTTGTACTTCCTGGTGTCCTCCTTCCCTTTCCTTTTGATGGTCTTGCATATTTCTGCGTACTCCATTTTTATTTTCGGTCGCCGTTTTCCAACATTTCTTGTCGTTTCTTCATCAGGGCTTGCGTTGGTGACGATATTTATCGTCTTTATTTGCTTGTTGATTGCTTTGGTTGCACTTATCGCACTTAGTTGGATAATCTCTGAGATGTTTTCGCTAATGGCGTCGATGTCGACTAGTTCTTGTAGTGTCTCGAATCGATTTTCCAGTTCGAGTTGGAATTTGATTTTTTTGTTCAGGACTAGTACAATTAAAGCTAATACAATATGCGTTTTATATCTCAAATAGCACCGTAAGAAATTTATTGTAACTATACGAAAAACGACAAGGAAAACTGTTACGATATTCGCGCGGGTCAAATGTTGTTTCGGTCCAATAATTGTGAAATTGTCAGAAATATGCTGTATTGCAACAATCGATAATCTATTACATTTCTACTTTTAAAATAGGTAAAGAAAAACATTGACAAGCTCTTCAATTTTCATTTGATATATTGCATACTAAAGTTACTGAACTTGTTTACCTTGTGGTGTTAATTAAGTAATTTTAATTAATTATCTTGTTAATGTTTTGTTCTATCTATACAACGCTAATTATATATATATATATATACACACATAAATATATATGTATATATATATATAATGTATATATATGTGCGTATATATGTATATATATATATGTATATATATATATATATAAATATATATACATATATATATATATATATGTATATATACATATATATATATACACATATATATATACATATATATATATATACACATATATATATATAAATATATGTATATATATATACATATATATATATATATATATATAATTAGGGTCACTTCTCACGAAACGTTCATATGTGGTGTTGTTGTTGGGGGTACATTTGGAGTTTATTATATCATTGTGCATATTCCATAGAGTCCATACCGACTGACGTTTGTGTACTGGTCGATAATGCAATCTGTGGAATTATTGGAATAACATAATACTAATATGACATTAATTTTGTTGCAATGTCAACAATTATAAGTAACTATTGACAGTGTTAACTTACCGTATAGCTATTTGACAAGCAACAAGCTTTAGGCGTTCGTTCGTTTCCTCATTGCCGAGCACCGACTGGAACAGATGCGCCCCAGGTGAATTTGCAAGAACCAGACGAAGACCTAAATTACCCAGGCTCCATACTATGGCTAGTGGTGTCGAGGAGGGTCTTCACGCATCTAATACTGCCAAAAAGTACTATTCTGAATTTAATAACATCACCTTTCAAGATTGGTGAGCTAAAATGTTTGTATATGCACTGAAATCGTGCAATTCATATTTTTCAAAAACTAGCCACTGACATTGTTAAAAGGAAACAGAAGGCATAGTTTGGTCCTATACCACTTTAAAATATTTATTCACTCAGGGCAAAGATAGGCCGTATGACCCCAGTGGTGCCAGTGAGGCCTGGGGACACGTACCCCCTAGACCTTTCGAATTGGGCTGCGCTATGCCTGTGCTAGAGCAGCGGGCGGAGAGCTGTTGAATGTGCCCCTGTAGATCTTCGGAAAATTATTGTAGACGGGCGGCGAAAAAATTCAGACGCACCCCCACCCTCCATCTGCCGATGACATGATCCGACGACAGCGGAGCCCTGCTGAAATTTCTACTCAGCCCACCCGACATGAATTTGGTTCAGCCACAAAGGGTGCAATTGGAGTTTTGCCCCCCCCCCCGATTTCCCTCTCTGGATCCGCCCCTGATGACGATCTGTAATTGTAACAGTGTTTTGTAACTTTACAAAATACATAAATAAAAATGGTCTAACGCAAGCTTATTATCTATTTATTATAAAACAGTGTGTGTCTCTGTTTGTTTGTTTGTTTACGTCTCGCATATCTCCGTCAGTTGTTTGCATGTATGCGGTTGATCTTATGCTGACCTGCTAGCGAGCCCTTTCGCGACGTTCGTAGATTGATATTTTTACACGAATCGGGGGGGGGGGGCGTGTGGCTGCATGCCCCCGTTTTGCTTGAACAAACCTCGATCAATGGTGCGTCGAGTTAGCGGTGTATTGCAAGCCCAGGGTGTGCGGGTGTTCGTATCCCAGTTTTGCTGTTAAGGGAGGTGCAGTTGGAGGTGTTTGTGAGCCTCACGTGGATGCAGTTGGTCCTTTAAACAGGGGTCGTGTGTATATTTAACTACCAATAGTGAGCTAGGCCATATATAGCTTTGGCCAAATCCTAGATAAAACCCTGTTAAGGATGTACTCAGTAAACTGCATTTTGTGGGGTAGGATTATTATTTTTTTATAAATAAATGATTCAACAACAATGCCCCATACCAACAGTACTAACGTTTTATGTTAATCACCACAAATCATAGGATAACAGTTGGTTCAAATGAAATTATACATAATTTTGAAAACAGATGGTAGTGTTTCGTTTTCCGAATATTATATCCTGCAATCTTAAACCAGTTTCGCTTGTTGGTACTGTGAGCTGTTGTTTTTCATATCTTTGTGCAAGTCTCCGCGGATCAATCAGTAGAAAGTATATATATATATATTCACAGTCGTCATGCATAATAACTAACATCCATTGCTGATCTCAATACAAAAACTCTGCGTTGAAAAAAGTATCATCTTATACAGCGCTGTATCCAGTTTTTAGAAGTACTAAAAGCGCTTTACACTTTACTCCCTGGCAGATCTGTTCAATCGAACACCGTCTCGACGTTTCTGGAGAGCATTCAGCCATACTGCAATCACTGCGCGAATGTTCGTACACACGTATCCACCACTGTCTATAGCCACATATCATATATACAGCTGAGTGAATTGGAGCAAAGTAGAGTTAATGAACTTGATCCTTGTTTGAAACGGCGGCAAGAGGATTCAAACGCAGATTATCTCAACTGAGAGTCACTGCGCTCCACTCTTACGTCACGTTGTCACGATATTAATCTTTGAACTCTGTGTGATGATTCGGTTCGACGAGGTCCCCACGGCCTTTTTCTCGCAGTTTTTCGTTTACCTGATCGATGCACGTCTCCGTACATTGGATGACTTTCTTGACGAGTTCGTCGTTTTGTTGCATGTTGTTTGCCTTGATCTCATCGGCGTACTTCTCACCGCATATCTTGTTGCAGTGGTAGAGTACCCGGCCCCCGGACACGGTCGCCGTCAGCACACAGGCCAACAGAAGCAGAAGGACACACTGCAACGAGCGCATGTAGACATGGGATATGCAAGTCTGTAGCACACACTAGCTACTGCAGGAGATGCAGACACAACGACGTTATAACTGAGTTGATTGAAACACGCTTTGCGCACACAGAAGCTACGACACGTTACACCCGCGCGCACGCACGCACGCACGCACGCACGCACGCACACACGCACGCACGCACGCACTCCCATACCCCCCCACACAAATACACACACACACACACCCACACACACACACACACACACACACACACACACACACACACACACACACACACACGCACACGCACACGCACACACACACACACACACACACACACACACACACACACGCACACACACAGTTGATTGCATACATACACACAGCAGCACGAACGGATGCACGCACGCACACACGCTCACACACACCGCGATATTAACAACTTTACATGGAACTAGGTTACATGATTATTATATAATTATCTTACTATAATCGAGCTAGCGTATGTATGTTGATATCCGTTCTCTATGTAGACGGCTTGCCAAACTTTCAGGGATTAATGTAAGACCCCAAGAATGAAACGTAACGTCTTTTTTCGAAATAACCTGCATATCAAGGGTTCTTAATGGAATTTAGGGGAAATCGCTGCGTAAAACGTAACTGTTATATCCAACATCATTCTACAAAGTTAAAGTTGACGTCATAACAAACGTCCGTAAGACGACAGCGGAAAACCGTCTTCCCTGAGTGTCCGACATAACTAATACCTGAACCAGCATACTGGCGCTTTCCAACGTCGTCGAACGTAATGTAAAAAAAAATCGTTTTAGCAAAAACGTCGACAAACACATCCATAATGTGTGTCAGCTTTAACAATCTAACTATTATCGAGCTTATATATGTACGTATGCGGATAGGTTAACGTTTTCTTCTTAGACGGCTTCAATCTCGTGGGCCAGACTTTCAGGGATTAATCTACGACAGCCAGGGGCTGAACGTATCACCTCTATCTAAAAATACCTATATCTCAATAGGTTTCTCCCCTGTTATAAGGCTGATCTATTGTTCGGAACGTAAAACGTAATGCAAGCATAAAGCGTAAAACGCGGTAAATACGCGCGGTAAATACTTCGGAAAATCTGCCCCTCCATCAAGGGCTAGACCTGTTGCTTGGCAACATGAAGGAGACGCTGAGACAATAGGCTTACGTCTACCCGTCTATACCATTTGACAATTGTACACTCTAAGGCATATCGATGGACACGTACGTCACTTTCTCTCCGACATTTTGGGTGACGCGATTGTTTACGTTTTACCTAGCTTAGGAGGATAAGCAAGGTTATAAAAATATGTTTTAAATGGCGGCGAAATTGTGTAATATCTTCAACTGATCTAACTCTAAGAGGGAGTAAATTCCACAGAGTCTGTGCAGCTATGAAAAACCTTAGTTCCAACGTTAGTTGACTGTATTTGTTATAATTTAAAACTGTTAAACAACCTAAACTCTCAAATGCTTTATCGAGCAGACGTTACAACTGAATGTATCGCGATATGCCAACAAACAATTAATCTAGTATAGAATCACCGTATTCATAGTTTCACGTTCTCGCAACTCTGTACGACAAATTGTACCCTAATACTTGAAAAAATATCCAGATCATAACCACTCAGGCTTCGCTACTGTTGTTTGTGTTTAACGGCAACGCATCCATCGCATCTATCGCCACCATAAACTACTTAAGTCGGCTACTGTCAAAATGTGCCTACCGCTTTTGCTGTGCAAACCATGTCGACGTCTGTTGGATACAATATTACTTGAAGCTCGGAGTGGCAATACCACTGGGATCACTCTATATAATATGAGTTTTCAACATCACGTGTCTTACATTTCCACCACTAGAGTGTAAATGCATTCGTGACTCAAGCAGACACTTAACGAGTCAAGAGCGACAAAACTTGGACTTCTTACGCGCTGTTTTAATTCGTGTTTCTACTCATGCTGATATGACACGAGGCCGATTTAATTTGTTTGTGAATGTTTGTACAGGTGTGCGTATATGCGTGCATATGTGCGTGCGTGCATGTGCGTGTATCTACAGCGCATGCATTTATGTTTGTGTGCATGTACATACGTATGAATGTATGCATTTATTCATGTACGTCTGTATCTATTGTGCGCATGTCTGTTTTATGACTGTTTGTGTTGGCTGTCGCCAACTTGGACCTCTTGGCTATTGAGTTAAACGATTCAGATTATGTTTAGTTTTACCGGCTGTAACACGACAAAGAGGGTCTGAAGTACCCATATAATGCACGTAGCGGATAGGATGTGACAATTAAGACGTATAAATAATAGTTTATTCTGGATTCGTTGCAAGGTAAATAGTAGTTACTACATACAAGTTTCACGACATGCACGAAATGGCTGGAGTAGTTGCCTCCGTCGAGTGTACCGGTTAATTGTGCAGTACAAGTATCACATGTACTTGTTAACGTTCCATGTATGGCCTGCGTTTCACGAATAATTGACTGATGTCCATCCATGTTCACATAATTGCCTGCGTAACTTGCGGTTCGTTGACGAAACTATGTCTTACGTGTCCGTTGTCTTTCAACAACATTGACCAGGATTGCCATTTGCCATCCAAAGTAAAATTAGGTGACAATTAGACGATGTAACAATTGGCTTACTGAGAATCCACTAACAATTGTTCATCTATGTGGATCATGCCTTTCTTAAATGTTTGTAAATTTTAACCATATTCACAATAATAGCATTTAAACAGAGCAACAACATCAAAAATTGCAAATCTACAATAACAACGGAGTTCGAAGAATACAAAGAACAACATTACAATACACGAGAGTTCTCAATTGCCTCATTGTGTAAAAAATACAACTGCTATGTGAGCGTTTGTTGACACATCGACGCTGTCACGTTGTTTTAATTAGGCCACGGTATATTCGATGACACAGCCGCTTGAATAAAATTATCCACACAAGTAGGATCCGCTTAACTCAAGTACTGCACGCACTTCAGGAAGAATCCATCCAACATAATGTGTATTTTGTGATTAATGTTATACATGCCATACATTTCGACACAACTATTCGCAAGTGTGCCTCACCGCTTCTTAAACTGTTAACTATTATTATTATCAAAATGCGTCTTACACTGGCATCATACCGTGACAGTAAACTCCGTCAGACAACTGTATGTTCATTCGCCATCTGCCCCCACCGTGACTACCTACTTCCTACCACGCTTTTCCCTACTTCCTACCACGCTTTTCCCTCCCCTCCTCCCCACTCACATTCTTTTTTATTTCTTCCTTCCCAGCAAGCCTTATTCACGACACCTGTCACTTCCGGTTCCGCATCGTAGTCGACCTCCATTATCCGTTCCGTTACATTACCTTTCTCGCCTTCCCATCTGTACATCTTGTGTTCTGTTCCCTGCACTGCCTGCTACCACTACCTACTGGTGCATAGCCCACGTTCTCTCGGTCGTTTATTCCAGTATGCTTGCATATTTGCATTAATATAGTGTGTGTATGTGTGTGTGTGTGTGTGTGTGTGTGTGTGTGTGTGTGTGTGTGTGTGTGTGTGTGTGTGTGTGTGTGTGTGTGTGTGTGTGTGTGTGTGTGTGTGTGTGAGAGAGAGAGAGAGAGAGAGCGAGTGTGTGTGTATGAATGTGTGT
>CM034542.1:21464592-21528817 GCA_020002185.1 Paraescarpia echinospica
GTGTGAGTTTGTGTGTGCGTGTGTGTCTCTGTGAGTGTGTGTGGGTGTGTGTGTGTGGGGGGTGTGTGTGCGGTGTGCGGTGTGCGGTGTGCGGTGTGCGGTGTGCGGTGCGGTGTGCGTTGCGCGGTGCGCTGTGTGTGTTTGTGGTATGTGCGTGTGTGCGTGCGCATGTGTGTTCGTGTGTGTGTGAGTGCGTGTGTGTGTGTGAGTGTGTGTGTGCGTGTGTGTGCGCTTGTGAGTGTGAGTGTGTGTGAGTGTGTGTGTATGTGTATGTGTGTGTGAGTGTGTGTGCGTGCCTGTACGTGTGTGTACTGGGAGTGCGCATGCGCGTGTGTGAGCGCACGTGTATGTGTGTGGGTGTGTAGTTGGGTGCGTGCGTATGTGAGCGCATGTGTATGTGGGTGGGTGGGTGGGTGGGTATTTGGTTGGGGGCATGTGTGATCTCGTGACTACTGATTCATTGCCTAGATCGTAGTGTTAATATCTCCTTCATCGTCAGCTCACACAGTCGTCGTTGTTGTGAGACTCAGTCAGTTCAATGAGTCAACTGTAATTAGCACCAACCAAACACTCTCTGTGTGAATTGAGAAAACTAGCTCATTTATCTAAGCGAAGCTGGCACAGTTCCAAGCTCAATCACGTGAAACAACGAGGAACCATTGAACACCAGCACAGCCGAATCTCCAATAACGCGTCGTAGGCGTAACTGAATAATCCAAACCAAATAGGTGTAGATTGTTTTAGATGATGTTTGCTAGAAGCTTCATATGAAGCTGACGCCTGTCAGTGGAACAATTGGAACAGACGAAGACACCTGGACGAAGGGCTCTCGAGGGCTCCTATTCCTGCACCACGACCAAAGACGACAATGACGGACCTGTTTTAGTGGAAGCGTAAGTATAGTACCATTATCAACGTCTGAGCTATATTGTCTTCAAATGCAAGAAACTGTTAAGCATGTTTTAAAGGAACCTTTGTTTACATTTTGGTAGTAGTGGAGCGTTCTTCTCCGAATGGACAGCTCAGTTTCGGTTGTTAACATGTATTCGCAGTGGCATTACAGAGAGCCACCATTGCTATTCAGTGATAAATATGGCAACATGTTTGATTCGTTAACATCTGGTCACGGAACAGTAATGTTGTGTTACGTTATGTTATGTTATGTTATGTTATGTTATGTTATCTTATGTAGTATCACTAATTTACATCTACCCATGCAGCAATAAACCACCCGTCACCATTGGCGCCATCTGGTGAAGTGAACACCACTCAGTTGTCTCAGGTATGAGAAAGAAAGGCCCTCCGGAAAAGACGTGCTTATGAAGACTTGTAAGTAAATAATAATAATATCATGTACATTATATAATACTCTCTAATATGTACATTTATGTAACGCCCTTTTCAGCATAAACTGCTCAAAGCCGCTTTACAAATTCATTAAAGCAATTCATACATACTATTAAAACCTAAAAACAAAAAAACTAGTATATTTCCATATTAAAAACTATGGACAATTAAAACGAGAGGTCTAGGATATGTAAATTACAAAGTATCTATTAAAACACACATACGAAACTATCTATGAACCATGCAATAAAAGTGTGTGATATAAAATGTAATAAATAATTAAAAACTTCTAAAATGCCTTGCGAAACAAGTATGTCTTTATCTGTCTTTTGAGTACATCCGTTGATGGAGCCTGGCGAATGGATAGGGGAATGTTGTTCCACAGTGTGGGTGCAGCCACAGAGATGGCTCTGTCCCCCAGCTTCCTCAGTGACATGGGTACATCCAGCACCAACATGCTCTCAGACAGAAGTGATCTTCTCGGATTGTGTTGCACCAGCATGTCTTTGATATAGGGTGGGCCTTCCTCGTGGATTGCCTTGTAGGTCAGTACGATCCGTCACAGGCAGTGAATGCAGTGCGCAAAGGACAGGTGTGATGTGAGACCGTTGTCGCGCTTACATTTATCCGGGCGTTAAATAATATCCGGGTGACGTTTCTGCGCGTGCGCGTATCTAGGGGAATGTATTTAGCACCAGCTACGACTGTCGCGCTTTAATTTATCCGGGCGTTATTTATGTTTACATATATATATATATATATATATATATATATATTATATGTCTATATATATACATAAATTATAAAATGTTTGCTGTCGTAAAACAGTTTCCTCTCCACGTACACGTCACGTGACTTACTCTTATACTTGATCACAAATCTGAAACAGCAAATTATAATTATGTACTTTAACTGTAACGCTCGTATTACGACAACAAACGAAACATATTTAACTACTGGATATTAATTATCACTACGTGATCTACTGGTGTCAAATATTATGTCTTCCATATGCACATAAACATCACCCGGATAAAATTTAACGCCCGGATAAATGTAAGCGCGACACCGTCGAGGGACACGAGAAACAATGCGCGCGACTGTGTTCTGGACTCGTTGTAACTTGGCCAGCTGGCATGCGGGAAGGCCATGCAGCAATCCATTCAAGTAGACCAGTTTTGACGTGATGAGGGTGTGGGTGGCTATCTGGGCCGTATACTCACATCCATATATTTTCAGATCTTCCCGATGCTCCGGAGATAGTAAGTTGACCGACACCCCATTCTGACATGTGCCTGCAGTCCATAGTTTGAGTCAATGCTTGCACGAATATTCATCGGTTTCAGTATTGCCGGAATAATCTCTCCCAATAGAGATGTCTGTCACGGCTGCTTTGGCGAGCTGCCCGGTAGCTCCATCCACAACAAGCCCGGTAGCTCCATCCACAACAAGCCCGGTAGCTCCATCCACAACAAGCCCGGTAGCTCCATCCACAACAAGCTCCGTTTTGTTGTCATTCAGTTATAAGAAGTTCCAAGCCATCCAGATCCTGACCTCGGCGATGCACCTCCCCATAGCGTCAAGCGCTGACTGGGAAGATGCGGGGTTAAAGGTGAGCAGCAGTTGGCTGTCATCTGCGTACAGGTGAAACTCAATGTTGTGTTGGCAAATAATGTATCCCAGCGGTAGGGTGTAGACACAAAACAGCATAGGCCCCAACACAGAGCCCTGGGGTACTCCAAAGTCCAGATGCTAAGAGTTGGATGATGCCCCCCCTGGATGAGAACTGACTACTATCTGTTGGTTAGACACGACATGAACCACGAGAGGGCTGTCCCACAGATGAGGTATCTAGTATGCTATCTGAGACGAGCATTGAATGGTCCACTGTATCGAACGCTGCGGACATGTCGAGTAGCACTAGGAGAGCACATTTCTTGCTGTCCGTGGCGCGGAGCACATCGTCACTGATCCGGAGGAGTGCTCTTTCAGTACTGTGGTGTTTCTTGTAGGCTGACTGGAGAACCTCGTGCAATCCGTGTTCAGACTTGTAGGTGTTGAGTCGACATGCCACTGTACGTTCTATCAGTTTGGAGATGAATGTTAGATTCGACACTGGTCGGAAGTTCTTCAGTAGCTCGGGATCAAGATTGTTCTTTTTCAGCACAGGGGTCACCAAGACCTCCTTCAACGAGACAGATACAATCCCCGATGACATGGAAAGGTTTACAATTTGAATCAGAACCTGCAACAATTAATCGAGATTGTCTTTCAAAAGCCACGTCGGAATGGTAAGCGCCATTTATATAACTTTTGAATGCGTCAATTATTGAACAAATTAGTAACAGTGTTGTAATAAATATTTTCTTCATCTGTTGCATGATTTTATTTATGTTACCCTAACTACACAACAACAGCATATGTTTTATTCAAGACAGAGTAGATTATTGTAATACATGTGCTTGAAATAGAGGTCATCTATGTAATTTGGTGTTGAACGTTCTTTTCAGTTTGTCTGCACTGTGTGTCCACAGGCGTTGGTGTTGAATGCAAAACGATTTATGCCGTCTTTGATAAAAGCACGTGTTGTGCTGCCGAGAAGCGGAAACAATATTTCAAGTTGGGCGTAAAAGGAATAACTTTTTACACTGAACCACCATAGTATGTGGCGCCACAAAGTGGATCAGGGAGCAGCCAACTCCACAGAAGAAACGGTGATTCAGTTATGACGTGTATTTTTGTGGTATGAATTGTTTGGCGCAAAACACATCCGCAGAGCACTTTGTCGACGGTCATTCTTCAAACGTCGTGGAGTTTAAACGACGACGGTTGATGAAGGACTGTCGGTGAATTGGTTCTATTACGGGACGGTGTATGTTCCGTTGAAAATGTTGCTCACAGGAATTAAACTGTGCCCTGTCTGCACCGAGGCCGGGATATGCTGGCACTTTTCGCCCGCCCAGACCAGACTGCATCGACTGACATAAACTGCGTTATACTATAAGCCGGTGTGATGTCATATAATCAAGTAAACTCGAAAACATTCGACTACGTCAGGACTAGTCGTTGTCAGTCTGGCGTATTCGAAAGTGTTCAGGTTTACGTGATTATGACGTCACTTCGGCATCGAATGGTCTGGTCTGGTCTGGTCTGTCTAGTCGGGTTGGACAAAAAGTGCCAGTGTATCCGGCTTTTACGTGCCATCTTCTTGTCTAAGTGTAATACTCATTGCCGGCTACTTGCCTCTCTCCCGGGCGCTGCTTGCTGCTGTGTCCCAAGTCAGTCTTCTGTTCGTCCACGCTTCGTCTCCATGGTGTTTTTTTTTTGGCGAACATACGTAAACCACGCCTATTTATGTCAACTAATGTCACTTCGTCGCTTTATGTCGGTCATTGTTTAACGGGTGGATACCTAGTCATAAAAGGTTGATCTATGATTATGATATTTGTTTTGACAGTCATATAACAAACCGTTAGTTCTTGTGCAAATTGTTTCCAGCGCTCGGCAACGCTCTATTAACAGACTAGTCTGTATATATTATGTTATGTTATGTTATGTTATGAGGTAGCATTCAACTAGTCAGCCTTTTTCAGAACATTATCGCCAAGCTGTCCTGAGGGTGGCCCCTGCCTTGGTGCATGTCGTTGTTCTTTTATGTCCCAAATTGAGACGGGGCCGACATTGACGCGATCTCCTAGTCCCGGGGGATTCATAATCTCCAATGTTGAGAGTCAGGTTTTTACACAAATAGGCCCTATTGGGTTACCATGCCTGCCCGGTCCGGGTTTTGAACTCCGATCGATGGCATGCCAGGCGGATGTGCACACCATTACACTATCGCGCTGCTATAAAGCTTATGACATGTTGGCAATATGTCAATCATGTTTCTATACGAGTCAATGTCGTCAATTACACAAATTCTCGGAAAACAGAACCGGCTTTTGATGTTACTTACGCTCTGTTCTCTTCCAATCTGTGTACAGTTATGGCGCCACGCTACAAGGCCTAGCTAACCAAGGTTGTGATGGTTATTTGTTTTATACTTCTACCCAGTGTGCCACCGCTAACATTAGTCTCGCTTATCCTATTCTCGCACAAGTTCGTGAATTCGCCAAGGAGGCAACAAACAATGACGCCTGTTACAACCGGTAATGTAATAATCGACCGGTAATATACTAAATCGACCGGTAATGTAATAATCGACCTGTAATGTAATACATTGACCGGTGATGTAATACATCGACCGGTAATGTAATAACAACGACTAAGTTGTTTATGATGACGATGGTAAGGAAGGTAATGATGATGTTGTTAGTAATGATAACGAAGACAGTGATGACGAAGATGATAAATGATTACGATGACGAGGAAAATGAAGACAATTAAAGGGTCACATTAGTAATGATGATGAGTATAACGATGGTGATTATGATGATGATTATTATTATCTTTATTATGATTACGATGATGATGATTAAGACAAAGCTAATAATGTTGATAACGTCAGTGATGATGAAGGTAATAAATAATAATGATGACGAGGAGGAAGAATGACGACGACGACAATGATAATGATGATGATTATGATGAAAAATATGATAACCCTGAGGGTAATGACTATTACGATACTGAGGACGACAACAGTGACATCCTACCGGCTAACCATCACCTCAGTAATGATGATGATTATAACGATGACGATTGTGATGACGGTGATGATGATGATAATCATTATAATAATGTTAATAAGACAATAACGACAGCGATGATGGGTGTGGTAAATGATAATGATGATGGAGACGAGGACGATGAAGACAATGAAGGCGTTGTATTTAGTGATGAAGAAGATGATGATTATGATAACGAAGATGAAGACGTTGAGGGTCATTATTATTACGATCATGAGGACGACGGCAATGACATCCTCAACCTCACCATTCTCCTCGACCTCATCGTCATTCCCACGTGCACCCTTATAACGGCTAGCCATGCTGACTTCCTGTTGACCTTCACTAAAGTAGACTTAAAGGAAATAAAAACAAGGCATTAGCTAAAGTCCGTTTTCCATGTGTACACAAAGTTTAACATTGTATGTAACATTCGAGAACATTAAAAAAATACAGAAAAATACATTTGTAGCATAAATTCGATTTTAAACCCGTCTGTGTAGCGATTCCCGCGGAAAATAAAAATTTAATGAGCTAGGCGATCACGTGGTATCTTAACGTCACATGTGACTCACACTCGCAGCAGGCCGACCCTTTCTATGCATTCAGAGCTTGTTTACATGGACAGTTTTGGGGTCGAAACGAGCGTCAGAATGAGTTATTGTGCAATATTCCGATGTAATACAAACACTAGTCATCATAGAGGAACAAGCAGTTATCTTACGGTTCCACATTAATTCAATTTTATTCAAAACAATGAATGCGAATGAGCCTACAAGTCGACTAGGTATCGCCGAGCTTGGGCTCGTTTTCAGAATAATTATATTGAATGCAACCAACGGGAGATAATGTACACCAATATACATACATAGCAAACATATATCGTATCCAGCTACAGAAAGTAACGTGTATAAGTATATAATTATATAATATCACTAGAATATCGATGTATGAAGAAGGAGTTGTACAATTTATCATAACAACTTAAATCAGTCAGCGAATTTCTGTCGGTCCTGCTAGCTTGTTTGGTAAAGGCGTTGTTTCATTGGCGTTTATTTTGTAATCGGAGGACGCAGGTTCGATCCCGACACCAAACCATTGATTTTTTTAACACTTTTGTTGTTTATGTTTTCACCAAGTAATATAAACCAAATCATTTTTATTCTATGATGCACTGTGTGTAAATACTTTTTAGTAATTATTTATTCGCCACCAAAATGAAAATATGGTAATTATATATAACGATGTTTCTAAATTGTATTTATCCAGACAGATCACCATTTGTTTTCACATATATAATTACAATATATTACCGTACAATATATACAGTTAATACATTCTATATCCATTACATTATATTTGTTTGGATAAATACAATTTAGAAACATCGTTATATAATTCCCATATTAAAATTTTTGTGGCGAATAAATAATTACTACAAAAATAAAAAAAATATTTACAAACAGTGCATCATAGTATAAAAATGATTTGGTTTATATTACTTGGTGAAAACATAAACAAAAAAGTGTTTAAAAAATCAATGGTTTGGTGTCGGGATCGAACCGGCGTCGCCCGATTACAAAATAAATTCCGAGGAACAACGCCTTTACCAAACAAGCTAGCAGGACCGACAGAAATTCGCTGACTGATTTAAGTTGTTATGATAAATAGTACAACTCCTCCTTCATACATCGATATTCTAGTGATATTATAAGAGCACACACTTATACACGTTACGCTGGATACAATATATGTTTGTTATGTGTGTTTATTGGTGTAGATTATCTCCCGTTGATTGCATCCGATATAATTATTCTAAAAACGAGCCCAAGCCCGGCGAAACTTAGTCGATTTGTAGGCCCATTCGCATTCATTGTTTTGAATAAAATTGGATTCATGTGGAACCGTAAGATAACTGCTTGTTTCTCTATGATGTCTAGTGTTTGTATAACATCGGAATATCGCATAATAACTCATTTTGACGTTCGTTTCGATCCGAAAGCTATCCTTGTAAACATGCTCTGAATGCATGGAAAGGGTCGGCCTGATGCGACTATGGGTCATATGTGACGTCACATCTCGGCATCCCGAAAAGCGCGCCAAAAATATGCATATTCGAAAATGTCCGGATGCACAGCATAAAATGTGGAATTTCTAATTCATTGAATTTTTTATATATTTTTTGGCTTGGACATGGAAATAGGTAGCAGGATGTAATATAACATGAATTCAAGCCATATATGTTTTTATTCCCTTTAATTAACAAGGATTCTCAGAACAAGTCAGCCGTTTGTTTTCTGGGAGAATACACGGAATGCCGTTCATATAACCTCCCAGGTAACGTAGTAACTACATGTCAGCAAACAGTAGGACCGAATCAGAAAGTGTGGCAGGGAAGAGGGGGCGATTAAAAGGGTCACCTCAACAAATGAAAGGGATAATCTATTCAAAATTAAAGGATCATCTCAAACAAATATTTAAAGACAATTAAGCATGCTTACAAGTGAAATACCTGATCATCATTTGATCAAATTAAGGGGTTATCTAAAACAATATAAAATTAATTTCAAAATACAACGTTAAGGATTGATATTTTAAAATATTACAAACTTAAGGGTAATGTGTAATGTCAAACTAATAATAATAATAATTATTATTATAAAATGGAGCAGCTGAAACAATTAAAGAGTAATCTAATAAACTAAGTTAAAGTTAAATATAGTTTCACTCGACTTCATTCATATGAACGAATAAGGAGCACCTAATGTATTTTAAAATACGCCTAATATTAAGGGATTATATCAAAAGCAATTTTTAAAGAATAATCTAAAAAGGAGTAATTAAGATGTCATTTTATAATGCTAACTGCTCATCTCAACACACGAACTGTGCATCTCATAAAATCAAGTGGACTTCTCGAAAAAAAAGTTATTTAAATTAGGGTGACATCTCATAACAATACATGGTTCTTCTAAAAAAAGTATCGTTACAAAATATGTTAGAAGTCATTAACACATTAGCGAGCTGATGTCCTCAACAAATTAAAATGATCATCTCAAAAAAATGAAGGGGTCTTCTCAAAAAAGTTAATGGATCATTTCCAAAATAGACGCGTTGATTAAAAATAATCGGCTGATCATCTCAACACGTTAAGGAATTAAAAAAAAAAACAATAATGGTCATCTCTCAATTAAGGGTTTTCTCCAAAAAGTCATATACAAATATAAACGTTCAATAAAACTAACAAGTTTATCGTCTCAATGAATTAAAATCTTAGCATACTAAATGGGTCTTTTCAACTAAGTTAAGGGATCATTTCAAAACATAACAATATTTACTCAAATTACCTGGCTGATCATGTCAACTCATTCAGGGATCATTTCAAAACATTACGGTGTCCTTTAATAAACTATTAGGGACTTCTCAAAAACGTTATGGTGTCGTTTCACAAACAATCATAAAACACTGATCGTCCCAATAATTTTAAAAGACCATAACATTACATGGTCATCTCATAAAATAAAGGGGTTTTCTTAAAAAAAGCAACACGTATATTTTGGCAATGATCCCATAACCTTTTTGAGAAGGCCCCTTTATTTTGTGACCATTTCATGTTATGATGTTTTTTCAAATGTATTGTGACGACCAGTTAGTTGTTTTTAATGAACGTTTACATTTTTGTGAAACAACACCATCATGCATTTTTTGAAAACCCGATTATTTATGAAAAGACCCTTTAATGTTTTGAGATGATCTCTGAATCTCTTGACACGATCAGCCAGTTCATTTTAATCAATAATTGTATGTTTTGAAATGTTCCCTTAACTTAGCTGAGAAAACCTCTTTATTTGTGAGATGAGCCTTTATTATTTTAAGATTATATGTTAATTCATTGAGACGAACAACATGTTAATTTTAAAGAACATTTATATTTTTTATATTACTTTTTATGAGAAACCCTTTTATTGAGAGATGAGCACTTATTGTTTTGAGATGATCCGTTAATATGTTAATGCCTTTTTGAGAAGACCCATTCTTTTTATGAGGTGTCCCCTTAATTTAATTATATTTTTCGAGAAGATGGTCTTGATTCTATGAGATGACCCCGAAGTGTATTGAGATAACCAGCTAGTTCATTATAAAATGATCCCCTTAATGACTAATTTTTAAAATAATTCTTTAGATTGTTTTTTTATATAATCCCTTAATATTAGGCATATTTAAAACACATTAGGTATTCGTTGTTCGTTTCTATGAATGAAGTCGAATGAGATTACATTCAACTTTAACTTAGTTGTTTTAAGATTACCCCCTAATTGTTTCAGCTGTTCGTTATTATTATTATTATTTTGAAATTACCCATTACCCTTACGTTTCTAGTATCTTTATAACACCACTCCGTAACATTGCATTTTGAGATTTCCCCTAAATTGTTTGAGATGACCCCATAATTTGATCATATGATGATTAATGAACATCAACACGATGTCAGCATGGTTAGCCGTTAGGATGTCATTGTCGTCGTCCTCAACATCGCGGTAATCATTACCCTCATGGTTATCATCTTTTTCATCATCATCATCATCATTATCATTGTCGTCGTCGTCATCATAGTTATAATCATCAACACCTTCATATCACTAAGACGACGCCTTCGTTGTCTTCATCTTCTTCCTCCTCGTCATCATTATTATTTATTACACTCGTCATCACTGACGTTATCAACATTATTAGCATTGTCTTAATTATTATCATCATCATCGTAATCATAATAATGATAATAATAATCATAATCATAATCACCATCGTTATACTCATCATCATTAGTAAGGTGACCCCTTAATTGTCTTCATTTTCCTCGTCATCGTCATCTCTGTCTTCGTCATCAATACTAACATCATCATCATCACCTTCATTATCATCGTCATCATAATCAACTTAGTCGTTTTTATTACATTACCGGTCGAGTTATTACATTACCGGTCGATTATTACATTACTGATCGATTTATTACACTACCTGTCGATTATTACATTACCGATTGTAACATGCGCTTCATTATGGAGTCTCGGTAATCGATTCTACCTTAGTCTCGTTTAACTGACTCTCGTCCGGCTGCGTGACTTCGCCGGGAAACAGAGTCTGGCCGAGAACAACGTTATGAATGCACGCTGTACTGAAACATTTCGTCTTGAAATATATGGTCGATTTTCAATTGTGCGCATGCGCGGTGCCCTATATGGGTCACATTGAGTCACGTGCAAATTTCCCGGCAAGCTTACTGAAATATTCGGTCGTTGGATGTTGCAGCGTGCCCAGGTGACTGTAAGTTCCGAATGATATTGGAATTCCCATTTGTATTGGACTAATGTATTTTTTACATGTACACCTGAAGGGTTAGAGCTATGGTTGGACGTTGTCGCTGTAGGGGAGGCTTGGGAGAGTTGGGCCACAGGGAGAGTTGGGCCACCCCCAATTTCATGGAAGTTGCAAGTTGTTCTGGAAAGGTGCTGCCATCTATTTGAAGTACAAGACATTATCTTTTTATTGATATAAGGGGCTTGACAAGTTCAGGCTTGCTGTCCATGTTTTTAACAGAAATACATTTTATGCACAAAATAGTAAATATTGGACACTAAGGTAAGCAATTTTATATCTCTTCAGTACACTGTTCTTGGGTGTTCTGCAAGATAGCTGTGACAGACCTCTCCCATCAAGGCATTTGCGAAATCCATGTGGTCAATGCCTGTGCTAAGATTTATATTGAAATAAAAAATGGCGGGTATGGGGAGAGTTGGGACACTCAGGGATGGGAGGGTTGGGTCATGGCCCAACTCTCCTATCACTTACATTTAGTGAATAATCTTTTCTCTAAAGCCTATTACTTCGAGTACGTATAATTTAGTGCATGAGGCAGAGGGGACTATAACATATAGGGCTACCTTGTGCTGTGATAGTGTTCCGAGCCGCCGCAGGGGGCGAGGAATACTATCACAGCACAAGGTGGGCCTATATCTGATGTCACCGAGGCTGAATGCACCAGCCGACATAGACCATGATGCTAAACTTGTGAATTTTATATGTAAATCTTAATATAAATATATCAATATATTTATAAATGTATTAATTAAATTTAATTAATTGATTTATAAAGTAAATATTTTATATTTTATATCATTAGTTGTTAGTGGGCAGCAGAATTACTGTAGGTCTGGTTGATAACTGCAGACTGCATCTTTCGAAATATTAATCTAAGTTTGTCTTAGTGATGTCATAATTTTTCCAGATGCCACGAAAATACCAAAGAAGATCAAATCGAGGTTCACCAGAAGATGTTCTACAGAGAGCAATGGAACAAGTGAGGGGAGGATGTAGCATCCGTGCAGCTGCTAAGGACTTTGATATAGCAAGAATGACTCTCAAGAGATACATCAACAAGCATGATGGAGAAAATGGACAAAATGATGAACGAAATAAGGTGTTTGGCTACGGAAACTGTCGACTGAAAAACATGATTCTTTCTCCAGAGATGGAAACTGACTTGGCAACACATAATAAAACTTTGGCTGAACAATTTCATGGTATGACTAAAAACAAATGTCGTGCATTGATTGTGGAATATGCTTTGAAAAACAATGTGACTGTGCCTAATTCATGGAAAGAAAATGGAATGACTGGTGAACACTTTTTGATATCATTTAAAGAAAGAAACCGTCTTGCAATCCGAACACCAAAGGCAACATCTCTTGCTAGGGCTAGTGCCTTCAACCGGTATACCGTGGGCAAATTCTATGACAACCTCGGAAGCATTATGGACGTGCACAAGTTTGAATGTCATGCTATCTATAACGTTGATGAGACGGGATGCACGACGGTTTCGGCACCCGAAAACATTGTAGCTGGAAAAGGAGTGAAGCAAGTGGGGTCAATCACATCTGCTGAAAGGGGGCAACTTGTCACTGCAGTGTCCGGCATCAATGCAGTTGGTAGTGTCGTTCCACCTATGCTAATATTCCCACGGAAAAACGTCCGTGAGCATTTCACCAAAGGTGGCCCCCCAGGGTGTATTGGGGGTGCAAATTCAAGTGGTTGGGTCAACGAGGACTTATTCCTGGACTACCTGAACCATTTAATTCGCCACACGCGATGCAGCAAGGAAAATAAAGTTATTCTTATCTTAGATAACCATGAGGCCCACATTTCTCTGGCTGCCATTGACTTGGCTAAAGAAAATGGTGTAGTGTTACTGACAATGCTACCACATACCAGTCATAGGCTTCAACCTCTCGATGTGTGCTGTTTCAAACCTTTCAAAACGGCATATGCTCAAGCTATGGAAAACTGGATGCGATCAAATCCTGGCAAAACAATTACGATATATGAAATACCTGAATTTGTTGCCCATGCTCAGTCGCATGGCCTCACTGCAAAACACATTTTGTCAGCGTTTCAAAGTACCGGCATTTCCCCTTACAACCGGGATTTGTTCGACGAAACAGACTTTTCGCCAGCCACAGTTACTGAGCGAGTTCTTCCAGAGGAGTTGGAGAGAAATGATCCAATTCCTGCTGAACAACTACCAGCTCCCCAGCCAGAACCGAGTTCTACTGCAACACGGTTCCCCAGCCAGAACCGAGTTCTACTGCAACACCAGCTCCGGCTCAGCCAGGGCCAAGTAACCAATATGTATCGCCTGCTGATATTGTTCCGCTTCCAAAAGCTGGTCCACGAAAGGTTACCGACAGAGGTCGCAAGAGAGGGGATACAAAGATTCTAACCGATACTCAAGTACGTAATAGCATAGCAGACGCACTAGCTGCTAGGCACACTAAAAAACGAAAGTCAAATCAACCAGTCAAACATAGAGCTAAAAAGTCCTTATTTAAAACCCGAGCAAGGAAATCTCCCACTCCATCATCTTCATCAGAAAGTGATACCGAAGTTGTGCCATTCATGGAAAGTGGTGAAAGTGATGCTGATGAGCCAGATTACCAAGTCATTGAAGGTGATTTTGCAGTTGTAAAATTTTTGTTGGCCAAATCACGCATTGTCCATTATATAGCGCGGGTTGACGTTATTGATGGAGACGAGTGTGAAGGTGTTTTTCTTCGACGAGAATTCAGTCATCATCAGACAATATCTACATTCATGATTAATGATAAAGATGAAGCATCATTCCCTAAGAAGGACATCATCAAGAAGCTACCTAAGCCTCAACAGCTTGGTGGCACAGCTCGTCGAGCAGGAAAATTTACATTTCCTTGTGACTTCACACGATGGGATTTCCACTCGTCTCTTTATTAGGCATCATCGAACCTATCACGTATTGTGCATCACATAGCACAGGTTGACATTGTTGATTGGAACGAGTGTGAAAGTGTGCCTCAATATCACAGTCATTTTAAAGTGTGTTAAAACAAGGCATAATTCCATTTTAGGATTTGATATAGGGGCCTATGACCAAATAATCAGTGACATCATTACAAAAGTTAGAACTGGAATATTTTGCTGATCAAGGTTGACTTTTTTTAGTGGAGTGCTACTGGACCATGTTCTTAATATCTATTAATGGTTATTTTAAGTTTGGAATTAAATTGTTCACATTTTCCTTCACTGGGTAGTTGTTATATGTCTGTCCCAAGTCTCCGATTTTGTGGCCCAGCTGTCCTCAGCTATGGCCCAAGTCTCCCTGGATATGGCCCAACTCTCACCACTCCCAGGGAGAGTTGGGCCGGGATGACACCTTTAAACAATCACCTCCTCTTTCTACATGTGTGCCTGCATTTTGAATCAGCTGACACAGATTGTATATTATGGTCTGTACATATCACAACCGCAGGAAATGGTACTATGCCATGAATAGAGAGAGCACAATATGTCAAAATATAAAAAGTGGCCCAACTCTCCCAAGCCTCCCCTACCCATCTGATCTGTCATTCTGTGGCCCACACACGGGTAGCCTAGGGCTAGGCTCTAGCGTGTTCACTGACACTGTCAGTGTCACTGACTGACACTTGCATGACATCCATGCCCTCCCCCCGGCTGCAACACTTCTTCCACTTTGTTTAGGTTTAGGCTTAGGCTGAGTTTGAGACTAGTCTTAATCTGATACTAAGACTGCCTGTTATGCCCGCAATGCCTATAACCTATGGCTATGTCATGGCTACAGCTATGGCCTATGGCTATGCCATGACTATGCCTATGCCATGGCTATGTCCCTATGGCTTTGACATGGGCATAGGGACAAAGCCATGGGTTAGTTTCAGGGTTGTGGGTTAAGTTAAGGTTACATTATCAACAACAATATATTTTGCTTTTCCCAAGCCTCGACCTATAATTTATTACCTTATATCATGACCATAGCTGTGTAGGGTACATGCTGATGGCAATGATTATACCTAAATTATGCAATTAAGGTCTAAGCCTATAAAGTTTAGCATACACGACATAAAAGTAAAGGTAAGTTCTTATATAGCGCAGTGTCCGACCAGTCCCCAGGACTGCTCAAGGCAGACCTGTTCAATCGAACACCATCGCAACTTCTGTGGGAAGCATCCAGCCACGCTGCAATTGATGCGCGAAGACTAATCGCACACAAATATCCACCACTGTCTATAGCCAGGTACTCATTCATACATCTGAGTGAACTGATCGACACGGCAGCCCAGGACTCTTCCCCTGAGCCACTGCGCCCTACATAGACATAGTCATAGCTGCCATAGCCAAGCCATAGGCATACCCATAGGCAGTCTAGGCTATTTACACCAACACGAACAGATAGATTTATATACAATGCAAGTGTAAATACAAACATAGTGCTACCTTAATTATTTCCAAATAACCATTAGAAAGGCTAAAGCTAACCCTACACTTTCCCCCTGGCATATGGAACAGTTATGCCTCATGTTTTTTGGTGACCAATAACGGTTAGCTAGTCCGCCAATTTAACATTGACTGTGACAGTGTGAATAGTCGGTCCAAAAAACTAAAATGCTATAAATTACTGTACTGTACACATAACTATTGAGTCGGAATATGGTAATAGTATACTATAGCTTGTAGTAATACTATTTGCCATGTTGCCCATGACATGGCATACCCATGTGTAGGGTTGGCGATTTAAATCAAGCTGATTTAAATTACGATTGAATGTTCGTCTAACTACTGAAACATTCGGTTATCTATTTCCGCTTGTGCGCATATGACTTCTGCGCCGACCAAATATTTCAAAGACGAAATGTTTTGTTAAAATATAATTCATTGTGCTTTATTTGTTCTATACCTTCCTTTCTTTTTTAATATCCTTTCGGTTTTGATTAATTGCATTGCTCATAGGCAAGGGTATTTATTTATGAATTTTTTGCTGACACATTTCACATGTTTTAGGTTACGGCAGCACTGCTTATGCAGGCAAAGCAGGCATGCGAGACCACAATACAAACAGCGATATATTCCACCGAAACGTGATATCTGGTGCCAGACAATTTGTGAAAATTGTCATCTCTGTAAGTTACAAGAATAAGGATAATTGATCTAATTATACATGGATATATGTATGTCCAAGTTATGGCAGTCGTTACTTTGTTTAACTCATTGCATTACGTCTTACTAGCACCTGGATTGTGAAGCTTTTAAGGTGAAAGTAGGTATAATCTAACGATATATCCTTACTAGATGTCATATCGCTACAATCTTTTAAAAGTGCTGTCTCTATACAATGGCTCGTCAAATCTAACGTTCTTTTGCGCCGAACTCTGTACTATTTTAACAGCCTATTTGAATTTCATAGTCAGAATAATGAAGGTGCACGAGTGGATGCAAAAATCTGCATTTCATTGACACAGCACTAACTTCAAGTAACAAATTCATTAAGCAACACATTTGTAAGGGAGGTGTTATTCTGATTCCTTGGAGACTACTTGATCGATTTAAATAATGCAAATGGGAAATAGTGCAGTTTTTTGTGTTAATTGTATGTATCTTCTGTATCAGGCTGTACATGATTTCTCTTTAGATATGTTATTCATTCCATTGCAGTGCATCGTACAAGAGGCTTGTTATAGAGTCGTTTCTGTTTGGGTGAACCCTTGAAGCCCTCGGCCTGAACGAATAACAAGCCAATGCAATTGTAGGTTAGGCAGGTGTGACACCGTCAAGGAATCTTCAACGTGGTGTTGGCCCACAATACATTGGGGTCCGGCCTTGCTGGAAGTCGATTACACAGAGCCTCGCTTCCGATCTCCAGCAGGTTGCGCCCGGTGTTGTTGTAGAACAAGTTATAAACTTCAGTGGCAAAACAAAATGGATCAGTGACGTTATCATGGAACGGACTGGTCCCGTGTCATTCAGTCCACGTTCGTCTCGAGGATGGGAGAGTAGTGCGTAGACACATTGACCATGTGAGGAGTCGTTGTGTGATTGGTGATAGCTCGGTGCCGGAGAAGACACCATCTCCTGAACTGCCTCTTGAATTGTCTCCCAAACTGCCTCCGGAGGAACCTGTTCATGCAGAACTGCCTGACGTACCGCTTGTCGTACCACGTGACGTACCACATGACGTACCACGTGACGTACCGCATGACGTAACTCAGCCAGAGATGGAATCTTCTCACACATCTGAACAGAACTGTACAACCAGTTATTTTAATTGTTTTTATAATGTTTCTATATTGTGAGCGCATTGATTAACTATTAGTTAGGGATCGCGCGGTAAAAGAACCTTTATTATTATTATAACCAGTGCAAATCTTCGTAGATCAGGGAGAAACCATAGAGCACGTGAGAAACTTAACTTATGAAGTGACATTCACGATCACTCGTAGGAAAGTGATTGGAAAAGAAATTGTGAACGTTGGTAGTGGCATGTTAAATAACTTTAATTAGAACTGAACGTTTGGTATGTATATGCTTTTGGTTAATTATTATTATTGTTAAGTACTAGAACTCCACGAACATTGCGTTAGAGAACTCCAGGGACATTGAATTATAACACTATAAGGACACTGAGTCATATTTGTTTAGCAAACCAGTTATAATATTATAATCAGGATGGTGTACATGAATAAACTGTGTGACAATTGATTTGACGTTTACATCTACTCAATTAATGCACTCACAATCTAGGCTAAATGTGATCAAAGCTAAACATATATCATTGGGCATAATAATAACATTATTACGATTACAGGTAGATTAGATTTATGAAAGCCATTTTTATAAATTGTACGCAATAATTCATGACTAATACATCACATATTCTCTCCCAATTCAATTATCAGTACAAAACAAACACCACCAGACCGTGAATCTGTAGATTTTGCCCAGTATAGTAATTATAATATCCTATAATAATACTATCCTTAGTAATTTCATTATTTGTTATTATTATCAAAATTATTTGAGGCATGCAGCTTACAACTTTTAATTGAACTTAACTATGCACAATCGTGTGCATAATTACAGTTATAAACTTATAATGAACGCGAACTATATAACAGCAAAAAACAGTCGTTCCCATATTCTTAAATGTAGGCTAATTCAGTAATTGCAGTGACATTGGCCCCAATTAATTATTCATGCATTAATAACACAGTTCATCCATGATGATATTATCAAAAGCAAGCTTGCATTCACACCGACAACTGGCAACGTAACAGTCAAATTTTTCGGACCAAACGTTTCGTGTATGTAGCCTAATGAAATATTTGGTCTATTTGTTTCCTCTCGTGCGTTTCATCACTACACAATACGTAAAGGTCATAGGTCAAAATCTACCAAATATTTCAGTGACCAAATGTTTCGCTTAAGTAATGAAATATTCGGTTATCTATTTCCGCTCGTGCGCATACGACTTCTGCGCCGACCATTTATTTCAACGACGAAATGTTTCGCTACAACGCGTCTAGTACCGCTCATACGGTGCTCCCATCTCGCGGCGCCTGGATAATCGAGGCGAGGAGTGATCAATTGAATACATACCAAGCAATGTGGTTGTATAATCGTCTTGTGTCAAATGTTTACTGCACACTTTGGAGTTTGTTGTTGGTTACCATGGTTTGCCCTTAGGTCTGCTATATTCCTTTCGATTAATTGCAAAGATCCACTACTTTTTAATGGCCTCATTTGTTGGATATTTGTGCCCAGGGCCAATGTTTTTGCAGCCATGGACGCAACAAAAATCAGGCATCTGAAATATTAATCACAGCTACATTTACAAAGCGGGTCATAAATTGTGCTTATAATACCAATTTGCGATTACTACTTAGTGCTATAAATGCTAACACCAAGGTATCTTAAGTTTAATAGGCCTACGGTGATGTCAAAAGACGGCACCGCTAATTCAATCTGGCATGAATCTGTTACTACTTTGCCAACTTTCAACTTCCTTTTACGTAACTACGCATTGACCATATATTATGTTGCTTTTGAATAACATTATATTGATGTCACTACTATTTTTAATATTACTTCTTTGCAACTTATCGCACAAGCGCGTTTTGAAGCTACTGCCCCTCAGACGATTAGTGTCCTGTGACTTTTAACAAGATTTAACAAGATTGCCATCCAGAGAATTAACTCTAGATGGCAGGTGGACAAGGAAGCCCTTTGGCTTATCGTGAGTCCAACCCTTTTATCTACATATATCCAGCCCTTCTGAGGTATGTGTCGATTTTATTTTTAAACATATTCACACTACTAGCACCCACACAATCATCAGATAATCTGTTCCATACATTCACAGTCCTTTGTGAAGAAAAAAAACTTTCTTACGTCTAATCTACACTGTTCCTTTACTAATGTAACTTCATGTCCTCTAGTCTTTCTATCTTTATTAACTGAAAAAAACATATTTCTATCAATATTTTCATAACCATTCAATATTTTAAACATTTCTATCTGATCTCCTCTCAATCTCCTGGTCTCTAGTGTTGTTAAACCACATTCTTTTAGGCGTTTTTCATAACTAAGATCCCTAAGTTTTTGAATCATTTTAGTCGCTCTCCTCTGTACTCTTTCTAGCATATCTATGTCCTTCTTGCGGTATAGCCTCCACGCTTGTATACAATATTCTAAATGAGGCCTAACTATTGTTTTGTACAGCGGTATTATTAGTTCTTTTTCTTTATATGCTATATTTTGCCTAATCAATCCAAGGATTTGATTTCCTTTTGAAGCTGCAATTCTACACTGCTCTGAAACCTTCATGTCAGCACTAATTGTCAGCACTAAGTCTTTTTCTTTTACAGTAGTATTTAGTACAGTTCCCCCCAGTGTATATTCTACATATTCGTTCCCATGTCCTGTGTAAAGACATTTACATTTCCCAAAATTTAACAACATTTGCCACTTTTCAGACCATTTGATCAACCTGTCAAGATCATCTTGTAAATGCTGTCTATCTCCATCACTTTTAATCCTTCTAAACACTTTTGTATCATCTGCAAATTTCAACACCTTGCTAGCTATATCATCGTCCAAATCGTTTATATATATTAAGAATAATATAGGTCCCAGTACTGATCCCTGTGGAACCCCACTCAAAACTGATTTCCAGTTTGAAGCCTCCCCATCAACAACTACCCGTTGTCTTCTGTCAATCAGCCATTTTTCTATCCAGTTAATTATACCATTTCCTATGCCATGGGCCTTTAGTTTAAGCAGTAATCTCTGATGTGGCACTTTGTCGAAAGCTTTTTGAAAATCTAAGTAGATGATATCTACTGGTGATCCATCATTTACCCACTTAGTGATATCTTCCAAAAAACATAACATATTTGTTAAGCATGACATCGCTTTTAGAAACCCATGTTGAGATGGGTTTATCAAGTTATGTTTAACAAGAAAATCCACCATGTGATCTTTAATTAGTCTTTCTAATAATTTACAAATCACCGATGTTAAACTAACTGGTCTATAATTATTTGATTTGTTTCTCGAACCTTTTTTGAATAACGGTATAATGTTTGCTTCTTTCCATTCTAAAGGAACCACTCCCTCGTCTAATGACAAGTTGAAAACTGTTGTTCTACAATTTCCAATAGTAGTTTGGGTGGAATACCATCCACTCCAGGTGATTTATTATCCTTCATAGCCCTGATTTTCTTAGCTACCATTTCTGGGGTTACTATTAACTGTCTTAAATAGTCTGATTCTGCCCCCTTGAACTTAGCCTCTGGTACTGGCAGTGAACTAGTGTCTTCTCTGGTAGACACTGAACTAAAATACTCATTCAGGTCTTCTGCCATTAAGAATCCTTCTGATATTATATTTCCAGCACTATCTTCTAGAGGACCGACCTTATCCTGAACTTTCTGTTTGCTTCGAACATATGCATAAAAACTCTTGCTGTCATGTTTTATATTACAAGCTAATTTATGTTCATAGCTTCTCTTTGAATTTCTAATTTCAGCCGTAGCTTGGTTTAGTGCTTCTTTATAAATGTTGTAGTCTTCGTCATTTCCAGTACGTCTATATGACTTCGACATCATTTGTTTATGCTTAATTTTGACGATGATGCATTCAGTTTCACTGTTTAAGATATTCCAGCATTCTGTTGCTGTCTTATTCTTCAGTGTGTTATTCCAGTCTATCTTTGCTAAATATTTCCTTATGTCCTTAAATTTTCCTTTGTGGAAATTTCTCCTGTACTGCTTTTTACTATTCCTTTCTGATTTTACTTTGATGGTAAAATGTATCTGGTTGTGATCACTATTCCCCAGAGGCTCACATACCCTGACATTGTCAACTAATTCATTCTGTGAGGACAAAACTATGTCTAACACATTCTCTCCCCTGGTTGGTTCTAGCACATGTTGAGAAAGGAAACTATCTTGTACTAAAACTAAAAACTTCTATCGGTTTGACGCTTCCCGGCCGTGCGTTTAGGGCCACCTACTTCAACAACAAACTGGCACATGAGTTCGACATTTCTTATATTTTATTGTATGTCAATAGTATATATTAACATTAACATTGATCATCATCATCACTGTGCAGCCGTAGTGTCCCGTGGTTGGGCGAAGGTCTCACTCAGCATGTCGTTTCCAGATCGGCCTGTCTTGCGCTATCCTCTGCCAGATGATGCTTTTCCAGTAGTTTTTGTCTAGTTCGTCTCTCCACCGTCTCGCCGGTCTTCCTCTAGATCGTTTCTTTTCGTAAGGTCTCCATGTAATGAAATGCGATGTCCATCGGTTATTTCGTAGCCTACTGATGTGCCATGCGCAGGTCCACTTCTGTCTCCTGACATGTTCTATCACGTCTATGACCTTTGTCTTCTCTCTTACTCAGATGTTTCTCCCGTTATGTGATGTTTAACATACTTCTGTTCATCTTTGTGTGTGCTGCTGCTAGCTTGTTCTTTGCCAGGTTGGTGAGTGCCCATGTTTCCGCGCCGTATGTCATCGCTGGAAGTACGCATGAGTTGTAGACTTATCTCTTCAGGCACGTTCCAAAGTTACATTTGAAGATGTCGCGGTGCTTGGCGAACGCTGTCCAGCCGGCCGTGATTCTTCTTTGAATCTCCTCGTCTTAGTTTTTGTCTCTGATGCTGTATCGCTGTCCCAATAGTCCAGTCAATCTATGGTTCAACCTCAAACAAATTGCAATAGTAAGTTTTGAGACATTTTTAGATTCTACTGTATGTTTCTGTTACCAAAAAAAGGCCTCCAAAATCCACTTGGTGGAATATTGTCATTTTCGCATATTGCCAAGTGGCCGTACGTCTCAGTGAAATTTAGGGGGATACACGTAATTAATGTTTTATAACTTAGTTTTTGTGAGAATAGGAAAGGAAAGGCAATGCATTTAGCTGTGTAATGGTACCTAACAAGTATCACTGCAGTGGATATTAAGGTCAGAATCGTATTCTAAACACATTTACAAATTATCGCAATTTACCCGATTTTCGGGCTAGTCCAGTCAATCTATGGTTCAGCCTCAAACAAATTGTAATTGCAATCATTATGGCGTTTTTAGTTAGCTCTATATGTCTGCATTATTAGATAAACAGTCCACAGAAATTCACGTGGTGGAACAGTCGCTGCCGGTCACTTTTGTCATAGTAAAATCTAGGGAAAGGACTTATTTAAGCTGATTATTCTATATTATGTACACCATTGGAAGTGGTATTGATAGATTAATACAACGATATAAATCATGTTTAATTCCATTTAGTAATAACATGAAAATAATGTTCTAAACACATTGAAACAAAAATTTTAGCCGCCATAGGGAGAAGCTTTGCGATCAACCAAATTTTGCTTACATATTATAGTCATAAACCTGTTTATTTCTACACAGTTTATGTCCTTAGCTACTGTTCCTAAATAGTAACACTGTTTTCATGAATATGTTAGTATGCTTTGTATTTGGTTGATATTTTAACTCGGGTACTTATTCCAATATCAGTTATCTTCACCAAAACCATACGCTATAAAATTTGTGTGAGCGTACATCCTTATTAATGCTTAACATGACACTTTCAAACACTGCTGTCTTCACGAGCTTCCACGGAGACGTTAGTTGCAATTTGACACACCACGCACACACAGAAGTACACTCAAATCCGTTCTTTCCGCAACTACATCCCAACGGATTGTAGTTTGTTTTGCCAACGGTTCACTCGGTCGCCTACTGAAATGTATACGTATGGCAGAATCACTCGCTGCGTTTGTTAACAAAGATACAAGTATACAAGGCTGCCGTCGTCACTCATCACTACCCTTTTGTATGGGGCAGAGGCGTGGTTCCTCTACAGAAAGCAAGTACAACTGCTTGAACGGTTCCAACAGCGATGTCGGCGCTCCATCACGGGACTGTATTGGCAGAACTATGTCTCCAACAAAGCAGTCCTGGAAAAGGCAAACCTCCGGAGCATCGAAACCATGTTGATGCTCCGACAGTTCCGCTGGGCAGGCCACGTCTCGCGCATGGATGACATCAGAATGCCATAAGTTGTATTTTATGATGAGCTTCGTCAGGGCAACTGATATAGAACCCCCCTCCACAAGCGCTAGAAGGATCAGCTGAAACAACAACTCTCCCTGGCAAGACATCAAAGGTTGGCAACAGAGCGACTACCATCGGAGCTGCCCAGGACGTTGAGCATTCCAGAAGAGAAGCAGACGGGGAGAAGCTTAGACGGAGGAAAGAATCTGCATCTCAGGCACCTTCAGGCCAAGAAAACCTTTGCCCAACCTGCTCCAGAGCCTGCAAATCCAGGATGGGCTTCTGTAACCACCAGAATGCGTGCCGCCGCCCCTTCACAAGCGATCTGCCCCACACAAAGTCTGTGGCTTTTATAGTTTTCTTGGATTCTTTCCACTGTTGGTTCTGATAATTGATCCTGCGGCTGTGATAGTGGGCAGCAGTTGAGGCATATCCATGTGCGTAAGCTGCGCTTGATGCTACATTTTCAATGAAGTGCTTGTACAGCAAACCATCCAGGTTTTTGTCAATGGTCCCACATTGGAAGCACACAATAACCTGGTTTTCTGTAGTAACCAATTCTTCAACTGATGCTGTGGTATCACATCTTAGTGTGCACTGGCTTCCCATTCTTTCTCCCACACTCATCTTCAGATGATGCTGTGGAAGGCGGCTGATCAGCAAGGTCCTCCTCATTTGGACATCACGCAGTTTGTGTGGGTGAAGGACGGTATCCCGTCTTCCAGGTTTGGCATTGGACCCTCGGATCCTCCAGGTCTGACTGATGTCATAAACTGTGTTTGGAAAGCAGAGAGCAAGACATGCAGCAATGACGGTTGCAGTTGCCACGGCATTAATATGTCGTGTACCATCTATTGCGCGTGTACAGCTGGCGATGTGTGTTGTAAACCCTCACGATTGGGGACGAGGTGTATGTAATATATTTGAAATCATCGCACCTGAAAATCTATCTTTTGGCATCAACATTACGGGTCTATGTGATGTAGGTCTTTAGTTATAGCGATAATTGGTTTTGATGGGCGCCATCTTTCAAAATGGCGGATATATGAATGTTAGCAAAGGTCATGTGTAACATATTTGAAATTGCTGATCACAATTCTACACATTAACATAGACATGTGTGACATATTTGGTAAGATATTGTGACATTTATTTTGACGACCGCCATCTTTAAAAATGGCGGATCCGAAAGTCGGAGAAGGCCAAACATAAAATATTTGAAACCTCTGACTTCTAAAACCCATGTTTTGACACAAAAATTAAGGTTGTAGGTGACGCAGTTGTTAAGATATGCGGAAATGTGATTTGGCGACCATTTTGTAAAGTGGCTGCCATTTTGTAAAAAGGCTGTCATTTCTTTAAAAACTAAAATAAAAACTGCCATCTCAGATTTTCTGCTGACTGAAATACTGTAGATGACATTCGTGCAAAAAATTGCTTTTGACAAGCAATTTGCACGGGAAGACATGGTACACCGCACTATATTGGGAATTTGGATAGACACTTGTATGCATGCAACCACTGTGAACTATATGGATTGATAACTATTTATCCTATGTTGTGCAACAATATTACAACGAGATTCACAGTGTGTTTTCTGTTGTTCATTGTGCTATTATTATTATAGGGGCATAGACAATAGATGCGAATCAAAGTCATTGGATATATGCATAAACATTGCATCGGAGATACGCATGTAATAAGATCGAACATGGCCGATATCTGAAAGTTTTATGAAATGACAAACATGCAGCCGTTATATACATCTGGTGATGTGTTTATTTTAAATGTTGACCATGAAAATATCGGTTTGTACACCACTTTTGTGACATTATTATGCATAGTTGCAAAGCTATTGAAGAAAATATGTATTTGATTTGCATATTTAAAAAAATGCCCTAGGTTGTCCCGAGGACAACCAAGCTGAATTGCTTCAGGGACACCATGGGATAGAAAATCCACCAAAAACATTATACTATAGAGCATCCATCCATTAATTCAATTGCAAATGGACTAAGTCAATGTTAGATCGCAACGCTACTCCCCCCATAGCGGCTAAAAATCGGGGTTCACTGTGCTTAAAAACGATTGTTCACATTAATATTCAACGAAGTTATATTTATTATATATCGCTGGGTAGATTTGTCCGTTATCTTGCCAATGGTATGCAAAATGTGTATGAAATATGCAAAGAAAATATATATCACAGCATTAAATAACGCCTACCCCTACATTTCACTAAGCCAAAACGTCATTGGCAGCGACTTTTGACCACTTGTCATTGTCGTCAAAAATGACAATGTTCCACCACGTGAATTTCGGTGGACTTTTTTTCTGGTAATATAGACATATAATACTAACTAAAAACACTGTCATAATTACTATTGAAATTTGTTTGAGGTTGACCCTCTTTTGGGCATAGATTGACTGGACTACACATAGACGTAGCTTTCAACGTTCTCTATCTGCGTCGTGTTGATATGTATTGGTGTGTAATTTTCTAGCATCACTTGCTTTCGAAATTTTCATCTTCAGACCTTGTTTTTCACTTTCATCAGCTAGCTCCTGCAACATTTTTGTTTAGTTCGTGCGGTGTAGTAGCGCTTATGAACATGTCGCCAACGAAGCGAAGATGACTTAAATATCCTCCGTCTACCCCTAAGCCTCTGGTTTCCCACGACAGTCTTCGGAATATGCTTTCTGGTGTGTATATATATATATATATATGTATATATATATACATATAGTATATATGTATATATATATACATATATATTTATTTATTTATATATATATATATATATGCAATACATATATATATATATGTACATGTATCTATATATACATATATATATATATATATATATATATATATATAATTAGGGTCACTTCTCACGACAGGTCCACACGTGATGTTGTTGGGGGGGGGGTAAATTTAGGGTTTATTATATAATTGTGCATATTCTATGGAGTCCACACCGACTGGCGTTGGTGTACTGGGCGATAATGCAATATGTTATATAAAGACATTCAGTGGAATTTCTGGAATGACATAATACTAATATGACATTAATTTCGTTGCAATGTCAACAATTATAAGTAACTATTGACAATGTTAATGCTTACTTATAGCTATTTGACAAGCAACAAGCTTTAGGCGTTCGTTCGTTTCCCTATTGCCGAGCATCGACAGGAACAGATGCTCCCCAGGTGAATTTGCGAGAACCAGACGAAGACTAAAATTACCCAGGCTCCATACTGTGGCTAGTGGTGTCGAGGAGGGTCTTCACGCTGCTAAAAAGAACTATTTAAAATTTGATATCATCACCCTTCAAGGCGGGCGAGGTAAAAATGTGTGTATATGCACTGAAATCGTACTATTCATATTTTTTAAATAAAAAAACTGTAGTCACTGACAGTGACATTGTTAAAAGGAAACAGAAAGCATACTTTGGGCCTATACCACTTTAACATATTTATTCACATAGGACAAGGATAGGTCGTATGTCCCCTTTCGGTTCCAGGGGGCCTGGGGGTATGTGCCCCCTAGACCTTTCGAATTTGGCCGCGATATGCCTGGGATAGAGTAGCGTGCCCGATAGAGAGCTGTTGAATGTGTTCCCTGTAGATAGAAATTGTAGACGTCGCGGCAAAAAATTCAGCAGCACCCCCCTCCATCTCCCGATGACACGATCCGACGACAGCGGAGTCGTGCTGAAACTTCGGCTCAGCCCACCCAATATGAATTTGGTTCGGCCACAAGGGGGGGGGGAGCAATTTAAGGTTTGCCCCCCTAGACTTTCCTCTCTGGATCCGCCCTTGATGTCGACCTGTAATTCTAACAATGTTTTGCAACTTTATGAAATACTTGAATCAAAATAACATAACCCGAACCGATTATCTATTTATTATAAAACAGTGTGTGTCTCTGTTTGTTTGTTTGTTTACTTGTCTACGTCTCGCATATCTCCGTCAGTTGTTTGCATGTATTCGGCTGATCTTATGTGGGCCTACTAGCGAGTCCTTTCGCGTGGTTCGTAGATTGATACCTTTTTACCCCCCCCTTCCGGGGGGTGGATCTTGGGGATTCAATATTTCAAAAGGCTGTAGCGGTGTGGCAACTGCATAATTTAATGTTTAAACAAAATATAAATTATGCAGTGTCCTGGCAAACACGAATCAATGGTGCGTCGAGTTAGCGGTGTATTGCAAGCCCAGGGTGTGCGGGTGATCGTATCCCAGTTTTGCTGTTAAGGGAGGTGCAGTTGGATGTTTTCGTGGGCCTCAAATGGATGCAGTTGGGCCCTTAAACAGGGGTGGCGTGTAGATTTAACTACCAGTAGTGAGCTAGGCCATATATAGTTGTGCCTAAATCCTAAATAAAACCATGTTAAGGGTGTACTCAGTGAACTGCATTTTGTGGGTGGGATTATTATTTTTTATAAATAATTGATTCGACAACAGTGCCCCATACCAACAATAATAACGTTTTATGTTATTCACCACAAATCATAGGATAACAGTTGGTTCAAATGAAATTATATATAATTTTGAAAAAAAAGATGTTAGTATTTCGTTTTCTGAATATTATTATATCCGGCATCTTAAACCAGTTTCGTTTGTTGTTACTCTAAGCTGTTGTATTTCATGTCGTTGTGAAAGTCTCCGCGGATCAATCAATAGAAGGTATATGTAATAACAATCGTCATGTATAATAACTAAAATCAAAATTAATGTTCATTCCTCATCTCAGTATAAACACTCCGCAGTGAAAATTGTTTGATCTTATATAGCGCTGTATCCAGTTCTTGGGAGCAATAAAAGCACTTTACATTTGATTCCCTGGCAGACCTGTTCAATCGAACACAATCTCGTCGTCTCTGGGAAGCATTCAGCCACATTGCAATTACTGCGCGACTGTTCGTACACACGTATCCATCACTGTCTACAGCCACATATAATTTGTACAGCTGGGTGAACTGGAGCAAAGTGGAGTGAATGAACTTGCTCCTTGTTCGAAACGACAGCAGGGGGATTCAAACGCAGAATATCTCGACTGAGAGTCGGACGCTCTAATCACAGCGCCACCGCGCTCCACTCTTACGTCATGTTGTCACGATACTAATCCTTGAACTCTGTGTGCTCGTTCGGTTCGACGAGGTCCTCACGGCCTTTTTCCCGCAGTTTCTCGTTTACCTGATCAATGCAATACTCGACACATTGGACGATTTTATTGACGAGTTCGTCGTTTTCCTGCATGTTGTTTGCCTTGATCTCCTCGGCGTACTTCTTAGTGCATAACTTGTTACAGCGGTATAGTACCTGGCCCCCGGACACGGACGCCGTCAGCACACAGGCTAACAGAAGCAGGACACACTGCAACAAGCGGATATAGACAAGGCATATGCAACTATGTAGCACACACTAGCTACTGCAGTAGACGCAGAACTGCAACGTTATAATTGGTTTAAATGACATACGCTTTGCGCACACAGAAGCTACGACACGAACGCAAGCACGCACGCATACACACACATACGCACCCACACCCACAGCCACACACCCACACACTCTCACACACACACACACACACACACACCCACGCACCCACACACCCACACACACACACGCCCCCACGCCCACACGCCCACACGCCCACACGCACACACACACACACACACACACACACACACACACACACACACACACACACACACACACACACACACACACACACACACACACACACACACACACACATAGCACACATACACACACACACACACACACACACACACACACACACACACACACACACACACACACACACACACACACACACACACACACACACACACACACACACACACACACACACACACACACACACACACACACACACACACACACACACACGCCCACACGGCGTGTGTTACATTGCTCTTGAATTGTGTTGTATATCATCTGGATTAGGAAATAAATTTACTTACTTACTTTTTTACTTATGATGACGGCCGGATGTCAGGTCAATAAACAGGATCAGTGGACCGGGTCACTAACATTCTTATAGGCTCGTAAGCCCAATTGTCCTCTTTAATATCGACTTCACTCCTTAACAGTGATCACATAGATTACACAATACAACAATATCATAGCACATGTTTATTAAATTATTGCTGTTTTTATTTGTACATTTTTTTTTTTTATAAGTCTCTCATAACTCTTTATGAGTGGTCTTTGTATACAGTGCTAACTTTAAATGTAATGCATTTATTTGTGTGGTATTTCAATGCATGTATACGTGGCGTGAGACTAATAAAATACTACTACTACTACGTTGACAATTGTCAACACCAGGAGGCGCCTCCATGACGTCATCGCCGTCACGTGACTGTGTCTCGGAAATAGTGTCCTCGGTGATACGGCGGCGGCTTTTTGCATTTTAAAAAGCTCCACAAATGTATCAACTGATTCCGTTTAATGACGGTCCCGTAGAGTAGCACGTGGTCAGGATTGTCCCCACGGCGATTCCGGAGGGTTACGGTTTGGTAAGGTTTATCGTAATGTTTTTTAAGATAGTTAGCCTCCGAAGCAATGTATAGCAGGTAGAACATCGGACTTATTTTTGGGGTGGACTTTGGTTCAAATTATTCTGCTGCCGTTTCGTCGCTTGGGCAATTTCGTTTCTGCGTTCGAATGAACAGGTCTGTCAAAAGGTGAAGCATGAAGCGCCTTGAACGATCCTAATAATTATATGGTGTTTTATGACCAGGTCACTATTGCAATGTTGGTGGTCAGCCGGAAGAAGGAATATTATACCCTGTTCAGAAACAGCGCAACGTTTGCATTAAAGGTACATATATGCGTCTATATCCAAGATGCTTTTTCGACGCGTCCTTTAGTGAAACAAACGCCGTCCAAACAAAAGATAGCATTCACATGTCGTTATCAGACTGCAGCAGTCAGTAAATAGTTTGACAAGCCAATCTGACTGTTCAGTTGGAGTGGCCGAGGGGGGGTATTGTCACTTTGCCTTGATCACTCCCCTGAACTCGTTATATTTTATATACCGATTAGGCACTGTACATTATATATACCGATTTGGGACTGACTAACACTGTCGTTCTGACCCGTTGGTGATCTTTGGTTCGCGATGAATTCGGCGCAGTATAAATTATTGTTGCATTGTGTTGTTCGGACAGACACACGCACACACGCACGTACTCACGCACACACACACACAAACGCACACGAACACACACACACGCACGCGAACACACACACGAACATACACCCCCCACACACACACGCACGCACGCACACACACACACACGCACACGCACACGCTCACCCAAACTCCCACCCACCCACCCACACACACACACACACACACACACACACACACACACACACACACACACACACACACACACACACACACACACACACACACACACACACACTCACACACTTGTAAACTTCACGTTCTCTCCGATCGTCGCCATTTTGAACAAACAACGAGCATTTGTAAGCGTGTGAAGGTGTTTATGTAACGATGCTGTGTGTTTTCTAACATTTGGTAAATATTACTATCACGACTGTCATCTACCAAAGCATCCCGTCAGGTGACCGGCATTTTTGCTAGTAATATATAATAATAAAGTGCCTCATAGGCTCGAATTCAAATTGTGTAAACCTTTGTTTTCCATTTTCTAAATTTAGCTGAAGACGTAGCGATATTAAAGTGACGAGAAAACGTTATAATAATAACTATCTTGCATAATTTGTCTACAAAATCATAAACGCTCACGCACACACACGCGTGCGCGCACGCACATACACAACACACTAAAACACACACACGCGCACTTATGCACACACGCACACACGCACACAAGTGCGCGCGATATTAACAAGTTACATGGAACTAGATTTCAAGATTACTATATAATTATCTAACTATACTCGAGCTAGCGTATGTATGTTGAAATCCGTTCTCTATGTAGACGGCTTACAAAAGTTTCAGGGATTAATGTATGACCCCATGTATGAAACGTAACGTGTTTTTTTCTAAATACCCTGCATACCAAGGGTTCTTAGTGGATTTTAGGGGAAATCGCTGCGTAAAACGTAACTGTTATATCCAACATCAATCTACAAAGTTAAAGTTGACGTCATAACAAACGTCCGTAAGACGACAGCGGAAAACCGTCTTTCCTGAGTGACCGACGTAACTAATATCTGAACCAGCATACTGGCTCTTTCCAACGTCGTCGAACGTAATGTGAAAAAAAATCGTTTTAGCAAAAACGTCCACAAACACATCCATAAGGTGTGTCAGCTTTAATAATCTAACTATTATCGAGCTTATATCTGTACGTATGCGGATAGGTTAACGTTTTCTTCTTAGACGGCTTCAGTCTCGTGGGCCAGACTTTCATGGACGTATCACCTCTATCTAAAAAATCCTATATCTGAAAAGGTTTCTCCCCTGTTATAAGGCTGATCCATTGTTCGGATCGTAAAACGTAATGCAAGCATACAGCGTAAAAAGCGGTAAATACGCGCGGTAAATACTTCGGAAAAACTGCCCCTCCATCAAAGGCTAGACCTGTTGCTTGGCAACATGAAGGAGACGCTGAGGCAATAGGCTTACGTCTACCCGTCTATACCATTTGACAACTGTACACTCTAAAGCCTTTCGATGAACGTACGTCAATTTCTCTCCGACATTTGTAATTTTGACCTTTTTTTGTGCGTGACGCGGTTGTTTACGTTTGTTGTTTTTTAATGGCGGTGAAATTGTGTATTATCTTCAACTGATCTAACACTAAGAGGGAGTAAGTTCCACAGAGTCAATACAGCATTGACAAACCTTAGTTCCAACGTTAGTTGACTGTATTTAGTATTTATGGCTGTTACACAACTTAAACTCTCAAATGCTGCAATCGATCAGATGTTACAACTGAATATATCGCGATATACCAACAAACAATTAATCTACCACAAGCAAACGGTCAATTATCTGTGAACAGTATCATCCTATTCATAGTTTCACGTTCTCACTGCTCACTATGACAAAACTGTAAACTTGAAGGATATATCCAGATCGTAACTACTCAGGCTTCGCTTTTGTTGTTTGTGTTTAACAGCAATGCATCCATCGTATCCATCGCCACCATAAACTACTTAGGTCGGCTACTGTCAAAATGTGCCTACCGTTTTTGCTGTGCAAACCATGTCGACGCCCGTTGGATACAATACTTGCAGCTCGGAGTGACAATACCACTGGGACCACTCTATATAATGGTAATTTTCAACATCACGTGTCTTACATTCCCAACACTCGAGTATAAATGCATTCGTGACTCAAGCAGACACTTAACGAGTCAAGAGCTGCACCCAAGTGCGAGAACACTTGGACTTCTTCCGCGCTCTTTTAATTCGTGTTTCAGCTCATGCTGATATGATATGAGGCCGATTAATTTTTTTTGCGTAGTTCTGTGTATGTCGGTACATGTGTGCGTGCGTGAGTTCGTTCGTGCGTGCGTGCGTGTGTGTTTATCTACAGCGCTTGCATTTATGTTTGTGGGCATGTACATACGTATGTATGTATGTATGCATTTATTCATGTACGTCTATATCTATTGTGCGCATGTCTGTTTTATGACTGTCTCTGTTGGCTGTCGCCAACTTGGACCTCTTGGCTATTGAGCTAAACGATTCAGATCATGTTTAGTTGTACCGGCTGTAACACGACATAGAGGGTCTGAAGTACCCATGTAATTCAATGCACGTAGCGGATAGGATGTGACAATTAAGACGCATAAATAATAGTTTATTCTGGATACGTTGCAACGTAAACAGTAGTTACTACATGTAAGTTTCTCGACACGTGATGGCTGGAGTAGGCGCCTTCGTCAAGTGTACCGGTTATTTGTGTAGTACAAGTATCACATGTACTTGTTAACGTTCCATGTATGGCCTGCGTTTCACGAATAATTGACTGATGTCCATCCGTGTTCAAATCATTGCCTGCGTAACTTGCGGTTCGTTGACGAAACTATGTCTTACGTGTCCGTTGTCTTTCAACAACATTGACCAGGATTGCCATTTGCCATCCAAAGCAAAAATAGGTGACAATTAGACGATGTAGCAATTGGCTTACTGAGAATCCACTAACAATTGGTCATCTATGTGGATCAGGCCTTTCTTAAATGTTTAAATTTTTTAACCATATTCACAATAATACAAAAAAAACAGAGCAACAACAACAGAAGTTGCAATTCTACAATAACAACGGAGTTCGACGAATCCAAAGAACAAAGACGGTGGGCAGAAGAAGGATGAATTACCTGAGGAATGAGGTTGGGGTGGAGGTCAACCTAACGGAAAGTTTGACGAAAAGCCGGATGAGATGGTCCACTGGGAAAGAATGGATGCAAACTAGCGAAGAGGGGAAAAGTGGACACACCAAGGATGCAGGAAAAGGGAAGAGCACAGCTGCTGTGGGAGGACGGCGTGAGGAGGGATTTGTGAAGATAGAAGACGAAAAACGTAATGAGGGGACTCTGCTAATAGGAAACAGTGTTGAGAAAGAACAGAACGAGTGGTTTAACAATATTACACACACGCACGCATGCACGCATGCACGCACGCCGTCTGCCTATATCGTTGGTGATCCGCCAGAAAGCCCACACAAACAATCACGAGGAGGCAAATTAAGCTGCGAACGGAGAAGTGACTGGATTAACGCAAAATGCAACAATAGGCTTCTTCTTTTTGACAAATGTTTAGTATAGACAAAACACACGTGCACAGACGTACATACACGCACACGCACACTTTGGATAGACACTTGTATGCATGCAACCACTGTGAACTATATGAATTGATAACTATTTATCCTATGTTGTGCAACAATATTACAACGAGATTCACAGTGTGTTTTCTGTTGTTCATTGTGCTATTATTATTATAGGGGCATAGCCAGTAGATGCGAATCAAAGTCATTGGATATATGCATAAACATTGCATCGGAGATACGCATGTAATAAGATCCAACATGGCCGATATCTGAAAGTTTTATGAAATGACAAACATGAAGCCGTTATATACATCTGGTGATGTGTTTATTTTAAATGTTGACCATGAAAATATCGGTTTGTACACCACTTTTGTGACATTATTATGCATAGTTGCAAAGCTATTGAAGAAAATATGTATTTCAGTAATGAAGGCCCTGATTTGCATATTTAAAAAAATGCCCTAGGTTGTCCCGAGGACAACCAAGCTGAATTGCTTCAGGGACACCATGGGATAGAAAATCCACCAAAAACATTATACTATAGAGCATCCATCCATTAATTCAATTGCAAATGGACTAAATCAATGTTAGATCGCAACGCTACTCCCCCCATAGCGGCTAAAAATCGGGGTTCACTGTGCTTAAAAACGATTGTTCACATTAATATTCAACGAAGTTATATTTATTATATATCGCTGGGTAGATTAGTCCGTTATCTTGCCAATGGTATGCAAAATGTGTATGAAATATGCAAAGAAAATATATATCACAGCATTAAATAACGCCTACCCCTACATTTCACTAAGCCAAAACGTCATTGGCAGCGACTTTTGACCACTTGTCATTGTCGTCAAAAATGACAATGTTCCACCACGTGAATTTCGGTGGACTTTTTTTCTGGTAATATAGACATATAATACTAACTAAAAACACTGTCATAATTACTATTGAAATTTGTTTGAGGTTGACCCTCTTTTGGGCATAGATTGACTGGACTACACATAGACGTAGCTTTCAACGTTCTCTATCTGCGTCGTGTTGATATGTATTGGTGTGTAATTTTCTAGCATCACTTGTTTTCGAAATTTTCATCTTCAGACCTTGTTTTTCACTTTCATCAGCTAGCTCCTGCAGCATTTTTGTTTAGTTCGTGCGGTGTAGTAGCGCTTATGAACATGTCGCCAACGAAGCGAAGATGACTTAAATATCCTCCGTCTACCCCTAAGCCTCTGGTTTCCCACGACAGTCTTCGGAATATGCTTTCTGGTGTGTATATATATATATATATATGTATATATATATACATATAGTATATATTTATATATATATACATATATATTTATTTATTTATATATATATATATAATACATATATATATATGTACATATCTATATACATATATATATATATATATATATATATAATTAGGGTCACTTCTCCGACAGGTCCACACATTGATGTTATTTGGGGATGGGTAGGGTTTATTATATAATTATTGCATATTCTATGGAGTCCACCGACTGGCGTTGGTTATTGTACTGGGCGATAATGCAATATGTTATATAAAGACATTCAATTGGAATTTCCTGGAGTTGACATGTACCTAAACGCGACATTAATTTCGTTGCGAAGTGTCAACAATTATAGAAGTAACTATTGACAATGTTAGTAATGCTTGCATAGCGATAAACATATGAAGCTTTTAAGGCGTTCGTTCGTTTCTATTGCCGAGCATCGACAGAGACAGATCTCCCAGATTGAATTGCGAGAACCAGACCGAGACTAAAATTGCAGACTCCATACTGTGGCTAGTGGTGTCGAGGAGGGTCTTCACGCTGCTAAAAAGAACTATTTAAAATTTGATATCATCACCCTTCAAGGCGGGCGAGGTAAAAATGTGTGTATATGCACTGAAATCGTACTATTCATATTTTTTAAATAAAAAAACTGTAGTCACTGACAGTGACATTGTTAAAAGGAAACAGAAAGCATACTTTGGGCCTATACCACTTTAACATATTTATTCACATAGGACAAGGATAGGTCGTATGTCCCCTTTCGGTTCCAGGGGGCCTGGGGGTATGTGCCCCCTAGACCTTTCGAATTTGGCCGCGATATGCCTGGGATAGAGTAGCGTGCCCGATAGAGAGCTGTTGAATGTGTTCCCTGTAGATAGAAATTGTAGACGTCGCGGCAAAAAATTCAGCAGCACCCCCCTCCATCTCCCGATGACACGATCCGACGACAGCGGAGTCGTGCTGAAACTTCGGCTCAGCCCACCCAATATGAATTTGGTTCGGCCACAAGGGGGGGGGGAGCAATTTAAGGTTTGCCCCCCTAGACTTTCCTCTCTGGATCCGCCCTTGATGTCGACCTGTAATTCTAACAATGTTTTGCAACTTTATGAAATACTTGAATCAAAATAACATAACCCGAACCGATTATCTATTTATTATAAAACAGTGTGTGTCTCTGTTTGTTTGTTTGTTTACTTGTCTACGTCTCGCATATCTCCGTCAGTTGTTTGCATGTATTCGGCTGATCTTATGTGGGCCTACTAGCGAGTCCTTTCGCGTGGTTCGTAGATTGATACCTTTTTACCCCCCCCTTCCGGGGGGTGGATCTTGGGGATTCAATATTTCAAAAGGCTGTAGCGGTGTGGCAACTGCATAATTTAATGTTTAAACAAAATATAAATTATGCAGTGTCCTGGCAAACACGAATCAATGGTGCGTCGAGTTAGCGGTGTATTGCAAGCCCAGGGTGTGCGGGTGATCGTATCCCAGTTTTGCTGTTAAGGGAGGTGCAGTTGGAGGTTTTCGTGGGCCTCAAATGGATGCAGTTGGGCCCTTAAACAGGGGTGGCGTGTAGATTTAACTACCAGTAGTGAGCTAGGCCATATGTAGTTGTGTCTAAATCCTAAATAAAACCATGTTAAGGGTGTACTCAGTGAACTGCATTTTGTGGGTGGGATTATTATTTTTTATAAATAATTGATTCGACAACAGTGCCCCATACCAACAATAATAACGTTTTATGTTATTCACCACAAATCATAGGATAACAGTTGGTTCAAATGAAATTATATATAATTTTGAAAAAAAAGATGTTAGTATTTAGTTTTCTGAATATTATTATATCCGGCATCTTAAACCAGTTTCGTTTGTTGTTACTCTAAGCTGTTGTATTTCATGTCGTTGTGAAAGTCTCCGCGGATCAATCAATAGAAGGTATATGTAATAACAATCGTCATGTATAATAACTAAAATCAAATGTTCATTCCTCATCTCAGTATAAACACTCCGCAGTGAAAATTGTATGATCTTATATAGCGCTGTATCCAGTTCTTGGGAGCAATAAAAGCACTTTACATTTGATTCCCTGGCAGACCTGTTCAATCGAACACAATCTCGTCGTCTCTGGGAAGCATTCAGCCACATTGCAATTACTGCGCGACTGTTCGTACACACGTATCCATCACTGTCTACAGCCACATATAATTTATACAGCTGGGTGAACTGGAGCAAAGAGGAGTGAATGAACTTGCTCCTTGTTCGAAACGACAGCAGGGGGATTCAAACGCAGAATATCTCGACTGAGAGTCGGACGCTCTAATCACAGCGCCACCGCGCTCCACTCTTACGTCACGTTGTCACGATACTAATCCTTGAACTCTGTGTGCTCGTTCGGTTCGACGAGGTCCTCACGGCCTTTTTCCCGCAGTTTCTCGTTTACCTGATCAATGCAATACTCGACACATTGGACGATTTTATTGACGAGTTCGTCGTTTTCCTGCATGTTGTTTGCCTTGATCTCCTCGGCGTACTTCTTAGTGCATAACTTGTTACAGCGGTATAGTACCTGGCCCCCGGACACGGACGCCGTCAGCACACAGGCCAACAGAAGCAGGACACACTGCAACAAGCGGATATAGACATGGCATATGCAACTCTGTAGCACACACTAGCTACTGCAGTAGACGCAGAACTGCAACGTTATAATTGGTTTAAATGACATACGCTTTGCGCACACAGAAGCTACGACACGAACGCAAGCACGCACGCATACACACACATACGCACCCACACCCACAGCCACACACCCACACACTCTCACACACACACACACACACACACACCCACGCACCCACACACCCACACACACACACGCCCCCACGCCCACACGCCCACACGCCCACACGCACACACACACACACACACACACACACACACACACACACACACACACACACACACACACACACACACACACACACACACACACACACACACACACACGCACACACGCACACACACACACACACACACACACACACACACACACACACACACACACACACACACACACACACACACACACACACACACACACACACACACACACGCCCACACGGCGTGTGTTACATTGCTCTTGAATTGTGTTGTATATCATCTGGATTAGGAAATAAATTTACTTACTTACTTTTTTACTTATGATGACGGCCGGATGTCAGGTCAATAAATAGGATCAGTGGACCGGGTCACTAACATTCTTATAGGCTCATAAGCCCAATTGTCCTCTTTAATATCGACTTCACTCCTTAACAGTGATCACATAGATTACACAATACAACAATATAATAGCACATGTTTATTAAATTATTGCTGTTTTTATTTGTACATTTTTTTTTTTTATAAGTCTCTCATAACTCTTTTTGAGTGGTCGTTGTATACAATGCTAACTTTGAATGTAATGCATTTATTTGTGTGGTATTTCAATGCATGTATACGTGGCGTGAGACTAATAAAATACTACTACTACTACGTTGACAATTGTCAACACCAGGAGGCGCCTCCATGACGTCATCGCCGTCACGTGACTGTGTCTCGGATATAGTGTCCTCGGTGATACGGCGGCGGCTTTTTGCATTTTAAAAAGCTCCACAAATGTATCAACTGATTCCGTTTAATGACGGTCCCGTAGAGTAGCACGTGGTCAGGATTGTCCCCACGGCGATTCCGGAGGGTTACGGTTTGGTAAGGTTTATCGTAATGTTTTTTAAGATAGTTAGCCTCCGAAGCAATGTATAGCAGGTAGAACATCGGACTTATTTTTGGGGTGGACTTTGGTTCAAATTATTCTGCTGCCGTTTCGTCGCTTGGGCAATTTCGTTTCTGCGTTCGAATGAACAGGTCTGTCAAAAGGTGAAGCATGAAGCGCCTTGAACGATCCTAATAATTATATGGTGTTTTATGACCAGGTCACTATTGCAATGTTGGTGGTCAGCCGGAAGAAGGAATATTATACCCTGTTCAGAAACAGCGCAACGTTTGCATTAAAGGTACATATATGCGTCTATATCCAAGATGCTTTTTCGACGCGTCCTTTAGTGAAACAAACGCCGTCCAAACAAAAGATAGCATTCACATGTCGTTATCAGACTGCAGCAGTCAGTAAATAGTTTGACAAGCCAATCTGACTGTTCAGTTGGAGTGGCCGAGGGGGGGTATTGTCACTTTGCCTTGATCACTCCCCTGAACTCGTTATATTTTATATACCGATTAGGCACTGTACATTATATATACCGATTTGGGACTGACTAACACTGTCGTTCTGACCCGTTGGTGATCTTTGGTTCGCGATGAATTCGGCGCAGTATAAATTATTGTTGCATTGTGTTGTTCGGACACACACACGCACACACGCACGCACTCACGCACACACACACAAACGCACACGAACACACACACACACACGCACGCGAACACACACACGAACATACACCCCCCCACACACACACGCACGCACGCACACACACACACACGCACACGCACACGCTCACCCACCCACCCACCCACCTACACACACACACACACACACACACACACACACACACACACACACACACACACACACACACACACACACACACACACACACTTGTAAACTTCACGTTCTCTCCGATCGTCGCCATTTTGAACAAACAACGAGCATTTGTAAGCGTGTTAAGGTGTTTATGTAACGAGCTGTGTGTTTTCTAACATTTCGTAAATATTACTATCACGACTGTCATCTACCAAAGCATCCCGTCAGGTGACCGGCATTTTTGCTAGTAATATATAATAATAAAGTGCCTCATAGGCTCGAATTCAAATTGTGTAAACCTTTGTTTTCCATTTTCTAAATTAACTGAAGACGTAGCGATATTAAAGTGACGAGAAAACGTTATAATAATAACTATCTTGCATAATTTGTCTACAAAATCATAAACGCTCACGCACACACACGCGTGCGCGCACGCACATACACAACACACTAAAACACACACACGCGCACTTATGCACACACGCACACACGCACACACGCACACAAGCGCGCGCGATATTAACAAGTTACATGGAACTAGGTTTCAAGATTACTATATAATTATCTAACTATACTCGAGCTAGCGTATGTATGTTGAAATCCGTTCTCTATGTAGACGGCTTACAAAAGTTTCAGGGATTAATGTATGACCCCATGTATGAAACGTAACGTGTTTTTTTCTAAATAGCCTGCATACCAAGGGTTCTTAGTGGATTTTAGGGGAAATCGCTGCGTAAAACGTAACTGTTATATCCAACATCAATCTACAAAGTTAAAGTTGACGTCATAACAAACGTCCGTAAGACGACAGCGGAAAACCGTCTTTCCTGAGTGACCGACGTAACTAATATCTGAACCAGCATACTGGCTCTTTCCAACGTCGTCGAACGTAATGTGAAAAAAAATCGTTTTAGCAAAAACGTCCACAAACACATCCATAAGGTGTGTCAGCTTTAATAATCTAACTATTATCGAGCTTATATCTGTACGTATGCGGATAGGTTAACGTTTTCTTCTTAGACGGCTTCAGTCTCGTGGGCCAGACTTTCATGGACGTATCACCTCTATCTAAAAAATCCTATATCTGAAAAGGTTTCTCCCCTGTTATAAGGCTGATCCATTGTTCGGATCGTAAAACGTAATGCAAGCATACAGCGTAAAAAGCGGTAAATACGCGCGGTAAATACTTCGGAAAAACTGCCCCTCCATCAAAGGCTAGACCTGTTGCTTGGCAACATGAAGGAGACGCTGAGGCAATAGGCTTACGTCTACCCGTCTATACCATTTGACAACTGTACACTCTAAAGCCTTTCGATGAACGTACGTCAATTTCTCTCCGACATTTGTAATTTTGACCTTTTTTTGTGCGTGACGCGGTTGTTTACGTTTGTTGTTTTTTAATGGCGGTGAAATTGTGTATTATCTTCAACTGATCTAACACTAAGAGGGAGTAAGTTCCACAGAGTCAATACAGCATTGACAAACCTTAGTTCCAACGTTAGTTGACTGTATTTAGTATTTATGGCTGTTACACAACTTAAACTCTCAAATGCTGCAATCGATCAGATGTTACAACTGAATATATCGCGATATACCAACAAACAATTAATCTACCACAAGCAAACGGTCAATTATCTGTGAACAGTATCATCCTATTCATAGTTTCACGTTCTCACTGCTCACTATGACAAAACTGTAAACTTGAAGGATATATCCAGATCGTAACTACTCAGGCTTCGCTTTTGTTGTTTGTGTTTAACAGCAATGCATCCATCGTATCCATCGCCACCATAAACTACTTAGGTCGGCTACTGTCAAAATGTGCCTACCGTTTTTGCTGTGCAAACCATGTCGACGCCCGTTGGATACAATACTTGCAGCTCGGAGTGACAATACCACTGGGACCACTCTATATAATGGTAATTTTCAACATCACGTGTCTTACATTCCCAACACTCGAGTATAAATGCATTCGTGACTCAAGCAGACACTTAACGAGTCAAGAGCTGCACCCAAGTGCGAGAACACTTGGACTTCTTCCGCGCTCTTTTAATTCGTGTTTCAGCTCATGCTGATATGATATGAGGCCGATTAATTTTTTTTGCGTAGTTCTGTGTATGTCGGTACATGTGTGCGTGCGTGAGTTCGTTCGTGCGTGCGTGCGTGTGTGTTTATCTACAGCGCTTGCATTTATGTTTGTGGGCATGTACATACGTATGTATGTATGTATGCATTTATTCATGTACGTCTATATCTATTGTGCGCATGTCTGTTTTATGACTGTCTCTGTTGGCTGTCGCCAACTTGGACCTCTTGGCTATTGAGCTAAACGATTCAGATCATGTTTAGTTGTACCGGCTGTAACACGACATAGAGGGTCTGAAGTACCCATGTAATTCAATGCACGTAGCGGATAGGATGTGACAATTAAGACGCATAAATAATAGTTTATTCTGGATACGTTGCAACGTAAACAGTAGTTACTACATGTAAGTTTCTCGACACGTGATGGCTGGAGTAGGCGCCTTCGTCAAGTGTACCGGTTATTTGTGTAGTACAAGTATCACATGTACTTGTTAACGTTCCATGTATGGCCTGCGTTTCACGAATAATTGACTGATGTCCATCCGTGTTCAAATCATTGCCTGCGTAACTTGCGGTTCGTTGACGAAACTATGTCTTACGTGTCCGTTGTCTTTCAACAACATTGACCAGGATTGCCATTTGCCATCCAAAGCAAAAATAGGTGACAATTAGACGATGTAGCAATTGGCTTACTGAGAATCCACTAACAATTGGTCATCTATGTGGATCAGGCCTTTCTTAAATGTTTAAATTTTTTAACCATATTCACAATAATACAAAAAAAACAGAGCAACAACAACAGAAGTTGCAATTCTACAATAACAACGGAGTTCGACGAATCCAAAGAACAAAGACGGTGGGCAGAAGAAGGATGAATTACCTGAGGAATGAGGTTGGGGTGGAGGTCAACCTAACGGAAAGTTTGACGAAAAGCCGGATGAGATGGTCCACTGGGAAAGAATGGATGCAAACTAGCGAAGAGGGGAAAAGTGGACACACCAAGGATGCAGGAAAAGGGAAGAGCACAGCTGCTGTGGGAGGACGGCGTGAGGAGGGATTTGTGAAGATAGAAGACGAAAAACGTAATGAGGGGACTCTGCTAATAGGAAACAGTGTTGAGAAAGAACAGAACGAGTGGTTTAACAATATTACACACACGCACGCATGCACGCATGCACGCACGCCGTCTGCCTATATCGTTGGTGATCCGCCAGAAAGCCCACACAAACAATCACGAGGAGGCAAATTAAGCTGCGAACGGAGAAGTGACTGGATTAACGCAAAATGCAACAATAGGCTTCTTCTTTTTGACAAATGTTTAGTATAGACAAAACACACGTGCACAGACGTACATACACGCACACGCACACTTTGGATAGACACTTGTATGCATGCAACCACTGTGAACTATATGAATTGATAACTATTTATCCTATGTTGTGCAACAATATTACAACGAGATTCACAGTGTGTTTTCTGTTGTTCATTGTGCTATTATTATTATAGGGGCATAGCCAGTAGATGCGAATCAAAGTCATTGGATATATGCATAAACATTGCATCGGAGATACGCATGTAATAAGATCCAACATGGCCGATATCTGAAAGTTTTATGAAATGACAAACATGAAGCCGTTATATACATCTGGTGATGTGTTTATTTTAAATGTTGACCATGAAAATATCGGTTTGTACACCACTTTTGTGACATTATTATGCATAGTTGCAAAGCTATTGAAGAAAATATGTATTTCAGTAATGAAGGCCCTGATTTGCATATTTAAAAAAATGCCCTAGGTTGTCCCGAGGACAACCAAGCTGAATTGCTTCAGGGACACCATGGGATAGAAAATCCACCAAAAACATTATACTATAGAGCATCCATCCATTAATTCAATTGCAAATGGACTAAATCAATGTTAGATCGCAACGCTACTCCCCCCATAGCGGCTAAAAATCGGGGTTCACTGTGCTTAAAAACGATTGTTCACATTAATATTCAACGAAGTTATATTTATTATATATCGCTGGGTAGATTAGTCCGTTATCTTGCCAATGGTATGCAAAATGTGTATGAAATATGCAAAGAAAATATATATCACAGCATTAAATAACGCCTACCCCTACATTTCACTAAGCCAAAACGTCATTGGCAGCGACTTTTGACCACTTGTCATTGTCGTCAAAAATGACAATGTTCCACCACGTGAATTTCGGTGGACTTTTTTTCTGGTAATATAGACATATAATACTAACTAAAAACACTGTCATAATTACTATTGAAATTTGTTTGAGGTTGACCCTCTTTTGGGCATAGATTGACTGGACTACACATAGACGTAGCTTTCAACGTTCTCTATCTGCGTCGTGTTGATATGTATTGGTGTGTCATTTTCTAGCATCACTTGTTTTCGAAATTTTCATCTTCAGACCTTGTTTTTCACTTTCATCAGCTAGCTCCTGCAGCATTTTTGTTTAGTTCGTGCGGTGTAGTAGCGCTTATGAACATGTCGCCAACGAAGCGAAGATGACTTAAATATCCTCCGTCTACCCCTAAGCCTCTGGTTTCCCACGACAGTCTTCGGAATATGCTTTCTGGTGTGTATATATATATATATATATGTATATATATATACATATAGTATATATTTATATATATATACATATATATTTATTTATTTATATATATATATATATATGCAATACATATATATATATATATATGTACATGTATCTATATATACATATATATATATATATATATATATAATTAGGGTCACTTCTCACGACAGGTCCACACGTGATGTTGTTGGGGGGGGGGTAAATTTAGGTTTTATTATATAATTGTGCATATTCTATGGAGTCCACACCGACTGGCGTTGGTGTACTGGGCGATAATGCAATATGTTATATAAAGACATTCAGTGGAATTTCTGGAATGACATAATACTAATATGACATTAATTTCGTTGCAATGTCAACAATTATAAGTAACTATTGACAATGTTAATGCTTATTTATAGCTATTTGACAAGCAACAAGCTTTAGGCGTTCGTTCGTTTCCCTATTGCCGAGCATCGACAGGAACAGATGCTCCCCAGGTGAATTTGCGAGAACCAGACGAAGACTAAAATTACCCAGGCTCCATACTGTGGCTAGTGGTGTCGAGGAGGGTCTTCACATAGGACAAGGATAGGTCGTATGTCCCCTTTCGGTTCCAGGGGGGCCTGGGGATATGTGCCCCCTAGACCTTTCGAATTTGGCCGCGCTATGCCTGGGATAGAGTAGCGTGCCCGATAGAGAGCTGTTGAATGTACTCCCTGTAGATAGAAATTGTAGACGTCGCGGCAAAAAATTCAGCAGCACCGCCCTCCATCTCCCGATGACACGATCCGACGACAGCGGAGTCGTGCTGAAACTTCGGCTCAGCCCACCCAATATGAATTTGGTTCGGCCACAAGGGGGGGGGGGAGCAATTTAAGGTTTGCCCCCCTAGACTTTCCTCTCTGGATCCGCCCTTAATGTCGACCTGTAATTCTAACAATGTTTTGCAACTTTATGAAATACTTGAATCAAAATAGCATAACCCGAACCGATTATCTATTTATTATAAAACAGTGTATGTCTCTGTTTGTTTGTTTGTTTACTTGTCTACGTCTCGCATATCTCCGTCAGTTGTTTGCATGTATTCGGCTGATCTTATGTGGGCCTACTAGCGAGTCCTTTCGCGTGGTTCGTAGATTGAGACCTTTTTACCCCCCCCCCCTTCCGGGGTGTGGATCTTGGGGATTCAATATTTCAAAAGGCTGTAGCGGAGTGGCAACTGCATAATTTAATGTTTAAAAAAAATATAATTTATGCAGTGTCCTGGCAAACACGAATCAATGGTGCGTCGAGTTAGCGGTGTATTGCAAGCCCAGGGTGTGTGGGTGTTCGTATCCCAGTTTTGCTGTTCAGGGAGGTGCAGTTGGATGTTTTCGTGGGCCTCAAATGGATGCAGTTGGGCCCTTAAACAGGGGTGGCGTGTAGATTTAACTACCAGTTGTGAGCTAGGCCATATATAGTTGTGCCTAAATCCTAAATAAAACCATGTTAAGGGTGTACTCAGTGAACTGCATTTTGTGGGTGGGATTATTATTTTTTATAAATAATTGATTCGACAACAGTGCCCCATACCAACAATAATAACGTTTTATGTTATTCACCACAAATCATAGGATAACAGTTGGTTCAAATGAAATTATATATAATTTTGAAAAAAAAGATGTTAGTATTTCGTTTTCTGAATATTATTATATCCGGCATCTTAAACCAGTTTCGTTTGTTGTTACTCTAAGCTGTTGTATTTCATGTCGTTGTGAAAGTCTCCGCGGATCAATCAATAGAAGGTATATGTAATAACAATCGTCATGTATAATAACTAAAATCAAAATTAATGTTCATTCCTCATCTCAGTATAAACACTCCGCAGTGAAAATTGTATGATCTTATATAGCGCTGTATCCAGTTCTTGGGAGCAATAAAAGCACTTTACATTTGATTCCCTGGCAGACCTGTTCAATCGAACACAATCTCGTCGTCTCTGGGAAGCATTCAGCCACATTGCAATTACTGCGCGACTGTTCGTACACACGTATCCATCACTGTCTACAGCCACATATAATTTGTACAGCTGGGTGAACTGGAGCAAAGTGGAGTGAATGAACTTGCTCCTTGTTCGAAACGACAGCAGGGGGATTCAAACGCAGAATATCTCGACTGAGAGTCGGACGCTCTAATCACAGCGCCACCGCGCTCCACTCTTACGTCACGTTGTCACGATACTAATCCTTGAACTCTATGTGCTCGTTCGGTTCGACGAGGTCCTCACGGCCTTTTTCCCGCAGTTTCTCGTTTACCCGATCAATGCAATACTCGACACATTGGACGATTTTATTGACGAGTTCGTCGTTTTCCTGCATGTTGTTTGCCTTGATCTCCTCGGCGTATTTCTTAGTGCATAACTTGTTACAGCGGTATAGTACCTGGCCCCCGGACACGGACGCCGTCAGCACACAGGCCAACAGAAGCAGGACACACTGCAACAAGCGGATATAGACATGGCATATGCAACTCTGTAGCACACACTAGCTACTGCAGTAGACGCAGAACTGCAACGTTATAATTGGTTTAAATGACATACGCTTTGCGATACAGAAGCTACGACACGAACGCAAGCACGCACGCATACACACACATACGCACCCACACCCACAGCCACACACCCACACACTCTCACACACACACACACACACACACACACACACACACACACACACACACACACACACACACACACACACACACACACACACACACACACACACACACACACACACACACACACACATACACATGTAAACTTCACGTTCTCTCCGATCGTCGCCATTTTGAACAAACAACGAGCATTTGTAAGCGTGTTAAGGTGTTTATGTAACGATGCTGTGTGTTTTCTAACATTTCGTAAATATTACTATCACGACTGTCATCTACCAAAGCATCCCGTCAGGTGACCGGCATTTTTGCTAGTAATATATAATAATAAAGTGCCTCATAGGCTCGAATTCAAATTGTGTAAACCTTTGTTTTCCATTTTCTAAATAAACTGAAGACGTAACGATATTAAAGTGACGAGAAAACGTTATAATAATAACTATCTTGCATAATTTACATGGAACTAGGTTTCAAGATTACTATATAATTATCTAACTATACTCGAGCTAGCGTATGTATGTTGAAATCCGTTCTCTATGTAGACGGCTTACAAAAGTTTCAGGGATTAATGTATGACCCCATGTATGAAACGTAACGTGTTTTTTTCTAAATACCCTGCATACCAAGGGTTCTTAGTGGATTTTAGGGGAAATCGCTGCGTAAAACGTAACTGTTATATCCAACATCAATCTACAAAGTTAAAGTTGACGTCATAACAAACGTCCGTAAGACGACAGCGGAAAACCGTCTTTCCTGAGTGACCGACGTAACTAATATCTGAACCAGCATACTGGCTCTTTCCAACGTCGTCGAACGTAATGTGAAAAAAAATCGTTTTAGCAAAAACGTCCACAAACACATCCATAAGGTGTGTCAGCTTTAATAATCTAACTATTATCGAGCTTATATATGTACGTATGCGGATAGGTTAACGTTTTCTTCTTAGACGGCTTCAGTCTCGTGGGCCAGACTTTCATGGACGTATCACCTCTATCTAAAAAATCCTATATCTGAAAAGGTTTCTCCCCTGTTATAAGGCTGATCCATTGTTCGGATCATAAAACGTAATGCAAGCATACAGCGTAAAAAGCGGTAAATACGCGCGGTAAATACTTCGAAAAAACTGCCCCTCCATCAAAGGCTAGACCTGTTGCTTGGCAACATGAAGGAGACGCTGAGGCAATAGGCTTACGTCTACCCGTCTATACCATTTGACAACTGTACACTCTAAAGCCTTTCGATGAACGTACGTCAATTTCTCCGACATTTGTAATGTTGACCTTTTTTGTGCGTGACGCGGTTGTTTACGTTTATTGTTTTTTAATGGCGGTGAAATTGTGTATTATCTTCAACTGATCTAACACTAAGAGGGAGTAAGTTCCACAGAGTCAATACAGCATTGACAAACCTTAGTTCCAACGTTAGTTGACTGTATTTAGTATTTATGGCTGTTACACAACTTAAACTCTCAAATGCTGCAATCGATCAGATGTTACAACTGAATATATCGCGATATACCAACAAACAATTAATCTACCACAAGCAAACGGTCAATTATATGTGAACAGTATCATCCTATTAATAGTTTCACGTTCTCGCTGCTCACTATGACAAAACTGTAAACTTGAAGGATATATCCAGATCGTAACTACTCAGGCTTCGCTTTTGTTGTTTGTGTTTAACAGCAATGCATCCATCGTATCCATCGCCACCATAAACTACTTAGGTCGGCTACTGTCAAAATGTGCCTACCGTTTTTGCTGTGCAAACCATGTCGACGCCCGTTGGATACAATACTTGCAGCTCGGAGTGACAATACCACTGGGACCACTCTATATAATGGTAATTTTCAACATCACGTGTCTTACATTCCCAACACTCGAGTATAAATGCATTCGTGACTCAAGCAGACACTTAACGAGTCAAGAGCTGCACCCAAGTGCGAGAACACTTGGACTTCTTCCGCGCTCTTTTAATTCGTTTTTCAGCTCATGCTGATATGATATGAGGCCGATTAATTTTGTTGCGTAGTTCTGTGTATGTCAGTACATGTGTGCGTGCGTGAGTTCGTTCGTGCGTGCGTGGGTGTGTGTGTATCTACATCGCTTGCATTTATGTTTGTGGGTATGTACATACGTATGTATGTATGTATGCATTTATTCATGTACGTCTATATCTATTGTGCGCATGTCTGTTTTATGACTGTCTCTGTTGGCTGTCGCCAACTTGGACCTCTTGGCTATTGAGCTAAACGATTCAGATCATGTTTAGTTGTACCGGCTGTAACACGACATAGAGGGTCTGAAGTACCCATGTAATTCAATGCACTTAGCGGATAGGATGTGACAATTAAGACGCATAAATAATAGTTTATTCTGGATACGTTGCAACGTAAACAGTAGTTACTACATGTAAGTTTCTCGACACGTGATGGCTGGAGTAGGCGCCTTCGTCAAGTGTACCGGTTATTTGTGCAGTACAAGTATCACATGTACTTGTTAACGTTCCATGTATGGCCTGCGTTTCACGAATAATTGACTGATGTCCATCCATGTTCAAATCATTGCCTGCGTAATTTGCGGTTCGTTGACGTAACTTCGTCTCAAGTGTCCGTTGTCTTTCAACAACATTGACCAGGATTGCCATTTGCCATCCAAAGCAAAAATAGGTGACAATTAGACGATGTAGCAATTGGCTTACTGAGAATCATGCCTTTCTTAAATGTTTGTAAATTTTAACCATATTCACAATAAAAAAAAAACCCAGAACAACAACAACAGAAGTTGCAATTCTACAATAACAACCGTGTTCGACGAATCCAAAGAACAAAGACGGTGGGCAGAAGAAGGATGAATTACCTGAGGAATGAGGTTGGGGTGGTGGTCAACCTAACGGAAAGTTTGACGAAAAGCCGGATGAGATGGTCCACTGGGAAAGAATGGATGCAAACTAGCGAAGAGGGGAAAAGTGGACACACCAAGGATGCAGGAAAAGGGAAGAGCACAGCTGCTGTGGGAGGACGGCGTGAGGAGGGATTTGTGAAGATAGAAGACGAAAAACGTAATGAGGGGACTCTGCTAATAGGAAACAGTGTTGAGAAAGAACAGAACGAGTGGTTTAACAATATTACACACACGCACGCATGCACGCATGCACGCACGCCGTCTGCCTATATCGTTGGTGATCCGCCAGAAAGCCCACACAAACAATCACGAGGAGGCAAATTAAGCCGCGAACGGAGAAGTGACTGGATTAACGCAAAATGCAACAATAGGCTTCTTCTTTTTGACAAATGTTTAGTATAGACAAAACACACGTGCACAGACGTACATACACGCACACGCACACGCACACGCACACGCACACACAAACACATACACACGCACGCACACACATATACACACATACAAACACACACACACAAACACACACACACACACACAAACTCACAAACACACACACACAAACACACACACAAACACACACACAAACACACACACACACACACACACACACACACACACACACACACACACACACACACACACACACACACACACACAAATACACGCACAGACTCAACTGGTAGGCAATTGGTTTCATTCAGTTATATTCTCTCGTACTAGTAAATAATATAGGCGAGCGGCAGATCCCCATGTAAATGCCCCCCTAAACACACCCAAATGTGATATAATTTGAAAGCTCTACATCTCCTCGTCCCACATAGGCCTGTCTCAAAGCAGCCAAGTGATGCAGTAAGCGTGAATCCAAGGTCAAACAAGGTCACCGCCAAATGATGAATTTTTGGAAATTGTGCGCGTCCGCAATCGTCTAAACATTTTAATGGTAATGGTCGCATATCTATTTTATTTAATAACGAGGTGGGCAAGTAATATAGTTTGGGAAAGCTCATTTTCTCCCCGTCAAAGCATGGTACGATATGGAGGTATTTCCTGATATGGTACGTGTTGAGCTAAGGTCAAACAAGGTCACAGTGAAATGACGAACGATTTTTTTGCAATACAACAAAAGTAATAAAGTTAAAATGACACTGTAACTACATCATTTATATGTACAAATCGTATACTCTGTGTTATGAAAGAATAATTTATCCCAGTCAAAATGAGATATGACATGGAGCTGTCAGTTGAAGGAGTACGTGTGGAGCGACGGTAAAACAGAGTCACCGTCAAATGATAAATGTTCGAAATTGTGTCATCCCGCAAACGTCACACAATATAAATGGTTGCGTATATCTACTTTATTTATAAGTTCAATGCAATGTCGTACACCGTTGGAAAGCCAACTGTCTCCCCGTAAATATAGGATACGACGCTGAGCTAAAAAGTGGTACAATAGGTGTGGAGTGAATGTTAAACAAGGTCACCATAAAACGACGAAAGTTCACAACTAAGCTACTCCACAAAAGTTCTACATTTACAATGGTTGCTACTTTATATACATACACTAGGCCGTATTACATACCGTTTGAAAGCGTATTGTAGCCCCGTCAAAACGAGGTATGAAGCTGTAAAGTGGTGCTTTAACTGTGTAGTGTATGTTAAACAAGGTCGCTGTCAAAGGATGGATTTTCGAAATTGTGCCTCTCCGCATATAGTAGGTTAGCCAACATGTGATGTTATGTTTTTAACTGCATTTTGGCAGGATTTTTTGTTAATTGCAGGAATTCTTGCTAGATTCTGAAGGTTATTTGAATGTCACAAATTCAAACTTGTGTCAAAATATTTTTATTAATTAATTGACATCTTCTTGTACACATTGGTGCATAAAAAAAAATATTTAAAGATTTGTACATATATTGTCTGTGTTATCAGGTGTTGAACTTTGAATTTACCCATAATTTTATTGGATAATCTAAAATAAAGGCTAGATCTTCTCAAATGTGTTTATCGCGTACACAAAAGTTGTTTACACACCCAATTATTCTGTGTAAGGCTGTTTGATATAATTAATTTTTGTTGATATAATATGCATATTATTTATTACTATACATGCATTTGGTCATTAACATGACGTGAAAGTAAAACAACTTGCCCAAATGTAGTTAGGTTGTTGAAGAAGAGAGGTGGCAAACGCAGATTAGAACTCTACTCGCAACACACAATCGTACTGTCAGATGTTTTGAGGAACGAGACAATTCAATATATCAAAGAGGAATCAAAATTTCAGGATCTGGTTGACATACATGGAAACTATGGATATTATGCTGGACATAATCAGGGCTGAGACGATGACTAATTGATTGTCTAACCATCTACGATCATACAAACTATGCCCTCCCGATGGAGAACAAGCTCTCTGGCAGATGTGGAACACCCCGAGAAGACAACACCAGGGGCTTATGCAGTAAAACAAAGTATACTTTAATGAATACTGCATTAAAGGAAACTTTGTTTTGAAGAAAACCAAAAGGCCCTTCAACCAAATTCCAGCTGATCAATTGATGCATAGATTATAAAAGTGCCGTACAAGGGACGATCAAGCCAGGGATACGTTTTGCGTCACTTGGTCAGAACGAATACGAATGTCACAGTACTCAAGATCCCCCCTCTTCAATATGGCAGACGACGAGGAAGAGACCACGTTCGACTGATCTAATGGTATACGCCACGGATGAAGCATGGAAGCGTGACGCTGATAACCCAAAGAAGCTTGTCACAAAGTTCTTGGTGTATTCAGAGGAACTGACGGTGAATATGGAAACACTGATTTACAGGTGGGAGTGATGGTCACGGACGCAAGAGTGACGGCTTTTTAACCAGTGTTAACTCCCTGTCGACGGAGTTGCTTTCCTGTCAAGCTTGTGTATGTCAGCAATATCGTCGCTGACTCCTTACAGGAGCCTACAGCAGAAACCGAATTGACCTACAGAGTAACGATGTGCCTTTAGTATCTAAGGCAACGAAATACTCTGCTCCAAGTGACGTGGTCAATAGTCAACTCATCTAACAGCTAAAGACCAAGAAACACAGTAGGTTATCATTACCGTGAAGCAACGTTTTTATACCAAATAGGCCTACCATGCCTGCCCGGTCCGGGTTTTGAACTCAGATCGCTGGCATGCCAGGCGGATGTGTTTATCTGTCTATCTGTTGTGCTGTCTAATAGTTTTTAACGCTCTGAATTTAAAGCTTATGACATGTTGGCAATATGTCAATTGTGTTTCTATATGAGTCAATGTCGTCGATTACACAAATTCTCGGAAAACAGAACCGACTTTTGATGTTACTGCATGTGAATGTAGCGTACAGTTCTTTTCCAATCTGTGTACAGTTATGGCGCCACGCTACAGGGCCTAGCTAATCAAGGTTGTGATGGTTATTTGTTTCATATTTTTATTCAGTGTGCCACACGCCTTCGTGATTTCGTCAAGGAGGTGACACACAGTGACGCCTATTATAGAGTCTCGGTAATAGATTCTATCGTAGCCTCGTTTAATCGACTCTCGCCCGGCTGCGTGACTTCGCCGGGAAACAGAGTCTGACCGAGAACAACGTTATGAATGCACGCGTCTAGTACCGGAGGCTCCTCTAATACCGGTCCTACGGTGCTCCCATCTCGCGGCGCCTGGATAATCGAGGCTAGTGCTACTCAAGAATCCATTTTGTGTACGCTGCCAGCAGCGAATGTTTTGGGCGAGCATCCAATCAGCGTTGTTATCTTGATTCGTAATCAAAAAATAAATTAGGATTTAACTTTTCTGTTTATCTTTTGTATATCCCTCAATATAACCAAAGTTTCCAATGCGCAGCATTAACTTATATAAGTAGACTCTTATTTAACCTTTAGTTTTATTGTTAGCCTGAGAGACAATCATCGTCTCTACCCGGATTTAGGGTAAACCGGGATCAGTGTCGTACAGTGAAAACCAGTGTTATCTTCCAGGCGATAGAATAGGAGCCCTACGGCGCTCCCATCTATCAGCGCCTGAATAATCGAGGCTAATTCTACCGCCAACGTCCGCGGTCGTGTATAGTCCCGTCATCTATTGGATAAATATGAACAAACACATTTCCGTAGATTTTATGGTGGAGCATAAGAAACTAAGAAACAACGGGATTACGGAATGTTGATTCTGAGGAGACCCATTAGCACGTATGAATACATAAGGTAACTTTGAATCCGATTCATAAAAATACGAGATTATCTAGTATACGTGTTTAAATATATTACGAATGGTGACAGTCTATACAATCTCTAAGCAGGTTCTTGCTCTGGTCGAGAGCTCCCTCATACTTCATGCAGTTGGAGATAACTTCCGGTCGAGAGCTCCCTTTAACTTCATGCAGTTGGAGGCAGCTTCCGGTCGCGAGCTCCCTCCAACTTCATACTGTTGAAGGCAGCTTCCGGTCGAGAGCTCCCATCCAACTTCATACTGTTGGAGGCAGCTTCCGGTCGAGAGCTCCCACCAACTTCACATTGTTGGAGGCAACTTGTGACCGGAAGCGAATCGCATGTTGGAGGGAGAGTCTGTATAGGTAAAATAAAAAATGATTATAACAACTAGAAATGCCTTAAAGGGAATAAAAACATCTATTGCTTGAATTCATATTAAATTAGATCCTGCTATATATTTCCATGTCCACCAAGCCAAAAAAATCCCCATAAATCGAAGAATTAAAAATTCCACATTTTATGCTGTACATCCGGACATTTTCGAATATGCATATTTTTGGCGCGCTTTTCGGGATGCCGAGATGTGACGTCAGAGTTGACTCTGCCGATACAGCGACCGCTTGTTTACATTCATTCTCAGCAATATGACAGCAGAGGTGGCTGTGTAATGCGAATATCATCATGGTTCATTGTGCGGCATTCGGTTGTAATGCAAACTCTTCTAAACATACAGCAACACACCATTTTTTTCGGTTCCCTACGGATCCAGTTTTATTGAAGAAACACAGCCGGCTTTGCTCCGCTCATTTTGAGAAAAGCTGTTTTGATCGCGATCCGGAGATGTTGGCAACCCTTGGATATCCTGGTGCTCGAATATCGTTGAAAAGCGATGCAGTCCCAACAATATTCCCGGCAGTAGAAGCTGCATTGATGCCGTCAATCCGCAGAAGACAGGCGTCGGCACGGGCAGGATCGACGGCCGCTTTGCCCGAGTCGAAGGCAAGCGGGTCTCGCAAGCGTTGTTCCAGTGCCGCAGTCGCCGCTGCAGGCTCCGCTGCCGCTGTCACTACAGCCGGCTCAGCAACTACACCCATGGCTTCTTTGGGGTACCAGGTTCCTTCGACGAGTGGTGAATTTACGAGGTCTGCTTACCGAAAGCGGCAACGAATCAAGGTAATTCTTACATGTTATATCTACTATTATTATTCTGTAGGTCTAGTATAATGCCTGGACTGGACGGTCTCGTGTGTGTCAAAATAAGTTATTCAACTTATTGTCATTGTATCCCATTGGTTCCAATCATATCATGGAACTCTTCCTAAGTATCTTATATTCTAAATGTTGTAGTTATGCACGATACTACTATAATAAATCTACATATACTCAGTTTTGTGGAAAATTTGATAGTGTAATCAAATCGATTCAGGTGACTGTTTTTATCATTATCATGGTTACAGGAATGTAAGGCAATAAAACAAAAACGTCAGCAAATTAATTGATGCTAATTTGTTAGTTATGCATTTAATTAATCTATTTACTTTTACATGCAAATAAGAAATAATTATTTTAATTATACTCGTTGCCGAGTCAGGTTAGTCTGTTATAATAAGTTTTTTAAACCGTAAGAAGCAATACTTGGATGTAGAACATTGCAATGTGAATTTGCAGATGGAAGAATAATTATATTTTCAAATGTATTTAACGTTGAATTTGCATAAATTAATTATTATTTTTCATACATAACATTTGTTGTTTTTTAAATGACAATACTTGGACTTTATGAAAGTGCCATGCATTTTGATCAACATCAAATGTATGTACACATAAAGTACCATGCATAAGTTAGATATTTAAAACAAAAATTATAAAATTAGGAAGTGGTCTGTCTCACTCTCATAGTTGGAACCAGTTGCTGGCAATCTCCTCCTCTGACACATGACTCACTAAAGTCTTATGTCATCAATGACTTGCTGAAGAATTATCCCCCATCAGTATTCTCTGTAGAAACAGTTTATTACAGTGTTTGGCACCTGTCTGCTAATCCAGCTAATTGGACTCCTTTGTTGTGACTCCTCCACTTGACTGAGGAACTAAGTGTAGTGTTTGCCCTAGTCAACTGATCAATGATCAAATCTAATTAATTACCAGTTGACATTGCACTTTGTAGGTCTTTCCTGCTATGAATAACAAATACACCAGCCACCTCCAGCTGGCCCACTGCATTCTCCCTCCAGTTAAAATAGTTATCTGAACCTGATCTACTGGTAATTAAAGCATGCTAGGTGGAAATGGCAGGAACTGGGTAACATGGATGTGACATGTCGGATACTTATTATTACTATAATTAACCCATGCAATTAACCCATGCCTAACATCACCCTGATCACCATTGCAATTGGTAAACCTTGCAGGTAGATGTGATTAATTATTATTAATATTGAATGGTTACCACATTGAACACCCTGTAGATTACAGTATGTATTCATCGAGTTAATAATATATTATGTTTAAGTTTTCAAAAGTAATGTTTTCAATAAATATAATTCTTACAGTAGATGCAGCTTTCATAACACACACTATTGTAACACACAAGTACTGTTACATTTGTTACTATAGAATTCTTACAGTAGATGCAGCTTTCATAACACACACTATTGTAACACACAAGTACTGTTACATAACACACACTATTGTAACACACAAGTACTGTTACATTTGTTACTATAGAATTCTTACAGTAGAGAGCAGCTTTCATAACACACACTATTGTAACACACAAGTACTGTTACATTTGTTACTATAGAATTTTTAATATTTCAATAGTAATTTATTGATTTGTATTTTCATAACTCCAGTGCACAGGCCTATGGTGAATTACATTACAGTGTCATATATTGCTATTGCCTAGTTTCCATTTTATTACAGTTGAATATCGAAGACAATGTACATCATGCAATATATACTATTACATTTGAAGGTATTATCATTACATTTTGAATTGGAACTACAGTATGTACCGAGATAAATATTTAGAACAAAAATATAACTATTGTATCTTGTATTATCTACTAACAACGTTTAGGGATAGAACATATTTTTCATTTTATGTCTGTATAACATGAATGAATGGAAGACAAAAGAAATGTCACTGCAATTTAATAGATTGCAATCAGTGTAATTACACCTTACTGCTTGGTGCATTGCTAATTACTGGCACAAGTCATGATGTTTTTTTAAACAGAAGCTCAGAAATGTACCAAGGACCATTATTCGGCTCCCACATTATTCAAGGGATGGATGTTGGCAATCATAAAACCTGGATAAACTAGTTCAATAGGATACAGAAAGCATAATAAAATTTATATTTTGATGCGACATATATTAATAAACATGTATATATATTATATGCCAGTTACTATTACATTGTTTCTGTTATTATATTGTGCTTTGTTCAACTTATTGTTACTAATAGGTATTATTATTATTACACCACTCCTAGAGCAGGCTTCCTATAGTGACTATAAAATTGAGTATTGCAGGATTGTTCATGTCTGCAGTCACATATTGTTATGATAGTAACTATATCAATGGATAAGGATTCTACTAATGATGTTACAAAATGTCATTAATGAATTTATTTGATTTTTAACTTAATGTTATTAAAAAAATCAAGTAAATTTATCAAATAATAAATATGTTCACATTTGGATGTGGGTTGTTGCCCAGCTACCAAGTGTGAAAATGGTCATTTGTTGTGAAACAATAACAATAAATGCAATGCAAGTTGCAAACCTATCTATTGTATATTTAATAGATGATTAGTTATAACCAAAAATAAAATGTTCACAAGTAATATATTGTCACATTTTCCAGGTAATTGTTTGCATAAAAGTGTAACATAACAAAAGTAACTATGTCTCTGTGTAGATTCTGTAAGCGTGATATCAATTATTTATGATGTTTTTATCATAGAATAAACAATACATACCTTGCAACTTGAAATTAATTTATTAATTTGTATTTTTCACAGCTAGGCAGTCTGTTCACACTTGGAAGCTGGGCAAATGACTAGACAAATGGATGTACTCCTTTCTGACAAGATGGTAAAAGACAGGATTTTGTTTGCTTTTGTCAGAAACCTACAACAATTTATTTTTTTGCAAATTCTATAAGGGTCATTTGTTATTTCAGTTATTTGCTGACATTCTGGCAGCAGCTCGAGATAGTCCACCGTCGACCAAGAATGGGTCATCTGAAGATACAGCAACTGAATATGACAGCTCTCGTACGGATTCCTGTGATACAGAGGATTCCACACCTGAGTCAGTCACAGCTTCCACTCCAAAAAGGAGCAGCAAATGCTTTCAGGTTGACATCAGGCCATCAACTCGCACGAGAAGAGTGCATGCAGTCTGTGCATCAGAGCAGGTTGCTGTGCAGGTGACATCAGCAGTGAGGTCAACGAGTGTGCAGTGCAGTTTGTTGACTGGTCCGATTAGTGACTCGAGTGACTAAAACGGGGAGGAAGAGACATCTGCTGCAGATCCAGAGTATGTTTGCTCTGACAATGAGTCGACTAGTCGTGACAGCAGCAACAGTGACAGCGATGACCATGTCGACCAGTACACTGACACAGAGGAGGGTGTTACAAACAAGACTCCCTTGAGGAAAGATTGCTGCCCTTCCAGGGAGAGGTACTTCTTGGTTGCAGAGTCTTCACTTCGTCATCTTTTCGCACGTTGCCGAAACTGCACTGGCCAAACCAATGTCGTAGTGCAGCAGTTTCTCGGCTCAATGGGAAGTTGCCCTGTAAAAATAATAATTGGTCTGTAGATGTGAAGCTATGCTATTTATTAGCATGTCATAGGTAAAGTGATCAACAAAATGGACTAGATAACTTGTTTATCAATGGGTATTTGCTGAAGCCATATTCTCATCTGCCTGCAGGGGAAGTATTCCCATGGGTGTTGTTTGGCTTATAACCATTGTCTGTGCACTGTGTGGTGATTCACATTGTGTTACCAGGTATACACAGTTACCAACATTTGGAATGATTCATCCCAGTAACACTGTGTTATGAAACTTGCTTGATGAATTTGTAATGATTCAACCCAGTAAAACTGTGTTCTGAAACTTGCTTGATGGATTTGTAATAAATGTCACACACAAAATTTGATTAAAAATGTCCTTATGATTTTTATGGACATAGTCGTAGGGCACATATATACCCACTGGTAGCATCTCACATATAAGATCCCTAAGGTTACACTAAACCCCTAGGTCTAGGACATAATCCTTCAGGCTATAACCCATTACCATAATTATTCAATTGTTCTGCATGTTGTTTTAATGTTTATTTTAGTTTATTTTGATTATATAGTAGCTATATTGTAATTGTTATGTGCCAGACTCAGAGTAATAAAATTATTGTTCCACATAAATGACATAATGATAATCTAGAGCTGTCATTATATATGTCATGATATTATGGTCATCTCGCGAACAATTGTCCAACTAAAAAAGTGTGGGTTTTGTCCAGAGGCGTGATATCGTAAGTAGCTATAAGTATAACGTCCTAAACTCGATCCGCATAAACCAGACAACCATGCTTACGACGTTCGACGGTTCGTAACTTTGTGAAGTTTGTCTTTGACAAGTCTGTTTACAATTACTTCGTCCGATGACCTACTTAGCTACAACCTCTAGCTAACTCTCTGTACAGCTTTGACACCGCATTTTATAATATAACGTCGTACTAAAACGATATAATTGTTGTTGTCGACAGTTTTCACACCATATGTGTCATTATAATGAAGTTGAAGCTTACCAGTCGGTGTTGCATGAGCGAACATTGTGACTGTCCGACTCCGCATCATCTTCTTCGCTACCGTCGCTGAAACGCTCGGAAAGAGCGGAATTAGACGAATCATCCGCTGTAACCGTTCCCGCTAGTGGCTCAAAATCGTATGATTTCACTTGAAACTCTGCGAAACTCCCACTAGCCATGATGTTACAAGAGAATGGAGAGAACAACAATGGCGATGCATAGATGTCAACAAAGCCGCGAGTCGGCATTGACGTCACGATACCACGTGATCGCCTAGCTCATTAAATTTCAACTTTCTGCGGGAATCTCTACACAGACGGGTTTAAAATAGAATTTTGTCTACAAACGTATTTTTCTGTATTTTTTTAATGTTGTCAAATGTTACATACAATGTTAATCTTTGTGTACACATGGAAAACGGATTTTAGCTAATGCCTTGTTGTTATTTCCTTTAAATAAAATGAAATATCCCGAAGAATGTACAGTAATTTGAACACTGCGTGGACTCGTGCAATTAAACAAACATTGTCTAACATCTTGGTTGGGTTCCTTACTGATTGATCAAACGCAACGAATTTGCAAAATGAGTAAGACTAATCATTTTTATATTAGCAGGCATCTTTTTTGCCCAAGAGGATACGTGAACGTGGTTAATTAATCAGACAACCTCAACGCATATGACATTACCTTTTAATAAAAATCACGTCAAGGCACCGCCTGGAGTGCATAAAGCCGCCAGTTGTGCTTGTCGATTACTGTGATATTTAAGCATTACGGACGATTTCTTGTCGAGACTATTTGACATGGAACAAAAACACGCCCCAGCTTCGTGCAAATCGAATTGTATTTTTATAACCCGCTGCTGCTGTTATTCACCAGCCAATACAACTTGGTTCGTGTAGATGACATGAAATCGCTACATATCCGTCATTGTAGCACAAGTGTTTATAGACCCAAGTGTTATTGTTGCTTTGATATCGTCACAGCATTACGAGGTCGTATTTCGCATGATTTCATTATTTATTTATGATGCAATGTTTTTATTTAATATTTCCATTTTATAAGACGTTTTTGTTATATACTGTTTTAAAAAAAATACTATAACAAATAGGTTGTATGTGGTGTGTGTCCGTGCGTGCGTGTGTGTGTGTGTGTGCGCGCGCGCGCGCTTGTGTGTGTGTCATTGTGTGTTTGTGTGTGTGTGTGTGTGTGTGTGTGTGTGTGTGTGTGTGTGTGTGTGTGTGTGTGTGTGTGTGTGTGTGTGTGTGTGTGTGTGTGTGTGTGTGCATGCACATGCGTACATGCGCGTGCGTGTTCCGTTATTATAGTGTCAATTACTATGCGGAATTGGGACAAATAGAATTACATTTGACCGAAACATTTACGTTCATACGTCACTGTAGCACAGCGTTGCAACACAGGAATCGAAAGAACCGATATTCGTTCGATCCTGCTGTCGTCCGTCGCAGTTAGTGCAATTTAGATACTCCCATTTGTCTCAGTTCAGTCAAATTCAGAGTACGTTGCAGAAGACACCTCGACCGAATTATTTGACCGAATGTACCCTCTTCGATCAGTCACTGCAGCTTAACAAAAACAGTCAAAATAATGCGAGCGTGCGTTCGTTGAACTGCGCTGCCAGCGAATGACGTATGTGGAGTCTTGATCCATCCTGTCGGACACCGCACGATACACAGACAGTTCCTCTCCCTTGATATCCGGCGTCTAATTGTCGGCGTGTTTCTCCTCAATGTATACACAGAGAGGTGATTTATCCCTCGCCGGGGAGCGGACGTAGCTACTGATGGGCCCAGGTGTGGATCCCGGTGGAGGTTGTAGGAGGAAGAGCCACAATAACACACTATACTCGGTGACTGACACGCCAGCGCTTTATCTTCATTACTCTCCGAATGTAAGGTATGTTCGTGTATCTCTTTACGGCATTTTTTGTAGATTAAGGAATTGACGAATCAATATTACGGTTAGGAGACTGTGGCTTGATTTGGTCTGATTTGATCGTTGATACGTTGAACAGAAACAGTAACTCAGCACAGTACTTAAAGGAAGAAATGATAGTGTTAAATCATATTAGTCCCTCTCTCCCTCCTCTCTCTCTCTCTCTCCCCTCTCTCTTTCACTCTCCTCTCTCTCCCTCTCTCCTTTCTCTCCTCCTTCTCCTCTCTCTTTCCTCTTTCTCTCCTCTCTCTCCCCCTCTCTCTCTGTCCTCTCTCTGTCCTGTTCCTCTCCTCTCTCTCCTCTCTCTCTCTCTCCCTCACTCTCCCTCTCTCTCTCACTCTCTTTCTCTCTCTCTCTCTCTCACTCACTCTAGTCCTCTTCCGTGGGTGCATTCGTGCAGGTGTTGTAGCCTGCATAATATTAGCTACAATGTGCGTTTTCATGTCTCTCAAAGGAGCGCTTAGCTTTCATTATTCTGGCAACCTTGTAACTGGCGAGGCAGATCTGTATCAGTTCTCGGCATGAATGTCACTTCGTTTTCAACTCATTACCACTTAGAGAGTGGAGACGAACTCGCTCGGGAAATTACCAACTCATTTTTCTTCTGCTGCAAGATCGCGAGTTAGTGGGCTTCTAGCGAAGTCGTAGCAAACATAGCCACAACGTAGTGTGTGGAACGATTCACTGGCGTTGATAAAGCCACACCCGCCAGTTAGTGGCAGTGTCACGTGAATCCGTCTTGTGGTGACCCTTTATTAGATGCCAGCCAGCCAGCCAGCCAGCCAGCCAGACAGCCAGCCAGCCAGCCAGCCAGCCAGCCAGCCAGCCAGACAGCCAGCCAGCCAGCCAGCCAGACAGCCAGACAGCCAGACAGACAGACAGCCAGACAGCCAGACAGCCAGCCAGCCAGACAAGCAGACAAGCAGACAGCCAGACAGCCAGACAGCCAACCAGCCAACCAGCCAGCCAGCCAGACAGCCAGACAGCCGATCAATAAGCTAGATAAGCAAGATAGATGTGGTATACAGGGGTACACACGAAAGGAACAAGAACTAAACACATTTGTTAGACGATTTTCACACTTTTATGATCATTCTACAACCGAATCATGTTCAAGCGAAAATTGAATCTAAATAACTGACGAGCTAGAAATACATTATTCTTGTCATTCCTGTTTTATTTAATTTTCCGACTTTCTCCATCGTCAGTGTGTTTATAATAAATTGACACGTCTTTAAACGACGCTGCGTCATTTTATGGGTCACGCGGCATTTTCATATCGCACGCAGCGAACATTACATGGCGCCTCATTACGTCCAATAATCGCAACTCGGC
>CM034542.1:21529817-21553872 GCA_020002185.1 Paraescarpia echinospica
TATATATATATATATATATATATATATCTATCTATATATATATATATATATATATATATACATATGCCTAACGATCAGTACAGTGAGCCGCGATATCAGATCTCCGTTACTTACCGTGGTCGACAGACAAATTGCTCCCATCAAGACGTAATTAGTTACGCCAATGCGCATACATTTCCCGTGTGAATAAATTCTGCACCGAGCGTCGTGCTGATTATATTGTTGGACAGGCAGTCCGGTCGCTGCTATGTTCAATACGTAGAAACTTCTTTCGAATATGCAATTATTGTGATCATCGAGGCGAGCTCGCTGTCGCTTCTCTCCACGTCTAATAGACGCACGGCAATGAATATTTTACGAATACACCCTTTAACGGCGACGGAAGAAATCAGAAGTGTTCTGTGTGATACATTAAGGACAACAACGGTTTCCGCTGTGTCCACTTCAAACGTTCCGTGTGTATCGTCTGTCTCAATCATTCATGGCAGTCTTTGTGTGTCCATTTGTTGTTGAATGACATGAGAGAACGTATATAGTTTGTATTGATAAACTGCGTTGACAATCTGGTCATGATGTGATATGATAGCACAGATAACATTCTGCGTAAATGTTGATAGACGCAGCAGTAGGCGTAATAAATATTATTTTTAACATTCTCCGTAACAGGAAAGTGTAAAAAACATCATTACTTAGCAATGTCCAGGTTACATTTTAGAGTTGTCTGTTGTGTGACATTCACAATTCTCACGAGATCACGACACCTGGTCACGTTCACAAACTTCACAACACGACACGTTGTTGTGTTCATACCGTTCCCGTCATGGCGCCCGGCCTTGTTCACACATATCTCATCTAGGCACCTGGGCACATTCACAAACTTCACAACACGACACGTTGTTGTGTTCATACCGTTCCCGTCATGGCGCCCGGCCTTGTTCACACAGATCTCATCTAGGCACCTGGGCACATTCACAAACTTCACAACACGACACGTTGTTGTGTTCATACCGTTCCCGTCATGGCGCCCGGCCTTGTTCACACAGATCTCATCTAGGCACCTGGGCACATTCACACAGTTTATTCAGTTCATCTGGACTTGTGCATATATAGTTCGCGTCTCCCCCAACATACATGCTATTTGTGTGAAGTCTCACTGTAACAATTTGATTCTCACATCTGCGTGCGTCTGTATGTTCCACCAACCGAGCCACCAAGGTGCTCGGATTACCCACGATTTTGAAAGATCCCCCTCAATCGGTTTTGCTCGTCTGAAAAAAAAAACCTAGCAAGTATCCAATACAGCATGTTGGCTCGTTTACGCAACCATTTATGTAGTTTTCGCGAAATCGCGATAAAAATTGTAACTTATTTAATGGTTTTATTAAGTAAAGTTATTATAAAAATGTAAAAGCTTCCTTGGCTTCTCGAAAACCACGTGACCGACAAGATATGTGGTTCGAATACTAATTGCCAGCCCGGTAAATTGACAAATTATGACATTCACGACCAACGTCAATTAGTTTTGACCACTTAAAATAAATTGTGTATTTTTATTAAACAATCTGCGCGACACATTTGGATATTAAAAAAAGACAAGTTCTTTTATTGCGCAATATACAGTCCTCAGGACTGTTTACAGCGTTTTACATTTTATTCCCTGACAGACCTGTTCAATCGAACACCATCTCGACTTCTATGGGAAGCGTTAAGCCACGATGTAATTAATGCGCGAAGATTATTCGTACATACATATGGTGCACTGTCTAAAGCCAGGTACTCATTCATACAGCTGGATGAACTATAGCAACGGGAGTTGTGAAGGAACTTACCCATAGTTCGACAAGACAGAACAGGATTCGAACCCGGATTCTCTCGATTGAGAGTCCAGTGCTCTATTCACTGTGCCACAGCGCTCCATATACCCGGATTTGCGATGGGCTACACCAGCCAAGGAAGCCAATCTAACTGCGCACCTAACGGCATCACAAAACAACCGATACATTAAACCACCAATCTACAACCCGCGCTAGGTTCATTGGAATGAAGCACCTAAAAAGTAGCCCTTACAGCGAGTTCAGTAACACGAGCCACAGTTGGTTGAAATTAGTTTCATTATGACCACCTGACCTGTCGCCATCCACTGATCCAGTGAGCGATTTCATAGGCTGAACGTAAATTCAGAGTTTCGCAAAGCGATCAGCCAGGGGGTACTGCTGGCTGGCACTGACGTAATCAGCAGCAGCGACCCCTGGCGCGCGAGGATGATTTATATCCCTTATCAGCAAGCCTACTAGAATAACAGAAACAACAGCCACTGTCATCATTATACCCCTTATCAGCAAGCCTACTAGAATAACAGAAACAACAGCCACTGTCATCATTATACCCCTTATCAGCAAGCCTACTAGAATAACAGAAACAACTGCCACTGTCATCATTATACCCCTTATCAGCAAGCCTACTAGAATAACAGAAACAACTGCCACTGTCATCATTATACCCCTTATCATCAAGCCTACTAGAATAACAGAAACACTGCCACTGTCATCATTATACCCCTTATCAGCAAGCCTACTAGAATAACAGAAACAACTGCCACTGTCATCATTATACCCCTTATCAGCAAGCCTACTAGAATAACAGAAACAACAGCCACTGTCATCATTATACCCCTTATCAGCAAGCCTACTAGAATAACAGAAACAACTGCCACTGTCATCATTATACCCCTTATCAGCAAGCCTACTAGAACAACAGAAACAACTGCCACTATCATCATTATACCCCTTATCAGCAAGCCTACTAGAATGACAGAAACAACTGCCACTATCATCATTATACCCCTTATTAGCAAGCCTACTAGAATAACAGAAACAACAGCCACTGTCATCATTATACCCCTTATCAGCAAGCCTACTAGAATAACAGAAACAACTGCCACTGTCATCATTATACCCCTTATCAGCAAGCCTACTAGAATAACAGAAACAACAGCCACTGTCATCGATAATATATACAGCAATGATTTAATTGGTGCAAATTATCAATTGCATGGAATAATATATACAGATGTTTCTGACCACTTATCAATATTCTTGCTCACTAAACAGACTAAGCGCACAAAAGTAGAAACGACAATAGGGACTAGTATATATAATGCGCAGACTACTGCTACATTCAAAGAGAGTATACATAAAATATGCTAGGATGAAGTTGATGCATGCAGAGATCCTCAAGAAAGTTATTCTATATTCATTAATGAGATATTAGTTGCATACAATAATAATATTAGGACAAGAAAACATAAACCGTGGATTACTACAGGACTCAGACACTCCATTAGAACTAAACACAAATTGTATATGTACTACTTGAAGAAAAAAAACGACTGTATTCAATTAATTATAAAAGATATAGAAATAAATTAAATTGTCTTATTATTGTAGCAGAAAGATAATACTATCGACGTGAGTTTCAACAGCACAAGGGTGATTTGCAAAAAAACTTGGATAGTTTTAAAGAGTATTATAGGAAGGAAGGAAATATTTTTATATAATGACAAATTACTAATTGACGGTAAATAAAAAAAAAATGCATAGCTGATAAATTTAATGAATATTTTACAAGTATGGGTCCAGAACTGGCTGGTAAGATACCAGTCATGTGATAGAGTCCTGATGATTACCTCCAAGGAGTCTATACAAATTCAATGTATCTGTCGCTAGCCACACCAGATGAGATAAAGGGATTTATTAATAATTTTTAAAACTCTAGTCCTGGATGGGATGGCATAAAACCTACTATTGTCAAGCCGGCCTTCTCCAACCTACTTGATCCTTTAAGTCACATTGTAAACTTATCATTTGATCAAGGATATGTTCCTGATCAACTAACAATAGCTGATGTAGTTCCCGTTTTTAGAAATGGCGATATATCATTAATTAATAATTACAGGCCTATTTCTGCCTTGTTTGTATTTTTAAAGGTGTTTGAAATATTAATATACAGTAGATTAATGAATTACATAATGAAACATAACATCTTGTCTAATTCTCAATTTTGATTTAGGAACGGATATTTCACTGATATGGCCATTTCACTGCTAATTAATTAACATAATTAGTAAGTAAGGCAATCAATAAAAAAGAGCACGTAATTGGGTTATTTATGGATTTAGTCAAAGCCTTTGATACCGTTAATCATAATATATTATTGAGAAAATTAACCCATTATGGAATCAGAGGGAATATACTCCAATGGATTCGTTCCTTTTTAAGTAACAGACAACAACGAGTAAAATTTTATGGAACAAAATCTTCCCTTAAAAACATAACATGTGGTGTTCCGCAAGGTTTAATTCTGGGACCTTTACTCTTTCTTATCTGCATAAATGATTTATTTACTTTACCTGACACAATGTTTAATTATGTCTGACGACACAAGCATCTTTATTCAAGGCAACAATATCGATAAAATGGAAAATGCTCTGAACTCTGAAAAAAAAACTATCTTTATGGCTTAAAATTAATACATTTTCTTTGAATATACAGAAAACTCACACAGTGACCTTCAGTAATACGATCAGTATAAGAGAAAGAAGTAATAACATTTGTATAGACGACATACAAATTGACACTGTACTTGATATAAAGTTTTTGGGTCTGCTTATAAATAATAAATTGAACTGGAGCGCACACATTAAATATACATCAAATAACATTTCTAAGAATATTGGTATTATAAAAAACGTGACAAATTAGATAATAAATCATTGTTAAATCTGTATTACATGTTTATATACCCATAAATCACTGACTGTAGTGTCGTCTGGGGAAGGGCCCCGAATATATACCTAGCTAAAATTTAATTACTCCAAAAAGAGTTTTGCATGTAACAAGTCATGTAGGATTTATTGATCATACGCAGCCTTTATTTACGTCTTATGAAATAATGAATATTTATGACATAAATAAATACTTATGCTGTGTTGTAATGTTCAAGCATAATACGGGTATGTTGCCAGATATATATCATGATGTATTTGTCCTGCAAATATCCAAACATAAATATAATAAAAGCAGGAAATAACATATAAAATACCATACTGCAAGACTAATTGCAGACAATTGTCTTTGGCTTATGTTGGTCCTAAAATCTGGAATACATTTATTACAAATAACTATTTGCAATATTGTACATCTCTTCATATGTTCAAACAAAGGACCAAGCGTCTAATTCTAGCAAACATATGCTAAATTCTGCTTTAATGTAATTTTTCCATGTTAAGATGCACCCGGTGTTCGGCGGTACGGTACTCGTAAATTGCGCTATTAAACAATTAGTTAATTTATCATGAATATGTTTATGTTTATGTATTATGTTTTTTTACACGGATTATAATTTAAATCTCAATTATGCCATAAATAAGGAACGCAAGCAACGTGTTGCTTTGTTCCAGTTGTTACGTAATGTATTTACATGTTTCATATTAATACTACATATGTGCTATACTGAACATTATGTATCATTAAAGATTATTATTATTGTTATGTCGGTAATGACTAACCAAACAGCAGGGTCAGTGCACTAATACGAATTTACGAATGATGAGGCGCGGTAGCATAGCAGGGGAGATCGTCGGCACTCAATCGAGAGTCCGATTTCGAATAACTCTTGCTGCTGTTTTGAAGCATGACCAATTTGGTTCAGTCCACGTTGCCTAAGGTCATTCAATCTGGTTACAAACAGTGGTACGTGAACAAATAGTTTCGCGTAGTTATTTACAGTAGCTGAATGCTTCCTAAAGAAGTCGAGGTCTACCGGGGAGTGATGTGTAACGTGCTCTGAGCAGAACAAAGGATTGGATACCGCACTATGTCAGAACTTTTTCAAACAACATTTGATTGTTTAAAAATTGTTTCCTTTGTTTCTGTGGTCTTTTCTGAAATTTTAGTCATTCTCCAAGATCCACACCATGCATAAGAGTATGGTCTCGCTCTCTCTCTCTCTCTCTCTCTCTCTCTCTCTCTCTCTCTCTCTCTCTCTCTCCCCTCCCCTTCCCTTTGATAAATCTTTCATTAGTCAAATGCCGTTAGACCGGCGAATTCTTTAAACATAACTCAATAATACGACCAACCTAGCAAGTTGTATTTTTACAGCTGATACCAATAAGTTGCTCATCAAGGCTAACGAGGCGGCCATTCGTGCATGTGGAAAACAACTACATCAAACGTAACTCTAGAGGATTTAATTGCGGGTGCATTTCTTTTAAGAACATTGCCTTGCGCCACGAAGATTACACGCGGAAATGACAACAAGGCGTCATGGAGAGACGACTACGTAATTTTCGTTCACCGCCAATTAAAAATACATGCGTTTTTATGCAAACGTATTACTGAATTCATATTCAATGTGTTTGGCTGTTGAATTCTTTTAACAGCCAAACACATTGAATGTCACACCAGAAGGGAATATATTAAGCCCTATTTACTTTTCTTTTCATGTAACACATGTTGGGCAGCTGTATCCAGCGCAACTGACGAATGACACCTGTGGAACCTCGTTTCAAACAGATACTTCCGGATCATTCATAATTAGTATTGACACTACGGCAAAAGCAAGACGCAGATGGACAACTCCAGTCATTATCCTAATTGAATGTGTGGATCTTTCTCAAGTAGCGGCACTATAATAAATCTGGCAAGACAATTTAGGTGTTATCTATGCGGTCCAGAATGAAGACTAATTAATGATAATAATGACGCTCGCGCGCACGCGCGCGCCCGTGTGTTTGTGTGCATGTGTGTGCATGTGTGTGCATGTGTGTGCATGTGTGTGCATGTGTGTGCATGTGTGTGCATGTGTGTGCATGTGTGTGCATGTGTGTGCATGTGTGTGCATGTGTGTGCATGTGTGTGCATGTGTGTGCATGTGTGTGCATGTGTGTGCATGTGTGTGCATGTGTGTGCATGTGTGTGCATGTGTGTGCATGTGTGTGCATGTGTGTGCATGTGTGTGCATGTGTGTGCATGTGTGTGCATGTGTGTGCATGTGTGTGCATGTGTGTGCATGTGTGTGCATGTGTTTGTGTGCATGTGTGCATGTGTGTATGCGTGTTTGTGATGCTTGTGCGTGCGCACGTGTGCGCGCGTGTTTGTGAAGTGCATGTACAATTATGACATCGCATCATTTGTGAAGAGAAGACCTACACACAAAATAACATACTGGCTGTCATATTATGTGCGCTTTGTGTGTAAAAAAATAAATTGCGGCAAACAAAACGTATTCCTAAAGTGTTTTAATTGGAAATTAAACAGTAACCGTGACACTAGTAAAGAAAAGCAAAATGCTTGCGAGCGTACGTATCCATGGACGTCCACGTAAGCACTTCACCTTAATAGCGTCTGGCGTTCGTGTTTAGACTCTCCACGGCTCCCTTTCCGTGGATCCACAGGCGGATCCAGGGGGCCTGGAGGGCACGTGCCCCGTAGACCTTTGGAATTTGGCGTGCCCCCTAGACTTTTTTGAATGTGCCCCCGTTGCGAGCTCCTTAAACCTTTGAAATGTGTCCCCGTTTAGGTCATTCTGAAGGGGGCGAGTGGTGTGCATTTGGAGGTTTACTTTGAACGTCGCCGCGAAATGTTTTCAACAGCAGCCCCCCCCCCCCCGTTATCCGATGTCATCAGTTGAGCCGAGCCAGCGGAGAAGCTGAAGTTGCGGCGGAGCGACAACAAAACAATTTCAACAGCGATAGCGGAGTCGTGCTGAAGCTTCGGCTTAGACCACCGAATATGAATTTGTTTCGGCCGCCAGTGGAGGTTTTTTGCCGATCCTTAAGGGGTGCATTCGGATGTTTTTGGGCTCCCCTTAACTATCCTCTCTGGGTCCTACAATATCCTTGTACCAATCTGTTACCCGCGGTTCTCTGACTGTTTAGTAAAGAGGTAAATGTTTCCGTCCAGCTTTCACTGGGTCATTATCATTATGTTACAAACTCTCTGATTTAGAAATATGTAAAACAGAACTGTGCGCTTCCAATTATGGCAAATAGGTTAGTTCCTTTTTTGAAGCTCCAAATTCCATGACACTGTTCTCCTTTTTGAGTCTCCATTCTTTGTTATTATTATTATTACAAGCATTTCTATATCGCCATATCTCCGGGACCAGCCCGTTCATAGGCGCGTACACACATTATAAAACGCACATGGAATCAAATGTAAAACATATATATGTACAAAGATGCGGGTAAATATAATATTAAGATTTACAAGATAATATATAATGTAACTAAAATACATTATATATTTGCACAAATATTAAGATAATTAAGTAAAAGAATATATATTATAATATATAAAATTGCATACGTGGTATTCGGCAAAGTCGACATGTATGATGCGTTTCTCTGGTTCGATTTCCTGTCGCTGACGTCTGTGTAAAATATCGTCTGGAGGGAAATGTTGTTTGCGTGTCGTTTCAGCGAAGAGACGCACGTGTCACACGTTAATAGGATCACGAATTCGGCGACTAGGGAACTCACAACTTCACGTGTTTACGGTAAAACACTAACTTTTTCTTTCTCCTGCGAACGAAGCAGCTAGGGTGACTATTGTGGATAGTTTACTATTGCAATAGTAATGCGATATTTCTACTCTCCCAATTCTTTCTCAACATGGTGATAATCCACGAATAACGTTGATATGGTCGTTGATTGTTGGTGTTAGCAAGGTAAGTATGTCAAGTTCTTAAATAAAACAGAAAAAAGTATGTCTACGAACGTTTTTGGCGCAAGTCGACCTGCTGAATTGTTTGCCAGCTATCGTTAGTATCGATTCAATTAACTATATCGGCAATAACTACCGAATAAATATACAATTGATAGCAGATTATCGTCACATCAACTAAGATTCAGATTCAGACTGATTAGTACAAGTAGCATTTCAAATGTACGAGGAATTCTTGGCGTTGTGGCGTCAACCTACATACACGCTTGTCTCCCCTGCCCCCCATCATGCACACACAAAATATACAATCAGAAACATTATGAAACTATGCTAAAACTAGTATAAATTTAAACCAAGGCCAACTGCCAACATATTTTAAGACAGTTGTACATCTATTGACATAAAGTGAACTTGATAACATAATATTAATACTGTCTGAACATTACCTAAAACGTTACAAACTATACTAAATAAATAAATAAATAAATAATAAAAATAAATAAATAACTAAACAAATAATACATAAATCATTTAGCATGGCGACATAAAATCTAAACCGACTGAAAACAGTATCATGGCATCTCGCGGTTCAAGTTACTCACAGCCTGCGGATAAAAACTATTTTTAAGTCTAGTGGTCCTGTTCTTAATACTTCTATAGCGCTTGCCAGAGGGAAGAAGTTCAAAGAGATGGTTGGCTGGGTGGTAGTATCCTCTTGGATTTTCGTGCACAGCGAGCATGGTAAATATATTCAATGGATGGCAACTCGCGCCCAATGATTCTAGATGCGCCCTTCACGATAACTTCTAGCCGTTGTTTCTCCTCCTGACTGGCGCGGCCAAACCACACTACAATCGAGAAAGTGAGGATACTTTCAATGATTGCGCGGTAGAATCGTATCATAATCTTCTGAGCAATGCCGAATCTCCTGAGCTGCCTCAGGAAGAACATGCGTTGTGCCTTTTTTGTAATGCACAGTGTGTTTGTGCACCAGCTGAGATCGTTTGAAATTGTTGTTCCAAGGAATCTAAAAGATTCAACCTGCTCGACCTTCACGCCATTTATCGAAAGAGGGTGGATGGGAGTCTTTTTTTTACGAAAATCAACAATCATTTCTTTAGTCTTTGAAACGTTCAATTCGAGACTGTTATCCGCACACCAGCCAACCATTCTCTGAACTTCCTCCCTGTATGCCGCCTCACCCGCATTCTCAATGCAGCTCTCCACAGTAGTGTCATCGGAAAACTTGATCACACGGACCGATTGGTCCACGGAGACACAGTCATTTGTGAAGATAGTAAACAGGAAGGGGGATAGCACACAACCTTGTGGGGCACCTGTATTTAGGATAAGAGGTCTGGAGATAGAGTTGTTGACACTGACAGATTGAGGCCTGTGGAGAAGAAAGTTAAGGACCCAGTGACACATGGCAGGATGTACATTCAACAATGAAAGTTTATTGAACAGCTTGAATGGGGTGATACTGTTAGATGCATCGACAGTTCAATGTATAGTTACACCCTTTCTTGACTGTTGACACCACGTGACCTAGTCGTCACTCTGTTGTTTTCATCGCGACCGCCGCACCTGACTATAGACAATGTCTGACGTTTGACAATGTTTGTGACGGTTCTTCTTTTTCATTCCATAGCTAGATTTGTGGAGCGCGCAGGGCTACAGCATCAGACTCTCAATCAAGATAACCGATTTTCGTGCATTAATTGTAGCGTGGACGAATGCTTTCCAGAGAATTCGTGATGGTGTTCGACTTAACAGGTCTGCCAGGGAGTAAACTATAAAGCGCTTTGAGTAATCCTAAGGACTGGACACTGCGCTATATAAGAACTTACCTTCACGTTCATGTCGTGGGTTTGGGCGCCTTGAAGATCGACTTCATCGTTGTTTCGGGTGGAGTCCCAATTACACGAAGTTGATCAGCCAATGCTTGTTCTTTGTTGTTTTATAGAACGGAATGTCTTGTACAATTGTCTTTGAACAATGTCACTCGGTTCGCTAGTTGGCGTTCCATGTTCCAACTCTTCCCATTTTAGCCAGCACTCCTGTTTCTGGAGATGTGTTTGCTCACCCACAGCGTTCAGTTCCACGGTGACTTCCAAATCGTTGTATAATTCAGAACAAACACATGACTAAACACCACATATTGTATTTCGGCTGGCGTAGGGTAGTAGTTTGACATCTGTCGTATTTCGACCCCCTGATTAAATTGGAATAATCTTAACTTGGACATGGGGTTCATTGACTTGATAACTACCTTGGAATTCAGAAAGATGTCTCGATACCCGACTAGGGCGTGGGGGTAACCAACCGGCAAAGAAATCAGGGGGTTCGAAAAGAACGCAAAACGAAACCACGTTGTTGTGACCTGCTGAGGGCCGCAGCCATTATTCATTATTTAGTATTATTAGCTATTGCTGTGACGAGCCAATGTCTGCATAAAAATCCTGCTAAAAAGTCCCGCAGCTGCAGAAAAACAAAAACGGTCATGGCAATTATATATAGGTCATCTATATATTAATACGCTTACTGGGCGCAGTGTAACAGTATCTTCTCACAGGCGCCGATGTTCAGTCGCGTTTTTCTATGTTCGTTCGCTCCCTTAGACCGCATGTAGCGTCTGGTCCACAAACAGGCGATGTAAAAAACAACAACGCCATTTGTGTAAAGTTATTTACTTATGCTTTTGCGATATGCTATGTTTTCCTAAGGGTCTTTCTCATACCTGATATAATTGAGTAAGGACCAATTCCCCAGATGACGCCTCAGTAAAAAACATAGTTTGTTGCTCCGTGGTTGGGGAAAATAGCTATAAATATAGTGAAACTTACATCGTGGCAGACAACGAGCAACTTTCTTTATCATTAAAAAAACCCCACGAGAACACAAGTACCGTGAACGGAGCCACTATCATGGAACACATAGGCAACTGTGTTGATGTCGGCAAACAGCTCATTTCACATTAGTAAACACATCTGTCCGCGGCTATGCGCAAACATATCCCGGGGTATGTTACCGATAGGCAACAACGACGCCATGGCGCTTATACAGTTATTAAGATACTTCACTATAGATTTTGAGCGGAACCGTAATGTATTCGTGTGCCAATTGCGACCGCAGCGATGAACCGGGGTGACTTTGATATGTGTGTATAAAGATAATATGTTATACCATCACTATGTTGTTCAGTGTGTGAACGCTTGTTCTATCCTGACTCCGTAAAATAGTGTCCGTCTCAAAGTAGCAATAGTTGCGCGCGCGGTTGAAACGTCTGGCTTTATGTGCAGCACCTGCTCCACTCCCATGCACACAACACGGGCATATAAAGGAATAGAGAGACAGACAGACAACGCAGAAATAGTTTCAGTGGTGGCTGGGAGTTTGGCATGGTAGGATTAACTCCGCTGTTGGGGAAAAGGGAGCGTGTTAAGGTGTCAAAGGTTAGAAAGAAGGCAGAAGAAATGAGGATGAAAGCAAGAGGAAGTATTAGGACGAGGAATGAGGGAGACAATCCATAGATCCTTGTGTCAGTAGCTGGAAGAGACAGACAGACACATGTTACTACTGGGGACAAGTAACCAGCAATAACTAACTAGTAACTGTCAACTTTCCACATAACATCACAACATTTGCTGGTTTTGTCAAACTGTACACGTGCACGAACGTACACGCGCGCACACACACACGCACACGCACACGCACACGCACACGCACACGCACACACTCACACACACACACACACTCACACACACGCACGCACGCACGCTTAAACAGGCATGTAGGAACACACGCACGGAAGCAAACACGCGTGCACACACACACACACACACACGCACGCACGCACGCACGCACACCTATTCTATTCTTAACCTCTGGGTTGGGTCACGATCCAATTTTGGGTCGCGAAGTCATTTTGAGTCAGTCATTTTGAGAAAGGAGATGACACAATACTTACATTGGCTTGACTTGGAATTCAGGAGATGACACAATACTTACATTGGCTTGACTTGGAATTCAGGAGATGACACAATACTTACATTGGTTTGACTTGGAATTCAGGAGATGACACAATACTTACATTGGCTTGACTTGGAATTCAGGAGATGACACAATACTTACATTGGTTTGACTTGGAATTCAGGAGATATCACGATACCTACTTTGGGCTTGAAGGCTATCGACTTGAGACGTCATTAATCTTGCAGGTCGTTCACAGAAAATGTGACTTCACTTGCCCATTTGTGACTTTCCAACACGTGTGTTTATTATCTAGTCGATCAGTATTTTGTTCACCGTTTTGTTAGCCGCCAACGACTCCACTAAGCCATCTCTGTCTGATTTAAGTTGACGTGTTTTGCTACAACATGTGAGTGTAAGAACAGCACAGCACATGGACAGATTTTAAAGTATTGAACACGAATGAACACAATTCGTATTCATCATATTGTTTTGTATAATGCTATTCTACCTCGCATTCATAGCCACACTGTGAACATTCTCTCAACAAAAGCAACATTAGGGTAGTTTTAAGATGTTTGAGTTATAAACAAGTCGTGAAACCAATTGATTTGAATGTACATAAATTCCATTTGTATAATGTTACATCCATCGCATTTACCACCGCAAATATTAAATTAATTTGCAATATACATGTAACAGATGCGGTCTTTGTTTAGCCTGGGTAGAGTTTAAAGAGAATTTGTTTTGACTATGCTTAAAAATAATAATTATCCGTTAATTTGGATGATATTTTATCGACTTGCCACCGAATTGGCACTAACTAAGCACGCGGCAATGAGAAGATAACACGATGTGCATTCGAAGAACTCATAGTTGAACGAACTGGTTTATTTTTAGGTCAATTAGATTATGGTCGATTTTTTAAGAAGCCGGCGTTAGGCACGAAGCAAACGCAATTTTTTCATTTAGAATAGGGCCGATTCGTTTGATTGAAATTCAATCGTGCCCTAATTGGAAACTCGATTCATTTGCCATACATAACCAGATAAAGCATCGACTGTATCTTTTTTCGTTGTCATTATAGCCGACTGCATTGAGCTGGCATCACTGAGTTAGAGTGATGTCGACTGATTGACGAGTTGCGCAAAACATGAAGAAAATGTTTGCATCTACAAATATTGTATTCTACTTGAGGCAATGTAGGTTAGAGATCACGGGACGAATATATGGTCATAGACTAATTATTTGTGAAGCAACAACACATAATTGATGAGGGAGAACGGAAACAAACATTATGTCAGACTGACAGATTGATGGATTTACAGATTGAAACATTGAGAGAACGACAGAATGAAAGATTGTTGACACTCTGACAGACTGACATAATGGTACACTGACAGACTGACAATCTGCCAGATTGAAACAATAATAGAATGACAGATTATTGACAAACTAACAGACTGAAAGGTAAAGATAATTACATAATGACAGAGTATTGACAGACTAACAAGCTGATAGATCAACAAATTAACATAATGACATAGTGATATACACGCACACGTGCACGCACACGTACACGTACACGGACGCACACGTATACACACGTACACACCTAGACACCGACACACACATTCCTACACACACATTCCTCCTACACACATACATACACACGCGAGCGCGCACACAAGCACGCACACAGACATGACAGAGATGATTAGTTAGAGAAAGTTAGATAGAAGTAGAGATAGATATAGGTAAATAGAAGTAGATAGACATAGAGACGTAATTGGTTTATATATATCCATACTCGCGCCAGCATCCACGGTTTCTTCACAGCTAACATGCGAGTGAGGTAATACGGCCCCAGATTCACACCACGTCTGCCAATCGTAACAGCGTAACTCAGGCGATACAACGTCGACGCGCAACAAATTGGTTTGCCTTGGTTAATGTCCACATTTTCATCGATTCGACACCGACTACCTCTTTTAATTTAGTATGCTGCCAAATGGGAATCAACACGACGTTTCGGTTTAACTTAATTTTACTACACACTCTGGAATGATTAATTTGATTCGCCGCGCCACAATTTGAGGACTTCTCAACGTGTCTGTGTGTCATGAAATGTCACATGATTACAGTTGCTGTTCGTAAAAACAAACGAAACCTTAAATATGTGATATGTATCTGTGCTGATCTCCTCATGGCTGATAATAACTGATTACGGAAATGTGACCATATTTATTCATCTTTTTAGTTTAAAACTGTTGTATTTAGCTCGTTTCCGAGCCAGTCTATTCGTTATTAATTACCACTAGCAAAATGTCCCTCATCCGGACGGCGCTACACACGGTGCTACACACATAAATATGCGGAAGAAGGTTTCCCGGAATTTTCGGAAGTGACGAATGCTATGACGTAACTTTGAAACATTTTTTTTTGCGTCATCACAAGTTACGTAGTACGTCCCCAACTGAGCGGCGCTCTTCGTGTGACGTTGTAAACAATTGATTTACGTCAATCCACCATCCTGTAGGAACCCCAAGACCGTTTGAAAAGTACCAAACTGGGATTGTCGGCACATTAAATGTGTTACATTTCTTCCGAACGTTGATAGGTGAATCCTGGCGTGTTGGCCGACCGTTGTGCAAACCCTCTAGGAGGAACACGTTTAAATACCCCCACACATGCGCAAATTCAATTGTAATTATAATATGTACTAGCAAAAATGCCCGCCCCGGACAGGGTAACTTGGTAGTTCATATGCTCCCATAGCTAAATGTTATATGCCAGATTGTGCTACGTACTCTCAAACGGTTTACATCTTGAAGTATTTGCGTGGTTTCAACGATTATTGTAAGTTACGTTTTGCGTTACGAACGACTGATTTACCTACCCTAAAGCCTTAAGAAATCTTGAAATATGGGTTATTTCTAAAAATAAAGGGGTTACCTTTCGTTCGTGTGGTCGTAGAATAATTCCAGAAAGTTTGGCGCTCCAGAGATGCGGGCCGTCTAGGATGAAAACGTTTAGATGTATTCATACGCTACCTCGATTATAGTTATATATTACGAACGAAAGATGCTATTGTTCCGACCGTCTGAAGGTGTTTTATTTTGTTTTATTGGTCGCGATATACTCAGTCTGTCTTCAACGGAGGCAGTGCTAATAAGTCTACGAAAAGTTCAAGTTTGAAATTCAGATTCCGAGTCAACGGGTCATCGGTTTCAGAGAGGTATACATTTGGCGCATGTGTGCGGCGGTTAATATGCTAAAATGCTTTCAACTAAATGGTAAGATCATCTGCTGTATTGATCAAATCGAAGTCAATTTCGCGATGACCATCTGCACCTTTGTATTAATCTTATTAAGTGTTGTCTTGTGTGATTTTACTAAATACCGCAGTTCACACAGAAAAGTTTAGACGACTTATTTTTAAACGAGTTTATGACGTACAGTTATACGCTACGCCACGTGTCCTGTGTATAATCGTTCCAAGCTTCGTAATTGTCGCATATGTAATGTTAAAGCGCTTAGGTAAACCCGTTTAATTTGTGTGCGCACAGCATAACTGCAGCCAATCCAACTCATAATGCAATACAACATACATATGCTACGGTATGGCGCATATAACGGTAGGTCATTTGTAACATCAGTTGCTTGATAAGCAAATTACACGTCGTACCATGCAGTTGCTTAATACTTTCTCTACAAAAGTTTGTGCGATACTAAGATATACAAGCGAAAAACATCAGATAGTTTCAGTAGATAATACGAACGCGTCCACATAATTATATACAATACAATTATTTGTAATGAAAATTACTTGCTATAAAAAGGAAATGTAGTGGTATTGCAGGCCCGTAGCCAGCTTTACGCAATGGGGGTTCACATTTTACCAATTCAGACTCCAGAGGGCGCCACAAGTTCATGTGGGGTTATATTTTTTCACAATGCAGAGGGCCCCACCTGTTCACGTGGGGGCTCATAATGCAGAAGGTTACATTTTCTGTTTCGTCTTGTATTCTGTCATCTTATAAATTTACAAACACCACATTAGCATCACCAGCAGGCCCATAACGAGGTCGGGTGTGCGTGTTCAGACAAAGTGGGAAACGCACACCCAAAATGTGTGGTCTGTGGGATTTGTCCCATTCTGTTGCCTGATTAAGCCTAATTTACATCCAATTATACTCATAAAAACCAATAAGCAGTGATAATATATTGTTAATATAACTGAATTATATTCTCGAAACCCGTCTCGGCTACCATGCAGCCACACAATTACACGATTTCCCATCAGCACGCGCATTTAAAAATAGGTGAAGCTAATCTTTATTGTGTTTTGGTTCAATACAATTATTCATCGAAATTCGCTTTCCACCGCAATGGTTTAAAATTATGATTTGTGTTAAGCCAGATGAGTTTGTCTACCGGGTTTGCAGCTTGTAAGAAATACACTCGCTACTCATCTTAAGTTGTTGGTTGTTGAGAACAGCCTCTTTAACAGACGGGAGTTACCTTAATCAGCATACTAAACATAAAAGCCGCACCTCTAGTTTATTTTTAACATATTTCTTATGAGAAATCAAGAATTATTTTATATGGCTTAATTTATGTGCCCGTAATTGTTAAATCATCGTCACTCCGTTCATTCACCAGTATTTTGTTTGAATGACTACAATTAGGACTCATAATTTTACGTTTGGTGTAAAACTGGCTTCTTGTGTATTTGTTACCCCATGCGTTTATATAACAGGAGACCCTGGGATAGTATGAAGTCCTTCTGCATGGCTAATTGGATGCAATGGTCCTTTGACACACATTCCTCTAGTGAGTGCCCTTTTCACACATGGCATTGGGGACAGACCCCTCAACCAGGCTCCCATAATATTATATTCATGGATAATCATTTAATAGAAAAGGGCTCTCCCTTTAACATCCCGTACAAATCAGCCTTCCTTGGCATTCCTTGTAATACTTGAACAGCACCCAGCTTTTAGGAGGGGGGTTAACCCTTTTGAGAAACATGGAATACAATTAGTGGTTCACATTTTAAAGATGCAATGTTGAGGGGCTTAACAATTTGGAGAAAGGGGGTTCACAAAACGGGCCTGTATTGACACTTGTGAGAGCATAAAATGACAACAAGAAATGGATAACTAGCTATTTTCAGTAAATCTAAACGTTTTAATTCCATAATGATGATGACGTCAACGTATCCTTTATCCGGCGTCATGACGATCCACCCAGTTACTGGTTTTGTGTAACAAAATGTCCGGTGTTTTTGTATCGCTAGGAAACAAATCAGCACCCTTGTAGTATTTTCCATCCACGTTCAGTGTATCTCACATTTTTTACTCAAGACAAAACCCTGGCGCATGTAATAAAGATAACATAAGATATATCAAACTTGTTTTATTAGCAACTCAGCCGTGTTGGATTCACATTATACCGTCGGTGCAATAATACAAACAATAAAATGAAACGTTATACGTTAGCAGTGAAATCTTCAATTTTGCCATTGAGTGTTTATTGCCAATTGTATAACTGGTATTACGAGTTACCCTATCTGTTCGTCCGGGTTATTGACTACATATTACTCTGTCTTATATCATAACTGTATGTCTTTTATCAGGTAGCAAATTATTTAATCTGCGTGTGCTAACATTCATCTTGTTGAAATATGTGTCACGCAGACAGTAATATGTAACAAGTGTTCCGTGTGACAACGTAACGGAATATATCGATTTTAGTACTAAAAAACAACGTCCTTAAGCGCGGTGTTGACAATAATTTAACTACTGCGCCGATAACATTTAGAGGGGATTTACGTTTTCTAGTACGTCAGGCAGCAGGTCAATTAGGAAGTACGTTAAACATTTCCGTGAATCCGGAAATGTTATAATTATCCCTAAGGGCAGGGGTCGGCACGGAAGATTAACAACAGCTGCTCGCTAGGACAACGACCTCAGCTTAAAGGACATTGACGAAAATATCCCCTTGACGCCGGTCAAGTTAATCTGCTCAGCTGTCCGGTATATGATATCGTTCAGCTGGCGTCAGCCAAGGTATTTATTGTCATCATAGGTTTCTATACAAACTCCTGAAATCTACGTGCAACAGTTTTGATATTTTTGACAAGAGAGAATGAATGACCTACGCTTGACGTGAATCAGTTCGTTCTCTTTGACAGTAAATTGTATTGTAATTATGATAATAAAGTATGCAAGACTTTGGAACATTATAAAGGGAATATGTGTGAAGCTACTGATTTGGAAATAATAGTAAATCGGCTTAGATTCGTGCATTACAGAAGCTGTTAAATCAAACGTTAGGATATGTTCGTGGAAACAGCCTTTTCGAATCTTGGGTAAATTTGTTAACACGATTGTACCTGCACTTTTCGGAAGAGACACCAAAAGCCCTCAGTCCCTTTACCGGGTCTCTCTATCTGTGATCTCTTCACTTATTTCCGCCATCTTCCGTCTGGTATCTCGTTTCACTTTACATGTTCTCCAAAACCAAAGACAACAGGATAAGATAGCACGACGATGCGCACGTATCCCCGGATTGACGTCACTTCCGCCGGCCGGAAGCGGTGGTGGTGTGTTTGTAAGTGGCCCGCCGGACTTTCTTTCTTCTTTTGATACCGTATTTTGGCCGCGAGCTACAGAGATGCTGGGTGCGATCGCCTGACCAATATGTCAGCCCGGATTATTGTGTTTCTCTCAGATGCCACGATTGGGTCGGTAACATGAGGTGCACTGGAAGGTGAAATAACTCCGCCGGGCACCTTTACATGCAGCGCCTCAATTCAATGGATTGAAAATGCAGATACCAAACCAGCTCTGGAATCAGGCATATGATACGGTTAATATTTTATTTGCCCCAGTAGTAACGAATAATGCATGGGTCTGCTCAACGTGGTGACACCATTATCACCATCTACTTGGCGATGACGATGATGATGATATGATTAGATTATGTAGAAGAAGACATATATTGTGCCTAAATGATCGTGAACCCAAGTTCGCGAGCTAATCAACCGTCCTAGTCACGGTAGAAAGTACAAGTGTTTCCAGACACACGCACACGCACACGCACATGCACACGCACACGCCGCACACGCACACGCAATTGCACACGCACACGCAATCGCACACGCACACGCACACGCACACGCACACACACACGTTTCATTGCACTTTTGATAACCAATAACCAAACGTTTTGATATTTTGTTCGTTATCACTTGAAGACAACACGTTAACTGATGTTCTTTGCCAGACGGGAATATTTGGTCCTTTCTTGGAACGCACAAATGACGTAATGACATCGTGGTTTTCATTTAATCAATCTCCCGTTGACATTTTCGTGAAAATTCCAGATAGAATGGTTCCCTCGTGTACCATTTGATCTTTAACGTGGTTTCCCTTTGTTTCATTTGCAAAGTTATATCTCTTGAAACAAAAGCTGCTGTTATTACCGGATACAACCACGCTGACATCATACGGTGTTTCATTTCTTTGTTTCTGAAAACCACATCGTGATGTCATGCGGCATATTCTTAGCTGGTCGACAACGGAAAATAATACGATTAAATATGTTTTGTATATTTCCAAGAACACCTAGTCAGCATTATGTTGATGTGTTCTTCTTACCATCGGTGTCTGATTGTCAAATGACACATTTAGTAGTATCCAGGTTATCACCAACTACCAAATTTTCAAACAACGGAACACATCATAGATACCGACAGGTGTTTAATCGCATGTCTCATCCACCACATTGTGTCCGACAATAACCGCGCTAACTTGCCGCGAACGTGGCTGGAGGATAATGAAACATCCTATTTGCAAAGGAAATGGAAACACTGTGGTGGTCATTGCCGTAAATTGTCGTGAAATTGCGTTTGTTCGACAACGCAGAATTGAAGTCGCTAATGCTCGTTGGGGTCGCCAAGATTGCGACGGCGTGCGATGGAACCTTTTGTTGGGTGTCTAAAGAAAGTACTCAGAGTGGTGGTTTAGTCAAAGGTTTCTGTATTGAAGTCTTTGTGTTCGTTATTGCTTGGGGACATTTGGAGCGGCTGTGAAAAGCAACACCCACATGTATGAAGATATGTTGATCAAATTGGTTGGCCGTGATCAGAGACACCTGTCCAGCCTATACAATGTTGCGCTAACAAGAAAAGCTACTCAGATCTTCAATGACACTGCTCATAGTATGGACTGAGCTTTCCAGAAATCCACGCCAGAAAGACACACAACGGTATCGTTAGAAAATGAAAGCCTTTGTAGGAAATCGTCTATTCTCGTTGCTATTTAATACAAAATGGTGGTTTTAAATACATTGTTTCCCAAAGATCATGTACGGAATATTGTGTGATGTCATTGATGTGTGGTTTTACCAATAATTATTTTATTACTGACAATGCATTTAATCAATTTTATTACTGACTATTCAGTGTGTACGGGAAACAAAATGTCCGGTTTTAACGGGTGGCAGAAGTCTTGAATTTTGAACTAAACAAGGCGGTCATTTGTGTACAGTGCACAAAGTGCGAAGTCTCACCGAGTCAACATAAATGTAATCTTTGCGTTATGTCAACGTCGACGCCAAATGGCATCAGGCGAAACAACAATAACATAACACTTGCTATGTCTTCTGTCTAGGTCATCGGCCTCTCATATCGCCACATTTCCCGGTCGACAACAAACGGCCGTGCTGATGTTTTGCAATGACTTTTGGTGCGCTTCCTAGTGTCAACACCATTATCACCCTCATCTCTCGTGGAGTTTCGTGGTGCCTCGTGATGTCTCGTGGAGTCTCGTGGAGTATCGTGGTGTATCGTGGAGACTCGTTGTTTATTTCCGCATGTCAACGTCACAACTTGAGGTCTCTCTTTGTCTACTTCAGAATGTCATCCCAATAAAGATGATATATTTTGTGTTCTCCATTGTATCGTCATCATATCTTGTGATATAATTATTCTCTACTTCATAGGGTCATCATTTTATTTTGTGAAATATTCTTGCTTTTTTCGGAGTGTCATCCTCATAACTTGTGATGTAATTTTCTTTTCTTCAGAGTGTCGTCATAATAATATTATATGGTGATATCTTCTCGTCTACTTCAGTGTCATCCCCATATCTTGTGATATCTTCTCGTCTATTTCAGAGTACCATACTCGTATGTTGTGACATCTTATTGTCTACGTCAGAGTGTCATCCCACTGGGGGTGATTTTTTTGGTCTTCCAACAGTGTGTCAATGTGATATTCAGGCAACGGTCCAGGTACAAATGTGCTTATTCTGTACTATATATATATATATATATATATATATATATGTGTGTGTGTGTGTATATGTATATATATATATATATATACATTTAAGTAATCATAATGATGTACTGAAGCTACAACATGATTATAATTATCGTTAATTCAGAACACAACTTACATTATTCGTGGTAATAATGCCATCTTAGCAAACAAACGTTACTGATGGTTCCACTGCACCAACAGACGTTTAACAGTCTCCTCACACGCAACCAACACGATGACAAACGGGAAACTCTCACTATTTGTTTACATCGTCGCTTCTTGGCGAACGGAAAGCGGGTTTGTTAAAGGTTAACGATACCACGCACCTTCTCTCTCTTCGTAAACATAGACAACCAATTGCAAGCGTTGACGAATCGTTTGTTGATGTGCAATGTGTTTGCCAAAACACTGACACCTGGTTTGGTGTGTACTGGAGGATGTCGCAACAGATACGGCGTTGTTGTGGCTGGATATTCAAAGCGGGTGTCTGATATTGTCTATCTGCGACATTTTCTTCCGTGCATATGATAAGAGATTGTGTCAGAGTGTTTAATGAGAACAAACATTGAAAACAAACTATACACATATTCTAGGTGAGATATTGTTGCACTTTTTATAGTATACATGTGTTACGTGTCAGAACTAGATGAAACAGAACAATTTGACATCATTGACGTCTGATCAAAAAATCGAGTGAAAGTCGTCGGCTTTTAGTTCACGTTGGTTTAACTGCACTTAGGTGGTTACATAAATTAGATTACAAGCCGTGAGGTACCACTTAGATTATTATTAATTTGAGCTAGTAGGCCTACAGCTGCGTTTGATGTTCAGGAACGCGGCATTTCGGTTGCTCAGCATGAAAGGCTACAAGAGTACCCAACCAACGATATTTTAAAGATAGGTTGGCATCGCCAAAAAGGTTTTATTAATAGGGAAGATTGACTAATTTACAGTGACTGTTGACATTTATTTCAAAGTGATACATCATTAGACTATTGCAAATATATTGCGTAATATGATTGGTCTATCGTGTATGAACACGAATTATTTAGTTTTATGAGACAACACCGCAAAGACTTGTTGTCTGCCGGAGAAATAGGTATGTTTCGTCTAACCAGTAATCAACGAGATCTTATGACAGATATGATTATAATTTACAATGCTTATGTATTCATTAGCTAATTAATTATGCCATGTTGCTCTCTGGACATCTTCGTAATGGGTTACATGCAGTTCTAAGGATGCCGTCAACCGACTAGCGATTATCTGTTTGAATCGACATCGTTAGGCAAAAGCTGTAGTCTAACATAGGCATAACAATAATAACCGGTTCACACTCGCCCGTGCAGCAACAAGCCAAAGGCGGCAATTATAACCGTTACGGTATGTTGAATTTAAATTCGTTCCCATGACCGTTTCATTTCTGTTGTTGCCAATTGCATACAGCAGATCATAGGTTTAACCACTACAATGTCGCCTCCCGGGGAAAGACTGACAATTGAATTTATCCAATGAAAAGTAAATAAATCGAAATAACCACGTTTGTGGGTATTCTCAAATACATCGCTAATCGGTAGATCAGAGGTCAACTTTCCAATGAAGCGAACTAACAAGAAAGAGACAACTAGACTTCAGTATTGGGGAGGAGATCGACTTACAATGATCCAAAGTTAGCATATTAATAAAACAAATAATAAGTCTAGCATATATATCTCTCTCCTTCCAAATTTCTCTCTTCCCTATTTCGCATCTCGCCTCCTCCGCTCTCCGTCTATACCAACCAGTGCCGGATTTGCGGCAGGCCGTATTAGGCACTTGCCCAGGGGGCACACAATATAATTCTCTCTTCCCTATTTCGCATCTCGCCTCCTCCGCTCTCCGTCTATACCAACCAGTGCCGGATTTGCGGCAGGACGTATTGGGCACTTGCCCAGGGGGCACACAATATCATTCTCTCTTCCCTATTTCGCATCTCGCCTCCTCCGCTCTCCGTCTATACCAACCAGTGCCGGATTTGCGGCAGGCC
>CM034542.1:21554872-21605673 GCA_020002185.1 Paraescarpia echinospica
CCCTCTCTCCCTCTCTTTCTCTCTCTCTCTCTCTCTCTCTCTCTCTCTCTCTCTCTCTCTCATTATCAGTGTGTCGTTCCCTAAACATGTTAGTCCTGATCATCTTTTCTCCTATACACCCTAGTCATAATCAGATTCCCAGCACACAGTGTTGTGCAGTACAATTTTACCGCGTATACAACACATCGTTCCACATGTATTCTTGTTTTAACCGTCATCTTATCATCATATCATTATCAACAACACATATTTCACGAGGCCACGTTTAATATATAGTAACTTCTGTGTAGACGTAGGATCTGACCAAACCTAACCCGGACAACCATTGCTATAACGAATGTGTATACCGCGCCACGGGGCCAGACAACTGCATTTCATGTACCTGTGCTGTATAATTTCCCCCCCATATACCCAGCTGGTCTTACTCTGTTTGTAAGTGTCTGTTGTAAACGGGCAACCCGCAGTTTATCGCCATTAGATAGGTATGGCAAGAATTCTCCCTCTACTCAATGATGTTTATACATTTCATGGTGTAGTTTGTGTAAAGTGTTAAAATGTGTTATGCAAAACAGCAGTCATTTGGAGTTCAGTGTTTGTCATGAAAGCAAAAATAAGCGCATTCGGTTGAGTTGTTTTTCCAAAGGAAATAGTGTCGGTAGCATTCCGGTAGCATTAAACACTTTCATTTTATGCATTTTCATAACATAACAATGTAATTTGTTACCAAAGTTGGAACATGTAAAACAAATCTGATTTACGCCACATAAAATGGTCAAGGTAGCGTTCGCAATATCTTAGGTCTACGAACTGCACTATGTTAGCTAACTTTTAGTGTTTGAAAATATTTTATTTGTCAGTTTGATTTGTCCAGTTTGCCACAATAAACTATTGCTACTATGCAGCGCTTGCACGTTTAAAAGGAACTACGGCGCACCGCGTCACGGGAATGATAACGGTTAACTGTCATGATGACGTTCACACACATATGTCAAACAAATAGTCATTCATGCGTGAAGTGTACCATTTACTTGCAGGCTCAGCGAGTGTGCACGATGGTGCGCGCCTACAAGCACATGGTTATTGTCCTCCTATGTGCTCTTGCATTCTCCGTGCCCAGGTTCTTCGAGTATACGTTGGTAGGAAACAGGTATGTCTTCGTGACTTGACTTTGTCGGTCGGCGGTCGGTCTGTATTTGCGTATTTACGTTTGGCGTGCTAATGTTTTAGTTACTCTTGTATTGTGTAGTTTTATAGCAATACCTATCCTAACTGTGATATATGTTCCGTTGCTGCTACTCTAATCCAAAGACAGCTAAACACTAAGATGAAATAACATATGTTACCATCCTAAATCGTCGGCGGTGATTAGTTTTGATGACCCGTCGCTGTCACTGATATCGACAAGTTATTCATTCCAAACGCAAATATTTATTTTATAATTTAAACCATTAATTCTGATTCATGTTTTGATGAGCTATGTACGTGTAAATTACTGAGACGATTCCTCGGCATACAATGTGACTGACGTAAACTTGCTCGCTCTGTATCGCTGTCCAGACCAGGGCCGACGAGTCTGATGCGAAACCACGTCTACACAGTTGTCTACCGCATCGTCATGTTCTCCACGTGCATGTATCTCGTTCCCATGGTAACGCTCGTCATCCTCAACTGGCGCCTTCTGTCGGCCATGAGACGCGCCAACCAATTCCGCGCAGTGCTCTACCAGTCGGCCGAGTCCGTGCGTGACGTGTCACCGCCAACCACAACCAATCGCAGCGTCACCATCATCGTTGTCATCGTCGTCATCGTCTGCGTCACGTGCAACGTCACGGCACTCGCATCGCATCTGCTCTGGTCTTTGCAGGTGCGTCGGTGCTTCTGTGTTTACCCTGATAGGGGTGGGGTGGAAATGGGAGGTGATTCTGTATTTACTATATTTACCCTAATAGGGGTGGGGTGGAAATGGGAGGTGATTCTCTATTTACCCTGATAGGGATGGATTGGAAATGGGGGGTAATTGTGTATTTACTCTGGTAGGGGTGAGAAGGAAATGGTAGATGACTGTGTATTTACTCTGGTAGGAGTGGAGTGAAATGAAAATGGGAGGTGATTCTCTAGTTACCCTGATAGGGGTGGGTGAAAGTCTGTATTTACCATATTTACCTTGATAGGAGTGGGGTGGAAATTGGAGGTGATTCTGTATTTACCATGTTTACCCTGTAATGGGAGGTGAGTGTTAATAGATAAATTGCGGGATGTGCGAGGTTGACCTGAGCAAACGTTGGGAGGTGGAATTGGTGGAAAGTGGGATGTGTACTGTAAAAATGGTGGGAGATTCGCCCAAACACAAGCGGGAGATGGGAAACTGGACCCCCAAAAAGCTAATTTTCTAACAGGCAGGTGCCTTTATATAGTACAGAAAGAATAGAAACTATAATTATAAATATTAAACAACATGTAAACATCCCTATCGTTCCGTTTCAGTTCTCTTTTTCTGGTTATCCGTTCAGCAATCTGCAGTACATCAACCTGTTATCAATCGTATCTTTATTCACACTCATGCCCATCCTTTACGACTTGATGTGATGTAACGGTTGTGTATATACTGATTTGTTTGTTTACTCATGTAACGATATGAATATTTTTTATAATGAACCTACAATTAAGCAAGCCCTATTATCACCCACAAGTAACCACATGCACATACACGCACGCACGCACGCACGCACGCACGCACGCACGCACGAAGGCACACACGCACACGCACACGCACACACACACACACTCAAGGAGTTCGAACACTTTACGACGTATCTTTCTTCCACTATTCCCACTATATTATATTTATATAGTACAAGAACCAGAGGGATACATTTGTAAATAATACATTCTTTATTTCACACATGGCAATCGTACTAAGTATTGTTAATAAAATTATTTCAATAAGAACATAGTTGATATCACCATCACGAATATGTCTTCTACTCTTGTACGCTGTTCTTGTTTTAAATATTATGATATACACAGTGTATGTATTTACATTGAAATATACAATAGGGAGTATAACATTACCTAATGTTCTTTCCTTGTAGTTCTCATTACGTTAGGTGGTATATGATTTGTTTTAATTTGATTTATATCTATACTTATTGTAATGAGTTACTATAAACTTGACTGATTGATTAATTTGATTGATTGCTTGCTTGATTGATTGATTGATTGATTGATTGACCATCGTTTAACTTTTGAAAACACATTATTTGTAACATCACCAGTATCTCGGTTTTCCTCTGGACGAATGAAACGTGTGCCGTGTGCTTGATTGCTCAACAGGAATGCTTCACGTGGGGGCGGCACTTGACCAAGCAGCGACGTTACATGTCTCACATCAGCAACATGCTGATTACGTTCAACTCGGCCGTCAACTTCTTCATCTACTGCCTCTGTAGCCGCAACTTCCGGTCCGGCCTCACTTCTGGTACGCGCAGGTGCAGATCGCTGTACTCTCGTCCGTCTAAAATGCGTGCCGACCGAGAATGCCGGTCCATGCTCTGATTGTGATCTCACCTCTTCTTCTCGATGTGACGCTATTAATTGTGATTATTTGTAACGTCATTTAACGAACCATAGCGTCGTTTATCCGTATTGATCGATGCAAAGAGAAACACTGTAATGCTCTCGTAAACTGCTGGTATTGCTTCCTATTTCGAGTTAGAAGCAACAGTTATGATGTTGAAAAAATGCGAAGACGGGACAGTCACTAAGTTCGTTCAGCGGGAACGACACACAGTGACGAATTGTCTGAAAAACACTCTATTTCGTGAAAGCCATATATATGCACATCCCGGAAAATCTTTATGTGGATGACGCTCGGATGGCTACGCTTTTAAGATAAACAGTGATTCAGCAAAACACACCGGGATTAATGTTGATTTTATTGCTGCAACAGGAACGCTGATAATCACTGTCGTTACGCAATTCAATGATTCTCTAGAAACCTTTTGGGACCATACGTTATGAATGCCATATTTCGAACGTGTGCGTGTGGGGGTATGCACATTCACGTGTGCATGCATGCAGGCGTACGTGTATTTCAACAGGAATGTCTACGTGTTACAACGTATCCTTGCATCGTTGCTGTGGAGACAGACGAATCGGGAATCGATAGGAATCGCGTTGCTATATACATCACTTAGTGTCTTATTGACACTGGGTGTATGAGAAGAAATGTGTTAATTAGCCTATAATTATATATAAGACATGTTTTATATAGTCATGTTGTTGTAACGGTTCGTTACGTGAATGAAATCACCATTGTATTCATTTATCTGCTGAAGTTTGTGTTGCAGTGGTGTGTTTTTCATAAAGAGGAAAGTGAAGCTTACAAAATAATCTATGTCTTTAAAATGTAATTCTTGTGTTGGGCAGACAACGCTAAGCACAATTGGTGCCAGGTGAATTCAAAACGTGTTATTACGCTAAGAAAGTGCTGGTAAAACGTTGTTGTGTTATTATGGTAGTAAAGAGCTGGCGACGTTGTCACATATTAACAGTCCTTAAAAAGAACATCGTCTTAAGGTCAGTCATTTAAACGTACTTCATATTGGATGGAACCAGTGATCCCACAAGAACACATATAAATTACGATGGTCATTAAAATATTACAAATACTCTGTGACAACCTTCATAACATGTCTCAAAGGTGATGGTGTTTGGTGCACCTTGATGTGAATCTAAATATACTTAAATGTTTACACCTTTCATTTTTTTCCCAGGAAGGGACTTCATTGGGGAGAAGGGACTTCATTGGGGAAAACGGACCATAAAATGGCAAACATTTCAAAGAATGCAAAACAAAAAACCGTCCTAACGTGGCAAACCTTTATTAAAATTGATTGACATCGCGATTTTGGTACATGTTAGGTTTTTTTTATTTTAAAAACATACATTTTATACATTTACGTTTTTTCTATGACAATTTGTTATATGTAAATTCTTCCGGAATATCATCTTTATGATATCTAGTAATTTCAACAAGTATTTAGCACATTAAACATGTTGCTTCGGCAGAGTTGATTAATCTCCCCAATATGCTGTGTATGCAATATGGTAATTATTGTTATGTGTATAATATATGGATCGGAATATTGGACATGTTCAAATGTGACCTGCGATAACAAAATGGGCATTAAATTACAAAATTGTGAAATTTATTTTTGTAGCTTTCTTATTCCACGGGTCATAAACTTTAACATGATACCTCCTCGTTCGTTGAAGTATCTTCAGCAGGTTATGGTTTATTGCTAACATTTAAATACACTTTAAAAATCAACATCTTGAGAAAACGCAGTAATTTTGACTCTATTTTGTCTATTGTTTTGTCAATCTGTGTGTTGGTAAATGCGTGTATTTTAGTAGTTTTGGATTTTTTTTGACTTTTGAATAAACTGGACATTGAAAGATTATATTATAAACAAAAGACACGCATTTCTACCAAATCATATTGATAGAATATGATCTATACAGCTTTTTGCTTCGTGTCCAGAATAAAAATGGCGACTTAATATTCGGTTCGTTGTGGTGGACACAAATATTCGAAACAATAATAATGGATCGATTCGATGTGTACGACTACATTTTAAACGTAATCAGAACTAACCAGAGAGAAGTCACCGCGCTCGGTGAGTTGAACCACATCAGATGGCACGAGGTCATGTTTCATATACAGAAGACTGGTAATTTAATGTTGAAGAAAACAAGATCTTTGACACAGCTCAGAAGCATCGCAAGATGTATACGTTATGCTTCAAGAAATGTAATGGATTTAATTAGCATTCCAGCCCATATAATGAGAAGCTGTTTTACTGAATGAAGTGCGCATTCTGATTAGACAGTCTATACAAATCCATTAACAGACACATTCCACTGGAGTTATCATCTGTCGGGACCTTCTTGAAATAGCCAACTAAGTAACAACGGTGTATATTTTACTTAGGACATACATACTTTAAATTTAGATTAAACCTGTTTTGAATACATGTATTTTAATATCTTTTTTGATAATCCAACATTTCCATAAAAGCAAAGGCAATCGTTCCCACTGTAGAGCAAACGAATTGTTCTAACCTAATTGCACGAAGTTTTCAGGACGAAATTGCTCTGATTCGCTCTCACGCCACAATTTACGCGAAGCATGATTTCATATACATGAAATGGTATGTCTTTCAGAACGGTCAGAGTGAATGTATACAAACTTAGTATGGCTCCAGATCATGTTTTCTGTGCAGTTAAATATTCAAAAAGATATAAAAGGTTTTGAGAGAGAGAATGAGAGAAAGTTGGATGGATGGATAGAGAGAGGGAGGAGAGAGGAATATATATATATATATATATATAGTGAGAGAGAGAGAGATAGAGAGAGAGAGAACGAGAACGAGAAGGAGAAGGATAAGAATATATTATACCAAACTACACGCTAGCTGGGATAGGTTTGAATCCCATATCGATGATGTAACACAGTTAGTAGTACGATGTGTCGATGTATCCCCATCGGTAGATGAGGAGGGAACTAGTTGGGCGGATATTAGATCAAAGACACAATTGCGCAGAGAGCAGTTAGGCGATGCTCATCATGATAGGATCAAGATAGGATACGTATATGTCTACGCGCCACACGTGTTTATTGTAAAAAGTTAGATTGTACACAAGTAAGAATATGATACAAGGCATCTTCGGCAGAATTTCCGACATTATCTTAATGCAGTCATTTAGACACTGGTTGGTTGTGTCAGTCTTACATTGGCGCAGACGTATCACTACAGGTTTGGCATATTTAACGGCTAGATTCAGCTGCGGCACCAACATCTGCCGCTGGTTCTGGCGCTCTCTTGGTCGTGTTTATCTTGTCGGTGATAGCCAAGGCCTATTTCTCCTACTCCTGCACATTTGTGTCTATGGTTTTGATGTGCGTGTCATAGTGACTGCTGGTGGATACTACACGTGGGTGAAGGCCGACTGTGGCATAGACACTGGCATGACTGTTCGCGTTTGGATGTAGCGTGTGCCAGTGTTCTGGGAACAGGTAGTTCATAATTAAGATTCCATTCAGGTGATTGTACTTTGTCAATCAGCATTGGAAGATTGGCAATATGATTTGTGAAACGTATGTCTAAATGACAATGGATGTCTACGAGTTGTCCGAGTGCCGGCAGGCACCTCAGATCAACGGGATCACCCCCCTAGTCACATTCCTACTCTGATAATTTGATTTCTGTTTGCACTTCGAGTGGTAGATGTCGTAAAATGCAAGCCATCACCTTCCAAAACTACCTTCAGGCTCAAGGAAAACATCACATTACATCCAAAAATGCAACCCCTTCCCTAAACATTTGTGGGCTAGATCCTATCTCCAGCCCCTTACCAAACGGCATTTTCAAATATTGGCTTAGGATTAACACTCTGTTACATTTATGTTTTGCTCAGCGAAGCTAAGGATAAGCATATGTCTACGCGCCACACGTGTTTATTGTAAACAAAGTTAGAACAATTTCTAACTTAAAATGCACACCCCTTTCCTAAATATTGGGGGATAATTTCTAAGAAAGATTTGACGGTATTGTGCGGCGAGAGGAGAACGAGAGCGAGAGAAGAACGAGAGCGAGAGGAGAATGAGAACGACAGGAGAACGAGAGCGAGGGGAGAAAGAGAGCGAGAGAAGAACGAGAGCGAGAGAAGAACGAGAGCGAGAGGAGAACGAGAGCGAGAGGAGAACGAGAGCGAGAGGAAAACGAGAGCGCGAGGAGAGCGAGAGTAGAACTAGAACGGGAGGAGGATGAGAGCAACAGGAGAACGAGAGCGCGCGCAAGGAGAAAGGAGAACGAGAGGGAGAGGATAACGAGAACCAGAGAAGAATGAGAGCAAGACGAGAACGAGAACGAGAGAAGAACTAAAGCGAGAGGAGAACTAGAGTGAGAGGAGAACAAAAGCGAGAGGATAATGAGAGAAAGAGGAGAACGCATGCAAGAGGAGAATGCAAGCGAGAGGAGAACTAGAGCGAGAGGAGAACGAGAACGAGAGGAGAACGAGAGCAAGAGGAGAACGAGAACGAGAACGAGAGAAGAACTAAAGCGAGAGGAGAACTAGAGCGAGAGGAGAACGAAACGATAATGAGAGCAAGAGGAGAACGTGAGCGAGAGGAGAACTAGAGCGAGAGGAGAACGACAGCGAGAGGAGAACACGAGCGAGAGGAGAACGACAGCGAGAAGAGAACGATAGCGAGAGGAGAACGAGAGCGAGAGGAGAATGAGAGCGAGAGGAGAACGAGAGTGAGAGGAGAACGAGAGTGAGAGGAGAACGAGAGTGAGAGGAGAACGAGAATGAGAGGAGAACGAGAGTGAGAGGAGAACGAGAGTGAGAGGTAGGGACTGGAGATGGGTGATAGGAACGGCAGTGAAATAGGACTGGTGATGCAGGGAGTTAGAAAAACAATAAAACAAATTGTTATGCCAGCCTCATTCCGTTGTTATGCAACAACGAGGCGCGCATCAACATGCTGACCTGGCGGAAACCTCAAGACGCTGATTGGCAACGGAGACGAATCATTTTTCGATTAGATAACATACAATTACAGATATAGTTTACGATTCGTTTTTCGCTGATTTGTTTTTGTTCGTACATTTACGAGCGATTCATCACTTAAATCGTTCGTGGGATCCTTGTCATTCGTGTTGACTTTAATGTCAAAGTGTCCCGGAGTCCATGAGGTCATCATGACCTGAAAGCTTCATGATGGAATCACTATTTGGCCTTTGATGATAACAAATAAATTGTGGACAGCCCAATGGCATCTTAACGATAGTTGATGGCAGTGATGACGCGGTGAAACTCAATGTTGTGGAGTAATAATAACTAACGAAGATGGATCAATGCCGGAAATGATGGCATAAAATAACGAAGTACCGAATCATTTTAAATGTTAACTTGTCATAGGTAAAAATAGGAATCTGATGTAATGATGCATAAACATATTTGCTAATAAACACGCGTGTTGTAATGTGTAAAATGTTGAAGTGTGTGAATTGAAATAGATATGACGTTGTCGTAAACGCTGGTATGTTTTGTTGATGCCCCGTCGATTGGGTTACGTGTGTTCGAGAATGACATGACAACACATACGTATCTAAGATATTATATACATAGATAACACTTCTGCAACAACTTTGCATGCCTACACTGTTTATACTGCTTATTTGCGCGCGCGCGCACACACACACACACACACACACACACACACACACACACACACACACACACACATACACACACACGCAATAAATGGTGACATATTGTAAACGACACTTTCATGGGATCTGTCCTACCAACATGTTTTTTTTAAGCTTTGGGGTCTCTTGAAGATGATTTCAAGTGGTAACAGTGAAAAAGCTGGGTCTCACTACCCATTTCCAGCCTATATCGGGTGGTACCCTGATATATCGTATTTCTCATCAACGTCGCATGGTATTTAATCACCCACACCACAATCGTCATTTTATAGTCATATATGTCTCAATATGTACTTGTGATATGTCAAATGGAAGGTTTTCATCTGCTGATCATCATACTAGCATTCAATGGATATATACTATTATGGCATGTGTCCTAATTAGCATAGAATAACTATACCCCATTCTCACTCGTGACCGCATAGATGACATCACTATTTTTGTCAAACATATCAATTTTTCTTGATCCCATGGCTTCTTTAAGATCAAAATAATAATGCATAACACTCTGCAGCATCATATCTTTCATTTAATACCAGAATTGTCTTTCTGTCATTACAAATGGATTAGCTATGATACCTCAAATATAACCGTAGTGTCGCGGATCAAGTGGCGAAAGCAAAGATAACCATGGATATGGATGGCATACATGTCAAAGCTGTCTAGATTATGTGTGTGTTTTCAGGTATACATTTACGCCATATTAATTTCAGATGCATAAAACAAAGCACTACGTATTTCATATAATGTACATGTATATTAGCTTAATGTGGTATCCAAAACTTGTGAATAATTAAGATGTGACAAATGTCAACAGCACAGACAAATCGAAAGCCAGTATCTCAAAATATGATAATTCAGTTTAAAGTGAATTACGTATGTATGACATTCATTTAGATGCTAGCCATTGATAAAACAAATTGTAGTTAGATGCCAAAAAGTTATGCAGATCTTAATTAATACATACTGTATTTAGGTTGATGTACGGACACTTGCCAAACATTGATAGCTACTTAACCAATTACATTAGTCACATTTTGATGCTCAGTCATAATCACTGTCACTGTCAGCATATAGTTCCATCCCATCAAACATGTCCATGTCAGACTCATCATTGTCAGTGTGGTCGGGGTCTACCTGAGCTATATCAGCCAGTTCACGTGGCAGCACATCTCAATCATACCAGAGAGGCTCAATGCTTCCATTACTGATGTTCCAGCCATGGTTTCTGCTCACCTTGGGGACGTGCGGCTCAGGAATATGTGCTCTCTTCCATATGCCAACTTGATATCAACTGAAGGAATAACACGGTTATCCTTGGCACACAGCTCATTGATACGAATTAGTCTGAAGTTATCAACTTTTGACACCTTTGATGCTCTACCATTTACAGCACAAGTGAAGCTGTCCAGCTCATCAATCCTTTCTTCAGGTTGGTCCCATGTATCTCCCAGCTTCTTGAGTACATGAATGTATTTAGGAATATTCAGTAGAGGTTTTACTGGTTTGAGTTTGCCAATCCCTCGGAAAGCACCAGTGCTGTCACATCTACTGAACGCATACAGAACCATCAGAGCCGTATATTTGTCTTGGCCGAGATCAACTCCTATATTTGCTTATTTCCTACACCAGTGTCAAACAAGATGGTGATGTATCCAACTGATGCAGCATAGTGCAGAAGAATGAATAAGATGTCTGGCTCTTCACACGAACGAATGGGTAATTCCTACTCCTCGCGTAATTAACATAGAAAATAACTCTTGAGTCAGTTTCCTGTGATGACTTCAGAAGGGACAGTTCATGGGTTACTGTCGTCCGGCCATCATTGGCAGTCAACAGAGTGGCATTCTCCTCATATATGAAGATCACTTGTCTTCCAGGCAGTTTTGATGCGTATCCATCACTCTGCCACAGCTTCAGAAGCAGTTGGATGAACTGACACTTGTTTTCACCATTGGACGAGGATGATTTCCAACCAGGTGGCCTCTTGGTTGCCTCTCCTTTCAAAATCAGCTTCTCTCTAGTGTGGCCGACTCCTTCAGGTTCAGCGACCTCTCCTTTTTCCTTGTTTGAGATGGTATCTCAGGACAGTCACCATATTCCGCAGAATGATCATCACTGCCAACTTCCTGTAACATGATGCCTGTTTGAACTGATCCTATATCCTTTACCTGTGAGGTCATTCAGAAGCTGTTCGAAATTAAAAAATTCTGAATGGAATACCGTTGGTCCTGGTGGTGACCTGACAATCTGGTTGGAGAAAAGAGTGGACGACTGCATCACAGGTTCAGCTAGCGCTGTCTCCAGCTCCAATGATAAGGAGTAGCTTTCACAGTGTCCCATTCTATTCAGAAGAATTACGAGTTTTTCACATTTGAACATATGACGCATGGACATGCTCATGAATATGTATTTTGGCAGCTTCCACGATTCATTGGTTGTTGCCCGGCAAATGTCCTAACCAATTGACAGAACAAGTCTCTCTGTGCGGGATAATATGGGAGCTGCCATCCCAGTTATGACATAACATAACAATTTTTTGAGTGTGTCTGGTACGATAGTGTCAATTCTGTCACAATCACGGGGAGTTGGTGGCCATTTAAGATCAGGTGCTTCAGCAAACCCATCCTGGATAATCTGTCGAAGATATGTACCAGTGATCTTGATAGCACCAGTTGATTCCAACTGGAAGGCGTGTTTCACGGCTGTGTTGATGTCAGTCTGTGAAACATAGACTACGCTTGACTGGAATTTCCCCATATCGCAGAAGGACAGTCTCCTTTGAAGGGTTCATGTGTTTCAAGTTTGAGTTTTAATTTCTCACTCCGGAAGTCAGGATTACTATGCTCTGTATTCTTTAGGCTGGATATGTACACGTGTTGCAGGTCAGCTCATTTCACCATCTTCCGAACATGCAGGACACCCTTCTCCACTATGCAATAGACTATGTCAAATGCCTTTTCATGGGCTTCCATCAAGTTGAACAGGTTAACACGTGCCTCGATCTCCATCTGTACTTCGCCATTTCTCTGGTTTTTGCATATAGTTCGTGCGGCAATTCTTGTGAAACTTGGCTTCACAAGCAAACAGATCGTGGAAGTTATGCGGCTCATACGTTGGGGTGTGGAGGCATCAGGTGGTGGTGATGAGGTGGACGTCAGCCTGTCCATTTTCATGATGAAACGTTTGTAGCATTCCCAATGGAAGCCATGATATTCCATCACTGTGTTGGGGATGAGCTAGCACGTGTCCTCCATCCTGTGGGTTGAAGTTGGATGTTCTGAAAGTCTCTTCTCTTTGATCTCCTGCAATTTTACCAACTTCTTCTCTGCATCCCGCATACCAGACATGCGTTGAAGTTCTCCATATTAAAAAAAAAAAACCTTTACATGAACTACACAAGCAGGTTCGACAGTTTGATCACTTATTCGTTTTCGTTTTAATAGTAAATACATACAAAGGTAGATAGGCAATATCAGCAGGTCAACGCAGGTCAAGCTTATCATTTATCATTATCCAACTTAAATAACATTTTAACTTATCGATATCTGTGAAGTTGACCTGAGGTATTCGTATAAGCTGTAATTGAAACTTAAATAATATAATATGAGACTTAAATAATATAATATGAAACTTAAATAATATAATATGGGATATAACCTTGTGATCTCCCCATACCATGATGAAACATGTAAGAAAACTAGTATTCCAGCTGCAAACATGTACCTAGATACTGCAGAAAGAACGTAAATTACTTACAAAACAACAATAATATAGTTACTTCTTCATTACATTTTAAATAATCCATTGCTGATGGAGTACAGTGTGTAATAATTAAAAATGCCCTGTGTTACGCCTCTTGATCCGCGACACTACGGTTATCTTTGAAGCATCATAGCTAATCCATTTGTAATGACAGAAAGACAATTCTGGTATTAAATGAAAGATATGATGCTGAGTGTTATGCATTATTATTTGATCTTAAAGAAGCCATGGGATCAAGAGAAATTGATATGTTTGACAAAAATAGTGATGTCATCTATGCGGTCACGAGTGAGAATGGGGTATAGTTATTCTATGCTAATTAGGGCACATGCCATAATAGTATATATCCATTGAATTCTACTATAATGATCAGCAGATGAAAACCTTCAATTTGACATATTACAAGTACATATTGAGACATACATGACTATACAATGACGATTGTGGTGTGGGTGATTAAATACCACGCGACGTTGATGAGAAATACGATATTTCAGGGTACCATCCAATATAGGCTGGAAATGGGTAGTGAGAACCAACGTCTTCACTGTTACCACTTGAAATCATCTTCAAGAGACCCCAAAGCTTCAAAAAACATGGGTTGGTAGAGTTGTGGGGGGGGTGCACGAGGGGCATATCTGGCCCATGGCCTAGATGATATTTACACAATGGATAGGCAATTACTTAAATACTTAGCATAATAATTATTACGTGTGTCACTCCACGCAACATGTCTCTATTCGTTCAACAGATTATATAATACCAATGTACATATTAGACGTATATATCGTATCGTTCTAGCAACAGTTAAACATGTGAGAGGCCTAGCCTAAGTTTCTCGGAATAATAATATTGATGTTTACTCATGAGTTATCGACGATCAACCACAGAACACGACAGGCATGAAGCACGCTATGTCTACGGGCATAAAGATGTCTGTGTGAGCCTGAGACCCAGATATAACGAAATACCCCAACTTTCAAAACAGCGGGATGTATACTCGAACTTTGATCATCACGATTAAAATGCGATGTTTTAACAACTGGACTGCGCTATACTTGGTTTGTTATGACACTATTGTTATCGTGTTTGGTACGGCAGATATCCCGGTGAATGTTCCTTGCTTCCTAACACTTGCTTAACAAGAAGTCCGGTTAACATGACTATAATTGTAGATAACACGGGAAATTCCCGCTTCATATGTCTGTAGAACTACGCCCTTGTTATAATTCATAATTATTTCTCGGAAATAACTAGCGACATGCCAGTCTGGAAGTGCTAACATGTAACTAGTTACGTAGGTTGGTGTGGTCGGATATAATCGGAATTGATAGAACAACATTTGGAAAAGGCCCACGTATCAGTATAGGGTGTGGCCGTTTTGCTGTGGTAGTTGTATCAACCATACGTGGATGTTGTTGGAGCGATACATGCACCTGTCAGTATCCCTTATGTGTAGCTGGACCGCGAGGAACGAATGAGATAATTAAGTGCACTAACAAATATCGCACATTTTTTCGTAGCATTACAAGATAAATACGTGCACTACCAACTATCGCATCCTTCTCGTTGCATTCCAGGATTGATTAGTCAAAAGCCGGATTCTTTGCTCACTTCGTACATTTTTTCTGTCCTTGCTTTTCTTTCTGTCTATTTTTGCGATAAGTCAAGTACCCCGATATCGAGGAACAAACTCGACACTGCGGAGGTTTTGTGTACGACCATTTAATGAAGTCAGAACATTTATGGCATATGGTGATATTTGTAAATAACTATTATGTTTATATTGCATTTGAAGTGGGTTGTCACATAACGTCACAGGTGATCATCGTGACGGGGTATTGTCATACGGCAGTATTCACATATGCTATTTATTTAAGTAATTTATTATGTTGTCGCTTACTGTCGTAATGAACTTATTTACCACTGTAGGGCCTACTGCATTTGATCAGGTAGACAGACCCATCAGCAGAATAGAATAGTGATATGTCGATGGATCGATAGGGAGAGAGAAAGATAGAAAGAGGGATACACACACACACACACACACACACACACACACACACACACACACACACACACACACACACACACACACACACACACACACACACACACACACACACACACACACACACACATACACACACACACACACACACACACACATATATATATATAAATATATATATATATATATAAGCCTAACAATTATTTAGTTGTATCCTACATATCAGACGTGCTTGGGTTTACAGATTAACAAAAATACTGCTTGGTTTTAATAGGTTTGAACTATTCTCGGAAGAAATATAAACGCAGTGTTAACATTACAATACTTATCGGAAACAATTCACGTATCCGTTAACTGACATGAGCCATTCAATAACCAGTATAATGACTCCTTGATGTGGAAGCTCGTTCTGGCGACTCCAACAATAGTTACCATTATGCTGGTTATTGAATGGCTCATGTCAGGTAACGGATACGTGAATTGTTTCCGATAAGTATTGTAATGTTAACACTGCGTTTATATTTCTTCCGAGAATAGTTCAAACCTATTAAAACCAAGCAGTATTTTTGTCAATCACTGTAAACCCAAGCACGTCTGATATGTAGGATACAACTAAATAATTGTTAGGCTTCGCACGCACGCACGCATGTATACAAACAAAAAACAAACGCAAACACACATGCACACACAAATTAAAATTCACATGGATCACAGAAATTGGCATATTACACAATCCATCGTACAGAAGATGCAAACATTCTTACTTCAGTATAATTCTAAAGACGTACTAGTAAAAAACAATGTCAGCATGAAGCGTTACGGGAAATGATAATTGAAGACCTAATTGGCCATCACATTAGAACACACATTGGAGTTGTATAGGTTCCTATTATCAGGAAACCGCATCGACAAGACTGGCGCTGGCATGGAACCCGCAAGTCAAATGGAAAATAGGAAGGGCAATATACATTTAGCGCAGACAGCTGGAAACGACTGTGAAGGCACACCTAAAACCGGAAAGAATACGTTAGTGGCCTATCCTCCATCACACATAGGGCAATGCCTATATAGCAGCACTGCATGCTGTCAATAACCAACCTTCACCTTTCTACATGTACTATTTCAACTGGGGATTGTCACCTGATAGAATTGTACAAGAACCGGTGACGTCGTCTGAACAATGTCCTCGTTGTAAGCTCAATTAACGCAACATAATGTTTTTATCGTACACATTTATTTGATAATAAAGTAATGTTTAATTTGATACACTAAACATTGCTTTTGCAAACGTTATTCATCTATAACATTTTGTTTATTTAAATAAATTACTTTCTCTTTAAGAAAAAACCCAGAATACATTTCCAACATTCTTTAAAGAAAATTAAGAAAAATTAACGGATAAACAAGCAATCGCTAATAAATTTAATACGTTTTTACAAACATAGCTCAGATTATTGCAAATGATATTAACTATGATGGTACTAAAAACTATAGTTATTATTTAAATAAAACTATAAATACTGTATTTAGATTTCATAACATTGATGAGGAAACTGTAAGGAAAACTATACAAAGTCTTCCAACAAAAATTCATTATCGAATTGATGATATTTCTTCTAAATTATTAAAAATAATTGAACTCGCAATAATTAAATCAATAACTATATTAATAAATCAAGTGTTAAACACGGGAATTTTTCCTGATGAACTCCAAATTGCCAAAGTAATTCCTATTTTTAAGAAAGGTGATCCTACATTATTCTAAAATGATAGGCCCATTTCTTTACTTCCAACGATTGCCAAAATAATAGAGAAAATAACCTTTACATAGTTATCGTCACATTTTAATGACAGGAACCTACTTTTTGACAATCAGAAACGCTTTAGACCCAAACATTCAACTGAATTTGCTGCATTAGAATTAGTAGATAGGATTATAACGCAACTGGATAAAAATGATGCTCCAATTAACATATTTCTCGATCTTTCTCAAGCTTTTGACACTATTGACCACACCATTTTATTAAGCAAATTGAGATGTTACGGCATTGATGATGCAGCTCTACTTCTGTTTAAAAGTTATTTAAATAATCGTAAACAATATGTCGAAATTGAAGAAAGAAAGTCTGAAGTTTTACCAACAGTAGTTGGTGTCCAACAAGGTTCAATCCTTGGGCCAATGCTAATTATCATTTATATAAATAACTTTTCATTAGCTAGTAGTATATTTAAATTTATAATATATGCAGATGACACCACGTTATTTAGTACTTTAACATTTCTTACTGATAATATACAAAATAACACAATTGAATCTTTAATAAACTATTAACTTTCCAAAGTTGTTGAATGGCTAAATACAGATAAACTATCACTAAATAAAACCAAATCTAAATATATGATTTTTCATGTCCTCACCATAAGTACACAAACCTTTACACTTAAAATACAGCTATTGAAAAATGAATGAATTTAATTTTCTCGGGTTAACTCTTGATACAAACTTAAATTGGAAAAAACACACAGAAAAAATATATAATAAATGTACAAAAATAATTGGCATATTAAATAGGTTGAAATATGTATTACCATTAGAAATAAAACAAGGTTGTATGATTCTTTAGTGCTATCACATATAAACTATTGTATATTGGCATGGAGATACAAAGTAAACAGATTAATGAAAATATAAAAAAGCTGTTTGTATAATAATGTTAAGTGGATTTAATTCACACACCGAGCCACTGGTTAAGCAACTTAATTTGTTAAAAATAGAAGATCAATTAATATTACAAGAATTTAAGTTTTATTTGAAATACATTAACAAAAACCTACTTGTTTATTTATTACACTGGCAGATTACTTCCATTGCTAATATACACCATCATGATACTCGGAAATCTAAAGATATACTTACCGTCAGAACTAAACATGAATTTGCAAAACAATGTCTTAAATATAACTTGCCCCACACAATACTCCTGAATTTGTAAAAAAAAAAATATTCATAGTCTGCGAGGCTTTGCAATCTACGCTAGAAAGATTTTCCTGAAAAAATACAAAGATACATGCACACTTACAAATTGTTATTCATGTCTCCAAAATCAATGATGCAAATTGTTACAAAATGGACGAAAACTACCATTTAAGTATATGCACATATTTGAATTTATCAGCCGATATGTAAGGTATAAATGACAACATATTTTTTAAAAATGTTTTTATAATTGGTTATACCTATCGTGGCTCCCATGATAGTGACAGCATGTCTTAGTGGGAGCCTCTGACCCCCTTGTGTGTCTTAAAACAAAAGGTGTATTTTTCTGCTTTAATCATTTATAATTTTTGCCTTTAAGAAATGGTGTATACTATATATGCATATTTATTTTATTTGTGGTAATACATATACCTGACATGTTTATTGTGTTGTTATTGTGTTGTATATTTTGGGGTCAAAATAAACTTCTTGTTCTTGTTCTTGTATAAACTGGCATATGTGTTTATCTTGCTCCAAAGACAGCCGTGGTCTGGCATCGGTCAAAGGTGTCACGCAAATTTCCTTTATTTGCAGGGACTAGTCAGTAATCAGCAAGACAAGGAAACGTGTGTTACTGCGATGAGGTTTATTGGCCTATCCCTGATTGAAGTCCACGCCGAGACACAACACCGCGCTCGTCTTCTGCTGCAACAAGTTAGGCCAGCGGTTCTTAATCGGTAGGTTGCGACCCAAAATTGGGTCGCCAAGTCATTGGTCACCATTAGTTTTCAGTGTATATTTGAAAGTCATGCGACTCGGCTAAATCGTTCGTCTCGCATGTTTCCGGTATGGCAAGCCATATTTAGTTTGATGCTGCACAATGGCCGAAACTCTGCGTCATTTTCGATTGACTCATTATCAAAGCTTTCTCGTTACACTACCACGTAGATATACCGCTTTAGTCAGCATGTTCAGGCTTATTATATTCTCTGTAGAAAAGTATGCCTACCACCAGTATTAAATAAATTAGCCTAACATAAGGGGTACTCTCTGTCTTGTCAATAAACCAGTAAACAACGATGATTTGGTGATGTTTCCGTGTTCACATCAATCAGGTTTAATGAATAGTCGCATGTGTTATTTATTTGTATTAAGCCTATTTATTTTATCATTATTAATTTATAATTTATATCAAGTTAACAGTTTAGAAGGCATGGGTCGCAAAGCATTTATCGGAACAGAATTTATGTAGCAGCCAAAAAGGATAGGAACCACTGATTTAAGCTACAATACCATGAACTTTGACACTATAAACATAATATAAATGTACTTCCGCTAGTTTGCCGCGCATGCTCAACATGATCTCACAGACAAACTAGGTATATTTGCTTGTCTATTTTTCACGAGAATACCAGTAACATTCAAGATATTTCTTTTTGACGTATCCAAACGATTATTTGCATTGTAAAGGCTTTCGTTTGCGTTACATGCATACTTCTTCAGTACCTATGAAGTCTAATGACGTCATCGTATACTTGATGTATTTCGTAGTTCCACACACACGCACACGCACACGCACACGCACACGCACACGCACACACACACGCACACACACACACGCACACGCACATGCACACGCACACACACACACGCACACACACACGCACACACGCACACGCACACATACACGTACACACGAGCGCGCGCGCGCTCACACACATACAGTTTCTTTCTCTCTCTCTCTCTCTCTCTCTCTCTCTCTCCCTCACACACACACACACACACACACACACACACACACACACACACACACACACACACACACACACACACACGAAACGAAACGAAATAAAACGGTTAAACGTATCTTTCGTTCACTCTTCCCACTCACTCACTCACTCACTCACTCACTCACTCACTCACTCACTCACTCACTCACTCACTCACTCACTCACTCACTCACTCACTCACTCACTCGCACAAACCGATGTGTGATATTCTGTGCGTCATTGTGTACGAAATAGGTCGTAGTGTCGAGAACACTTCGGTTGAAGCCATCTGATGTGAAACTGCACGCCAGGTGTTCTTTATTATCTCTGAACCGTCGGACAGGTAATAACGCGTCAGATGGTTAACGCTCCTCACACGGATGCGAAATTAGTTTCAACAGAACGATAAATCTCGAGGACTTACGGGAGTCTAACATGACCAGGTAGTTGCACAGGTCAGCGTAGTGCGTGCAGTGATGACTTGCCGACGAAACTGTTGGCGGCGGGCCCTTAGCCAGAGACCCGTTCTCCCGTAATTGGAACGGTTTTAACGGGTTTGTTTTAAATCGGAACGATATTTTCTTTTTCAAATAACTGCTCTTTTGGTCTTTAGATAACGGAATTTTTATTATTTAGATACCATGATCTTGTGCTGGACCATAACGTGGTATTATTTAGATACCATGATCTTGTGCTGGACCATAACGTGGTATTATTTAGATACCATGATCTTGTGCTGGATCATAACGTGATATTATTTAGATACCATGATCTTGTGCTGGACCATAACGTGGTATTATTTAGACACCATGATCTTGTGCTGGACCATAACGTGGTATTATTTTCCCAATAACAAGGTCAAAACAGTGTTTGCGTTGTCATAAAACGGGCCCTGTACTAAGTGTGAAAGTGAATGCAGTTTGAAATTTGAGTATTTTGCGAGCCTCGGGGGTCAACTGGGGGTTTTCGGATAGTTTCATGGGGGTGCAATTGCAGGTTTTTGGAGAGGCTCAAGGAGGTACAATTAGAGGTTTTCGGAGAATCTGGGCCCCCTGAATATTCACCACATTCCGACGCCAATTATCAATGCATGTGTAATGGGGTTTTTGATGAGCATAACTGGTAAATAAAAATAACGGGTACAATAAAAAATATTTCACAATTCTGGCTAAGGACTTGTTTGGCAGCGTCATCAGTGTTTAACGTAGCACCATGTGTAGCACCATGTGTGCATGTGCATATATATGTGTGCGTGCCTCGGTGCATTTGTGAGCGTGTATGTTCTTGTAGGTGTGTGCGTGTGTGCGTGTGTGCGTGTGTGCGTGTGTGCGTGTGTGCGCGTGTGTGAATGGCGTACACCGTGAGCGTTAGAATACACACTCAAGACCGAGGACGTCGTCACGGTTTGTTTTTCAGCTAAAATGGAATCTGCAGGTCACCAGATGATATCCTGTGGTCGTTTTGCTCTCATTTAGCGCCAGTCTACATAATGGGTATTTGATGTGATTTTTGTGTGTACCTGAAAAGTCTAACGATGCAGATCGGAAATCATATTCATACGTAGCTAGCGAGAACGCAGCTGTACAGTACGTTTTCTTGTTTTTACATATAGTTTCATAATAATTAAATAATAATTGAAAGCGAACATTAATCATAATAAACCTTTTCCTCGTTCCGGTAATGATCCCACATGAGAAATATGGTGACAACCAATGTTTGTTTGTAGAATAGTGGTATTTGATTAAAAAAAACGTGCATCGAGCAAACTTCAGAATGGCGATAGGGGAAAAAGAATTATTTTTTATCCATAGCTCTGTCATGAAGTTTTAGAGTCATACCTGTCACCTTTTGCTTTTCGAAATCAGGGAGATTCTAGATGTTTCGTCAGGTTCTGCAGTTCTCAGTCCTGTCAGAGTGAAATTTAGTCCGGCATTCAAACGCCCTTTTGAAGGTGGACCGTGCATTGGGGTCCGCACGATGTTTTCTTGCATTTTTGTGACCTTCTAACCTTGTAGGTCAATAATCCGACAGGTGCCACTCAGGCACCCTGGAGCGGTTTTTTTTTATCAACTCATTAATATGCAAATTAGTCATCGCCTTTAAAATATATACTACTTTTCTGAATATCTCGAATTGTAAACATCCAAACAATCAAAATGATGTATTCAAACGTATCTGGTTATGATTACGTTAGTAAACAAATCATAGTATGCATATTTGTCGCATGAATATGCAAATTAGCTCTGACCACTATAACCTCATGATATTCGTTTCTATCTTCTCAATAGGCGAGCGATAGGCACTACTTAATGGACATACTTAAAAGCCCCATACAAAAACCCAAATTGTATACCCTAAATATCCCCAACTCAACGAGGCCTATCCTAGAACTAGCGTGACTCCAAGGGCAAACAAGGTCACCGTCAAATGATAATATTTCGAAATTGTCCGCTTCCGGAACGTATTATAATTACAATTGTTGCATATCTACTTTTATTAATAATAAAATAGGCATGCCATATATTTTTGGAAAGCTTATTGTCTCCCGGTCAAAACAGAATACGATATGGAGCTGTTACACTGTAGCAAGGTCACCGTGAAATGATGAATATCCGAACTTTTGCAATACCGCGAACGTTATTAGGTTACAATAACTCTGTATCGACTTCATGTCTATGAACATGTTACATACATCGCGAAAGAACAATTACAATGTTTGCATACTTTGTCTACCTACACTGGGCCATGTTATACACATATACGTATTGTATCCCCGTCAAAATTATTGGCATAAAATTGTAAAGTGGTGGTTTAACTGTAGAGTGAAGGTTGAACAATTTCACCATCAAAAGATGCATGCATTTTCGAAATTGTGTCATTTCACATATTTTAGGTGATGTTATTCTTCTACGGCATTTTTGCATCACCCATGGGATGAGAAAATGGATGATGGTGGATGCCACCCTCAATTTTGAATTTAAATGTAATTTTGTGGGTCACAAACTCAATCTTGTGTAAAAATATTTGTATTAATTAACAGATATGTTCCTGTGTACACGACAGCCTCTTCACGTCCTATGCTCACCACCAGCCATCTGGAGGGGGCATCTGCTGATGAACCAGTTGACTGGTCAACCAAATAAAAGCGTGTTACGCTACGCGCTCTGAATACTGCTAAAGAGCATCCGGGGTTATTGGAATGTCTGAGTGATATTATTCCTTTAACATAATATCTTTTTCATTGCCTCGATAACGAAGACCAGGCGCGCTGCAACTCTATTTACAGAGGGCAATGGCGATGTGTTCCAGGAGTTGAAGTGTCGCGAATCCAGATCCAAATGGATGTGTGAATGCTGAGGTTCCTTAGTGGTAGGAAATTTGGGTTTCCCATGCTATTGACAAATGGCAATGACGTGACAGGTCTTTTCCCAGAGCATGATGGATGCCGTTGCCATTATGATGAATAACGTCATTGCCTGTCCAAAAGCCTATCCAAATGTATGCAGCTGGATATAAACGTGACAAACTCATAACTCCTAAAGATCGGAAACACCTTGCGAATCATGTATGGCTTTGATCCCTATTCCACAAAGCATTTTGCACTAGGCTCAACAGTTGCGTGCCTGGTTCTTCAAGGTCTTACTGGACGTAGCATATCATAATTGCACCTAGTGACGACGGCTGATGTGTCTGAAGTGTCAAACACTTTAGTTCAACCTAGATAGTGGAGCTTTGCAACCTTAATGAAGAGAAATGCAAATAGCTCCTGTCTGTTGGTAACATCGCGATGAAAGTATTTCCAGTATATTGGCACATTGTTGTCCAGTGTTACTTTCCTCAGAATCCCGTTACCACGCTTCTCTCATGCAGATTATTTGATCCTGCTGGCGATGTACGTGTCCCGGTCGATGCCAATATTGTTGGAGTGATTTAAGTGCTTCATGGTGTGCGGAACGAAAATGTCTGTACACTCATCAAACATGGTGATGTTGGTCGATGCATCTTTTGACGGCGATGCTGGTTGATGCATCTTTTGACAGTGATTTTCAACTTTCACTTTCAACCTTCACTCCTTACTTAGACCACAACTTTACAACTATATGCCTTGCCTCATTTTGACAGGGATACAGTACACATATAGATGTATAACGTGGCCTAGTGTAGGTACAGAAAGTAGATATGCAAACATTGTACTTGCACAACGTCTGCGGAATAGAGCAGTTTTGAACATTCATTATTTGGTGGTGTCCTTGCTTGACCTTCACTCCACATTTACTGCACCACCTGATAGCTCCCCATGGTATCCCGTATTTACGGGCAGATGATAGGATTTCCAAAGGTATATGACGTGGCTATGAGTAGATAGGTAACGTATATAAGCTACCGTTGGTTTTGTATAACGTTTACGGGATGGCGTAATTTCGAACATCTATTAGTCGACGGTGATACTGTTTGATCGTCGCTCCACACAAACTCCATCAACTAACACCTCCAAGTCATATCACATTTTGACGAGAAGAAATTGTTGTTTCACGATGTGTATAACATGTACATAGAAACGAAGCAGATACAGAGTTATTGTAACTTTATGAAATGTGCCATATTGCAAAAGTTCGAATATTCATAATTTGTTTGACTTTGTTTGACCTTAGCTCCACACTTACTATTCCGGGTAACAGCTCCATGTCGTATCTCATTGTGACGGGCAGACAATAAGCTTTTGTAAAAATATATGACATACCCATTTTGTTTTTAAATAAAGTATAAGTGCAATCATTGTAATTTTAATACGGAAGCACACTATTTACAGACCTCGTTGTGATGGTGATATATTGGGCTTTCAAATTATATACCATTTGGGCGTTTTGCACGTACGGGAAGAGGGGCATTTAAGTTGGTGTGTTAGGCAGTGCCTACCGCTTGCCTATTGAGGAGATACACACGAAAAGCGTGAGGGTATATTGGTCATAGCTAATTTGCATATTCACGTGACAAATTTGCATACCATGATTTGTTCACTGAAATAATAATAACAAGAGACCATGAAAACATTCGCTTGAACACCTTATTTTGATTGTTTTTGATGTTTACTATTCGATATATTCAGGAAAACAGTATTTATTTCAATGGCAATGACTAATTTGCATATTAATGTGTTTATACAAAAACGCTCAAGGGTGCCTGGGTGGCACCCGTCGGATTATTGACCTAGAGGTGTAGAAGGTCACACAAATAAAAAAACATCGTGCGGACCCTAATGCATGCTTCACTGGCTAACGCCCGGACTAATTCGGGGAAAAAATGAGGTGGTGTTGGAGATTTTTCGTGAATCAGTATAATGGTGGTGGTCCTTAATTTCACCGTAGTCAATATGAAAACACATTCTCCTAATTGTAGACCATGCAAATGAATGTGATATTACGTTATTGAATTAGGGGCGGTAATACTAACGTTAATAATGAGCCATCATAATTGTTAAAATTTAAGCCTGCGCTAGGGAGTAGGGGGAGGGGGCGGAAGAAACATGGTACATTTCAGTGCATATCACTTGGGGATGGGTATAGGATTTCAATGTTTATAATTTAGGTAGCAATACCAGTTATATCCAATTTCTGACACAAGTTTATAGGAAATACATTGAAGATCAGCAAAATAATATCATAATGCATTAATATTTAGGTTGCATAGCTGGTATATCGTGAATTATCATATCAAAAGTATTACTGATACTTAATTTCAAATAGGTGTATTCAGATGTATTCACTTGTTTCATAACAATCTCTCATGCAGGATACAAAATAATGTCACGACTGTGTTACAGTCAACAATGTATTCTTTCAAGTGTCTGATGCATATTATCATGATTTTAAATATTTAGCAAATGATCAACCAACGAGCCAGTTACTCAGCATGAAAGACACAATAAACGTCCACTCAGGAATTGTCGAAGGTCCAATAGCCATCCAGGCTGGAACTGTGGAATATGCAACAACCACCCAGTCAGGAACTGTGAAAGGTGCAACAACCACCCAGTCAGGAACTGTGAAAGGTGCAACAACCACCCAGTCAGGAACTGTGAAAGGTGCAACAACCACCCAGTCAGGAACTGTGAAAGGTGCAACAACCACCCAGTCAGGAACTGTGAAAGGTGCAACAACCACCCAGTCAGGAACTGTGAAAGGTGCAACAACCACCCAGTAAGGAACTGTGAAAGGTGCAACAACCACCCAGTCAGGAACTGTGAAAGGTGCAACAACCACCCAGTCAGGAACTGTGAAAGGTGCAACAACCACCCAGTCAGGAACTGTGAAAGGTGCAACAACCACCCAGTCAGGAACTGTGAAAGGTGCAACAACCACCCAGTCAGGAACTGTGAAAGGTCAACAACCACCCAGTCAGGAACTGTGAAAGGTGCAACAACCACCCAGTCAGGAAACTTGGAAGGTGCAACAACCACCCAGTCAGCAGCTGTGGATGATGCAACAACCACCCAGTTTGATATAGTCTCTGTGTCGTCGTCGTGCGATATGATATCTGTGGGTATTCCTGAAGAGCGCCATTTGCTCGGCTGGCACTCGTGGGCACCCAGTTCTTTGTGTCAGTACACATGGCGGTATGTCAATGCGCGTACGGCATCACTTCGCCGGCCATGTAATCGTTGCTGTTCATCTGTGTGATGGTGTTCAGTGGACGATGTCCGGTTTGCCGTAGTACACGTACCGCATCACTTCGCCGACCGTGCAGTCGTAGCTGTTCATCTGTGTGAGGTGTTCAGTGGACGATGTCCGGTCGGCCGTAGTACACGTACCGCATCACTTCGCCGACCGTGCAGTCGTAGCTGTTCATCTGTGTGATGGTGTTCAGTGGACGATGTCCGGGCTGCCGTAGTACACGTACCGCATCACTTCGCCGACCGTGCAGTCGTAGCTGTTCATCTGTGTGAGGTGTTCAGTGGACGATGTCCGGGCTGCCGTAGTACACGTACCGCATCACTTCGCCGGCCGTGCAGTCGTAGCTGTTCATCTGTGTGAGGTGTTCGGTGGACGATGTCCGGGCTGCCGTAGTACACGTACCGCATCACTTCGCCGACCGTGCAGTCGTAGCTGTTCATCTGTGTGAGGTGTTCGGTGGACGATGTCCGGGCTGCCGTAGTACACGTACCGCATCACTTCGCCGACCGTGCAGTCGTAGCTGTTCATCTGTGTGAGGTGTTCGGTGGACGATGTCCGGGCTGCCGTAGTACACGTACCGCATCACTTCGCCGACCGTGCAGTCGTAGCTGTTCATCTGTGTGAGGTGTTCGGTGGACGATGTCCGGGCTGCCGTAGTACACGTACCGCATCACTTCGCCGACCGTGCAGTCGTAGCTGTTCATCTGTGTGAGGTGTTCGGTGGACGATGTCCGGGCTGCCGTAGTACACGTACCGCATCACTTCGCCGACCGTGCAGTCGTAGCTGTTCATCTGTGTGAGGTGTTCCGTGGACGATGTCCGGTCTGCCGTAGTACACGTACCGCATCACTTCGCCGACCGTGCAGTCGTAGCTGTTCATCTGTGTGAGGTGTTCAGTGGACGATGTCCGGTCTGCCGTAGTACACGTACCGCATCACTTCGCCGACCGTGCAGTCGTAGCTGTTCATCTGTGTGAGGTGTTCAGTGGACGATGTCCGGTCTGCCGTAGTACACGTACCGCATCACTTCGCCGACCGTGCAGTCGTAGCTGTTCATCTGTGTGAGGTGTTCAGTGGACGATGTCCGGTCTGCCGTAGTACACGTACCGCATCACTTCGCCGACCGTGCAGTCGTAGCTGTTCATCTGTGTGAGGTGTTCAGTGGACGATGTCCGGTCTGCCGTAGTACACGTACCGCATCACTTCGCCGACCGTGCAGTCGTAGCTGTTCATCTGTGTGATGGTGTTCAGTGGACGATGTCCGGTCTGCCGTAGTACACGTACCGCATCACTTCGCCGACCGTGCAGTCGTAGCTGTCCATCTGTGTGATGGTGGTCGGCACTTGGAAGCGCTCACTGAGATAGAGGTGGACGCAGTAGTTGTCTCGCCAGTCGTAGTGTTTGCGGTAGAGCAGGTGGAGCTCGGCCCAGTTCGGCCGCACGATGGAGCGCTCCTCGACGTGCAGCAGATGCGGTAACAGCATGCTGAGACTGCGGACATATCAACGTCACTCATTATGACTCTTCTGTCAACTTATTCATTAGCTCCCATGCATAAATAAAGATTACTTTTTTCGAATGCGTTTCATTTTGAACCCGAGAGTGTAATAAAATGCCGACGATTTATTTGGACGGCTGATCTACACAAGTATTGTGAGCAATTATATTTGGTTTACACAATGCCCTCACCAAAGTGTAGTAGTGATATTCACGGGGAGCACACCAGTTAAGCATATTTTTTTTATAAGCAGAGGTTGGAATTGATTGTTATCAGCGCGGTGTGTGCGCGTTGAGGTAGGACTTGTTCGTTACCCGTACGAGGTGTGAGTTGAAGTCGGACCTGTTCGTTCTAAGTGCGGGGTGTGATTTGAGGTTGAAAGTTTTCGTTAAATGTATGGTGCGTGCGTTGAAGTTGGAAGTGTTAGCTACCTGTGCGGGATGTGAGGTGAAATTGAAAGTGTTCGTTACCTGTGCAGAGTAAGAGGTAAGGTTGGAAGTGTCCATTATAAGTGCAGAGTGTGTGTGTTGAGGTTGAAAGTGTTCGTTACGTGTGTGGTGTATGAGTTGAATTTGAAAGTGTTCGTTACCTGTGCGTTGTGAAAGTTGAGGTTGGAAGTGTTCGTTACATGTGCGGATGTGAGTTGAGGTTGAAAGTGTTCGTTACCTGTTTGGTGTATGAATTGAAGTTGGAAGTGTTCGTTACTTGTGAGGGCTGTGAGTTGAGATTGGAAGTATTCGTTACCTATGCAGGGTATGAGTGAAAGTTGGAATTGTTCGTTACCTGTGCGGGGTGGGAGATGATGTTGGAAGTGCTTGTTACAAGTGCGGGGTGTGGGTTGACGTTGAAGTGTTCGTTACCTGTGCGGGTTGTGAGCGGAGTGGGCGGCCCAACTCCTCCGGTCGTAGTTGCGGTACGTCTCCAGCCAGATGCGCAGGAAGGGCGCCCCTTTGCGTGCAACGATGATACCATTAGCAAGCAGCGACGGCATCTCGCGACCCATTGTGACGTCATAGTTCCTCAGAGGGTTGAACGATTTCAGCACGATGACATCATGATCCAGATAGATGCCACCGTACTCTGCAATAAGTATACACGTCACTACTATTAATACAATCGCTTATCGTGTCATTGCAAGGTCGATCTGAGACAACGAAGACACATTTATGGTCCGGCAAGCGCAACAGAAACTGGATTGTGTAATTCGACATGTTTTCATCGTTTATTGGTTTGTCGAGAACAGCTGGCGCACATCCAAGCATCACGTATTATGTTTAGCTCATGTATAGTCCACTTTCCGAATTTGACTGCTCAAGGCGCTTTATATTTTACTCCCATCTCGACTTCTGTGGGAATCATTCAGCCACGCTGCAATTAATGCGCGAAAACGATTCGTACACAAATATCCACCATTGTCTACAGACAGCCAGGTACTCATTCATACAGCTGCGTGAACTGAAGCAATGTAGAGTACACGAACTTGCCCAAATTTCGACGCAGCCGCACAGGATTCGAACCCGGGTTCTCTCAGTCGAGAGTCCGAAGCTCTTACCGCTACGCTACTGCGTTTCACGTGATGTCCAAGTCACGAGGAATACACAATCCCCAATGTTGAACGTCAAATGTACAATTTCCAGTCAGGGTCTTGGACTCAGAAATCTGACAGGCAAGACGGGTGTGTAAAACACTGCCCTAAAGCGTTCCCATTTCTAACAAATGACGTTTGCTTAAAATCAATCCCAACTCCCAAGTTGGTTCCATGTTTACTCTGCCGCCAGAGGAGTATCGTTGTATTGTACTGTAAATACACAGCTCATGTCACCACTGCGATTATGTGTCACCTGCGCACACCGCAACGTTCGGCAGAATATCGGTCACACTGGATGCCTTTCAGTCGGTATGTATTCACTCACTAGCTGTGAAAGCACTTTGTCTAGCGGTCAATTACCTATAAAGGAAACATTAAATCAAAGAACACAGCCATGGGGCGACATCAGTGACGCCCACTTCCACAACCAAACACACCTATCGTTTGTGAGTCCGCCGAGGAACCACAGTTTACGGATTACACCCATATCAAAATGTGAAAATAAGAACATGAATTGTAAAACGTACTTTACAATCGAAATATACGATTAAGTCAATTAATCGTACAGACGAGAAAACAAATGTTTGATTGGAGGCATCGAAATGTTTCAGGTTTAAATTGTATAGGTACATACAACAGTATACAATACAAACAACAGTTCTGTATAGAAAGAAGAATTGCGATACACACCGGACAGTGTACAATAGTTGAGTGGGCGCCGACTGTGCACCACTACAATGAGACGTCATAATGGTTTGGTGTAGCTATTCAAATATTATTTTATCTAATCCGATTAATCTAAGCGAAACATATCGCTTCATTGTTTTATTTTGTGTTAGCAAAATGAAGAAGCAAACAAAGAATTACCTATTAGAATGTGAAGTCGTGCGAAGTCCGCCGTGTGTTCTATGTATCCGATGTCGTGGTCGAAGATCGTCGTTGGTTTCTTCCTTGAAACGTGGAAGATGTTGGCGACTTCTGTAAGTGTCCTGGCCCACCACTCCCCCCGAGGAAGCGAGTCGCCGTGCACGAATATGTACTGCGGCTCGATGAACTTATGCACACTGAGGTAACTTAAATATTGCTGCATGTCAAACCCCATTGCCGTACCGAATCGTATATAGTGAACCACGTTTGGCACTTTATAGTCGGTCCACAGAGAAGAATCTTTGCGGCTCACAAATTTGCTTAACAGTTTTGGTTGCAAGCCACAAGCTAACATTTGCTGCAGTACGTCGTTGCTTGACGTCGATGTGTGTTGCAAGAACTCGGCTGACAGGTCACTGACGACCCCGCACTGCGCTCTCTCGGCCTTTATCTGCCGATAAACCATGTTTGTTACATTTTTAATCATGTCAATATCTAACACCAACCTACTTCTCATTTCCAGTTTGTGCCGGAGGTGCATGAATTGCACAAGTGCTGAAGTAACACCGTCGCATTGTCGCCAAGCCATGCGGTGCAACTCAAGAAGCGAGTCAGGCGGGAGACTGGATGAAGTGAGTCCGACGTGAATGTGCAGGAGTTGCTGGACACAACGCGCCAACAGACTAGTCGAGGCACATCCGCGGTCAGCGCTCGAACAGTCGTTGCACGGCAGCAGTCGGTCCTGCCATAGGGAGACGAGGGCAACGAACGTTAATCCGACGACGGTAAAGGCGACGCACGAGAACTGCCTCGAGTGAATTGCCCTCCTCCAGCGCATAGTGTTCGTCGCTGCAGCCTGCCGCAGCTTCGATTCTTACATTCCCGATGTCGCGAGAGTCACGGTTGCTTCAGGTTGCCTTGGCCGACATCACGTCGTACTCCGGCAATGCACAGCGCTTATTTCTCCTTCGATGGGCTAAAAAGACAAAGGACAATTATAAATATGTAGACAGTCTGTATGTTCACAGTGATCTCAGCCTTTCGCGATCTCGGCCCGAGTGATCTCAGCCTCAGTTCACAGTGATTTCGGCCTGTTTCGATGAAATCGGGCAGTGACCTCGGGCTGTGCGGTAGTGAACTCGACCTGTATTGTCAGTGATCTCGGTCTGTTCGGGGAGTGTTGCTGACCAGAAACGATAGCGGCATGAAGTCGGCCAGTGAATTCGGTCTGTGCAGCAGTGAACTCGGCCTCTTTGAGTGATGTTAGCCAGCGTTTTTATGTAACATATTGGGGGCCTACATTGTGTTATGTATTGTGATAACTGCTACGTAATGTCCAATATATTGCAGGGTTGTTTTCGACAGCGATCTCTGTTTTTATAACGTCGTTTTGTTTTGTTGGGCTATTTATGTGCGGCAGCGAACTCGGCCTGTATTGCCAGTGATCTCGGCCTGTTTGAGTGACGTTAGCCAGATATTAGTTGCGTGTATAGTGATGTATTGTTTTGTTTTGTTGGGTTATTTATGTACGCAATTCGACATTATCATAGCTTTTTCTGTTGCTGCTGCACCAACTCTTTGAAATATGCTTCCTCTTAGTGTTAGATCAGTTGAAAATATTACAAAATTCCGTTGTCATTTAAAAACTTATATTTACAACCTTGCTTATCCACCATAGCTCCCTAGCGCCTTGACCCATCTGTTGGTAACTGGAATACTGTTTATGGATTTTGAGATTGACCAATCCTTTTGTTTTGATGCGCCTCTGAGCTTGGTTTCCAAGGATTTAGGAGCAATAAAAATTATCTTATTATTAGTAGTAATAGTATTATTATATATTTTGTTAGTGTACATTATTGTTTCCGTTCCATCTTTTCTTGGTCTTGTCACCCGTAACATGCTATTTGTTGGCACTTTTTGGAGTATAAATAAATGTATTTTTATTATTCGTGTGCATACAATGTATATATACATATGCATCGGAACCGAGGAGGGTTGAGTAGCTGGAGATGCCAACGTTTTGGTGAGCCTCAATGGGGGGTATACTTTAAGGGTTTTGGTGAGCTTCAGCTCCCCGATATTAATAACGTTCTGACGCCTATCCTGTGGCACAATGTTCCGACTAGGATTCGGGGCTAGTTTGCAGAAGACACAAGGCATAATATAGAAAGTGTGTATTTTATTAAACCCATGCAACAATTCCCCATGATACAATTCATCAATAAAATACAATGCATAAATGTTGTGACGTAACAATAACAATGACCACGATACCTATATAATCCAGAGCTCAATCGAAAATATGAATGTGTGTGAGTGTGCGTGTGTGTGTGTGAGTGGGCCAGGGTAGGTGCGCGCGTGCGTGCGTGTGTGATGTTGTCTTGCTGGTGCGTTGTAGGATGCGTTGTAGGACAGTGGTTCTCAATGCATCTCCGGGCCATATAGTCTGGCAAATGTCTTCAGCAACTGCATTGCTGTCTTATCCCCAGCTCTGTACAAGTCCCACTGCAGGGCAACCTTTCCCTGGAGGTCTCTGTCAGTTTTATTTGGGTGCCTTTCCCTTCCCCTCGGACACCTCGGAGGAATTTCATAACAAAGATCCCTCAGTTTTGGTATCATTTTAGTCGCTCTCCTCTGTACTCTTTCGAGCATATCTATGTCCTTCCTGCGATATGGCCTCCACGCTTGTATACAATATTCTAAATGAGGCCTCACTATTGTTTTGTACAGCGGTATTATTAGTTATTTTTCCTTATACGCTATATTTCGCCTAATTAATCGAAGGATTTGATTTCCCTTTGAAGCTGCAATTCCGCACTGATCTGAAACCTTCATATTAGCACTGATGGTTAACCCTAAATCCTTTTCTTTTACAGTAGTACTTAGTACAGTACCCCCCATTGTATATTCTACATCTTCGTTCCCATGTCCTGTGTGGAGGCATTTACATTTCCCAACATTTTCCGTGGTAAGCTAATTTGTTCTACAATTTCCAATAGTAGTTTGGGCGGAATCCCATCCATCCCAGGTGATTTATAATCCTTCATAGCCCTAATTTTCTTAGCTACCATTTTCGGGGTTAGAATTAACTGTCCTAAATAATCTGATTCTGCCCCCTTGAACTTAGCTTCTGGTACTGGCAGTGAACTAATATCTTCTCTGATAAACACCGAACTAATATATTCATTAAGGTCTTCTGTCATTAAGAATCCCTCTGATATTATATTTCCAGCCCTATCTTCTAGAGGACCGACCTTATCCTGAACTTTCTGTTTGCTTCGGACATACGCATAAAACTCTTGCTGTCATGTTTTATATTACAAGCTAATTTTTTTCATAGCTTCTCTTTGAATTTCTAAGTTCACGTGTAGCTTGGTTTAGTACTTCTTTATAAATGTTGTAGTCTTCATTATTTCCAGTACGTCTCTATGACTTCCACATCATTTGTTTGTACTTAATTTTTTTAATAGCTTATTTCGATAAGTGTTTCTTTTTGGACCGTTTCCTTTGTTTTTTTCATGGGAACAATGTTATCGACGATGCACTCAATTTCCCTCTTTAAGATATTCCAGCATCTGTTGCTGTCTTATTGTTCAGTTATTCCGGTCTATCTTTGCTAAATATTTCCTCATGTTCTTATATCTTCCTTTGTGGAAATTTCTCCTAAACTGCTTTTTACTATTCCTTTCTGATTTTACTTTGATGATAAAATGTATCTCGTTGTGATCACTACGCCCCAGTGACTCACTTATCTTGACATTGTTAACTAATTCATTCTGTAAGAACAAAACTATGTCTAACACATTCTCACCCCTGGTTGGTTCCGGCACATGTTGAGAAAAAAAACTATCTTGTACTAAAACAAAACACTTGTGGTCCTCACTACCCATACTATGTAGATAGATGATGGTTAAAATCCTCCATAATAATACAGTCCCGTTTGCTCACTTCCCTTATACCGTTTTTTACTCTTTTTTTTCTTGTATGCTTATGTTTGGACTCCGATAAACTAACCCAACCGTTAACGTTGAGTTTCCTGTAACTATGTCACACCAAACAGCTTCTTCGCAACATGCTTCTCTTTTTAATTTTATTTCGTAAGCCTGGATATATTCTTTAATATATAAAATAACTCCTATTCTATACTATCTTTCCTAAACATTACATATCCTTTCCGTCCCATTTCGGCACCTGATATATCGGTGGAGGCCCATGATTCGGTTATACCTATTCCGTGAGGGTCAATATCTTCTACTATAATGTTTAGTTCATATATTTTATTTACTATGCTCCTTGCATTTAAACAAACACATTTATATCCAGCTTCACAACAGTTTTCCAGGCTGTTCTTTGCCGATTTATTTGTGCTGTCTTTATCTATTCCTCCAGTTTCAAGCTTCTCCTTATGGATAAATGTCCTACGCACAGCGTTCTATAAAACTTAGTCATATATATTAATGTGTTGTTCTGCATTTCCGAGCATATCCATGTGAGTTTTGCATTTTCGGATTTCAACTGGTGTAGGTTTGCTAGTAAACCATTGTGGTGCTGTTTGGTTTTATAGTTTTTTTTTATTGTCACCTTTGATCGGCGGGGAGGGGATATTGTGTACAAATATGCAGTTAAATAAACAACTTTGCTAAATGTGCATATATTTAATTCGGTGGTATAGTTCTTGCAGTTCGTAATGTACGCTGACTTGAGAGAAACTTGACACACAAAATATGCTCAGCTCCATCCATGCATAGCATTCATTGGTGGCATTGTAAGGAAAGGATTAAGCCTCACTGATTTATTGTGTAGCAATTCGCCAACATCAAAGGAAGGCTCCCTGTTCACAACAGCGGTCCTAACGATGTAGGGTTTTATGCCCATGAAAACATTGCATAGAACAAAGACTACACAGTTGGCAATGATGTGTTCTAGAGCAATTGCCAGTTATTATCATGATATCTCTGTATTTTGAATTTAGTATATGTTAGCCTGTTTTTACTGGTAACGTAACATTGGCTGTGTTAACACAACTATATTAATAAATTTATTCCCATAAACATAATTTCTTGTAATATTTCAGCAGTTTTGTGTGTACAATATCATGTTCGTGTTTGGAACTCAGTAGGACGTATATATGTGTGGTACTACAGGTAACGATAGACCACATACACGTCGTAAACCAACTGAAAGAGAAGTGCAGAGGATATAATACCCCGCTGTGTATCGCTTTCGTCGACTACGAGAAGGCTTTCGACTCGGTGCAAACTCAAGCAATAATGACCTCCCTTCAAGAACAGGGGATAGAAGATGTGTACATCGATCTCCTGAAAGACATCTACACTAACAGCTCGGTGACAGTCCACCTACACAAAAAGAACAATAAGATCGACATCAAGAGAGGAGTACGACAGGGTGACACCATATCGCCCAAGCTGTTCACGGCAACACTCGAAAGCATATTCCGAAGACTGACCTGGGAAACCAGAGGCTTGAGGATAGACGGAGAATATCTCAGCCATCTTCGCTTCACCGATGACATAGTCATAATACTACTACACTGCAAGAACTACAAAACATGCTGCAGGAGCTAGCTGATGAAAGTAAAAAACAAGGTCTAAGGATGAACATCTCGAAGACAAAACTGATGCTAGAAAATGTCACACCAATATATATCAACACGACGCAGATAGAAAACGTTGAAAGCTACGTCTATCTGGGACAGCGATACAGTATCAGAGACAAAAACCAAGACAAGGAGATTCAACGAAGGATCACAGCCGGCTGGACAGCTTTCGCCAAACACCGGGACATCTTCAAGGGTAACTTTGGAAACTGCTTGAAGAGATAAGTCTTCAACTCATGCGAACTTCCAGTGATGACGCACGGCGCGGAAACATGGGCCCTCACCATCCAGGCAAAGAACAATCTAGCAGCCGCACAAACAAAGATGGAAAGATGTATGTTAAACATCATATATCGGGAGAGAAAAAAAACATCTTGGTAAGACAGAAGACAAAGGTCATAGACGTGATAGAACAAACCAGAAGACAGAAATGGACCTGGGCAGGGCACATTAGCAGACTACGAAGGAAAACGATCTAGAGGAAGACCAGCGAGACGGTGGAGAGACGAACTAGACGAGTACTGGAAGGGCACCATCTGGCAGAGGTTAGCGCAAGACAGGCACATTTGGAAACAACATGCTGAGGCCTTCGCCCAACCACGGGACACTACGGCTGCACAATGATGACAGGTGTATATGTGTCGTACATGTTTTCTGTTTCCGATCAAGTTTTCTGATCGATATGTTGCTAACAGTCTGGGAATAATAAACAAGTCAACCTTGCATACAATGATTACACCGCTCAAACAAAGCACCTGTTCTGTGAAACAATACACGACTAACAAGCCAATTGTATTATTGGCTTCCACACGTCTTAACAAATCAAAGACAGACAACACGAAGGAACCTGCTCAGTAAAGCAATGCAAGCATAGGCAGCCGATTACTGCCTCAACACATTCTCACAACACACACATCAAAGACAAACAACATGAAAAGATTAGCTCAATTAAACAATGCAAGTATAGGAAGTCAGTTACATTCACACTTTCTGAACGGACACAAATCAAAGACAAACAACATGAAAAGATTAGCTCAATTAAACAATGCAAGTATAGGAAGTCAGTTACATTCACACTTTCTGAACGGACACAAATCAAAGACAAACAACATGAAAAGATTAGCTCAATTAAACAATGCAAGTATAGGAAGTCAGTTACATTCACACTTTCTGAACGGACACAAATCAAAGACAAACAACATGAAAAGATTAGCTCAATTAAACAATGCAAGAATAGGAAGTCAGTTACATTCACACTTTCTGAACGGACACAAATCAAAGACAAACAACATGAAAAGATTAGCTCAATTAAGCAATGCAAGAATAGGAAGTCAGTTACATTCACACTTTCTGAACGGACACAAATCAAAGACAAACAGCATGAAAAGATTAGCTCAATTAAACAATGCAAGAGTAGGAAGTCAGTTACATTCACATTTTCTGAACGGACACAAATCAAAGACAAACAACATGAAAAGATTAGCTCAATTAAACAATGCAAGAATAGGAAGACAGTTACATTAACACTTTCTGAACGGACACAAATCAAAGACAAACAACATGAAAAGATTAGCTCAATTAAATAATGCAAGAGTAGGAAGTCAGTTACATTCACACTTTCTGAACGGACACAAATCAAAGACAAACAACATGAAAATATTAGCTCAATTAAACAATGCGAGAGTAGGAAGTCAGTTTCATTCACACTTTCTGAACAGACACAAATCAAAGATAGACAACACGAAACTATAACTAAGGAAGATTCTGAAGCAAATTACCATGGCATCTACCCTTTCTAACGTACATGTAATATTTTAAAGCTGATTATTGTGTATTATAATAATACATTGGTTACGTAATTGTGACTTTAGCAATAACAACAATAGCATAAAATGGTTTTCTGAAAAAATCAATAGAAATTGGAAAGACAACTACACAAAAACTGCATCTTGAGACAGCCGCAATGCTCAAACTTGGACAACTATTGACCGTTCATGAGGTAGATACTTGCGGTAAGGTAAGAACTAAGAATAAGATCACGACTGATCGTCAAACATCTTTATTGCTTTGCATATTGGTTATTGTAACATACAGATGGACACAACTTATTTCAGGTTAGCATCACTCACTCAAAAAGGCCGAGATCACTGGCTGCATAGGCCGAGATCACTGCCGCACAGGCCGAGGTCACTGCTGCACACATATATTTATGGCCAGCAACATTCCCCAAAAAGGCCGAGATCACTGGCCGAGTTCACCAAAACAAGCCGTGTTCCCTCGGGTCGAGATCGTGAAAGTCCGAGATCACTTGGTACCCTTAAACAAAGGCGTGTCTGCAGAGTGTACGGAGGGCTCTTGTCAGTTTACACAAAGGCAGTGAACGGTCGCCTGCGTTTCTGACAAAATAATGTATTTTGATATAATTTGGCTGAATCGCTGGCGCTGTTTTACGACAGGTAAAAACAGCAGGTGTGACATTTGTTGGAAGTGTGCCAGAGGACAAGTTCACAAGGTGCTGTCGAGCGCAATTGAAGTAAACGTATAACAAAGTGGTCGGTATGGAAATGAGACAGGAACTTGTCATCCGTCCAAAAAGCATTCAGTGTAAGACGTGCAGAATGACAAAGGAAACACACTAGTTCTTTTGCACTTAAATTTGACACACTTTTATACAACAAATACATTTTGCGTTTGACATAAGAGAAATTGCACTTCATGAAGCGTACTTAAAGTTGCGCAATTACTTAGCGTCAAGTGTTTGCGTAAACTCCTATGTTCGCTTATACTAAAAAAAATCACGTCATTTATTAAGACAATCATCTTAGCGTTCTTAGCCGCCTCATGAAACCGGTCCGTGCAGGGTCCGTTGTATTCAGAATGACGTATGTTCAGCTTCTACGATACACGGATCAATCTTATTGCGTTAATAGGGAGCGAAACCCTTACCCCCAGTCGACAGAATCAAAGTTCGAATTTTCTTGCTGACGTTTCGAAGCTTGGGTGATTTTGTTCAAACCGCGTTGCATCAGTTTAGTTAGCTGTATAAGTGAGTACTAAGTTGTGGTAGATATATGTGTTCGAACAGTCTTCGAGCAGCAATTACAGCGTGGCTGAGTGGTTACCAGATAAGACGATTGCACTAATATAATAACAATAATAACCCAAGTCTATTTGCAACTCAACTGAGTTGGATTCACAGTATACAATAAAATACAACTAATACATTGAAACGTCATACAGTATTACTATACTGAAATGTCATCCTTTTGTCCTTCATTCGTTGTTGGCAGTTGTGTAATCTCCATGGTATAAAAGAGTTACGGTATCTGTTTGTTCGGGTTATTGGCAAAGAATACACATTACTCTGTCTGATGTCATATTTGCTATGCCTTTTGTCAGGCTGCAGATGGTTTAATCCGTGTATACTAACTTTACTCTTAGTAAAATATTTTTGACAAAGGCAGCCCCGCCTTGCTCTCAAAATCTCCAATTTAACATACCTGAGTATCTCAGTGTAACTTATTCCAGGAAAAATGCACGTTAACGCTCTTTTCTGTATCAATTCAATATTGTCAGATAAATATTGTGGCAAGTTAGTGCGCCATACAGGGCATGCATATTCTAAAACAGGTCTCACAACATTGACATACATAGTGACCAGATCATTCTGGCTAATTCCTACTCGCTTTAACTGATACAACATGTACAGTCGTTTCCCGCCCTTTTTCACAATATTTTCCACATGCTTATTTCACGTCAGATCCTGTGAAATTGTAACACCTAGAAGTCTGGCATGGTCTACTTGATCTAAATATTTTCCATCGATCTTTTTTGATTTTCCTGAATTAATTTTCATATCATTCTGTTCTGTCCACCTAGCAGCAACGTCAACCGATTCTTGTGTAACAGATACACCCTTTCCATCGCATACTTCGAACAATGTACTGTCATCTATATACTTGTATAACGGAACAGACGTTTCTAAATCGTTTATGTAGACTAGAAAACATTTAGGTCCAGACAGTGTTCCTTGTGGTACTTCCCCACTGGGGTGACCAGAATGCGAGTATTAATTTCCTATGTTTACTTGTTGAGTTCTGTCCAATACAAATGTTGCCATCCATCTTATAATATGTGAAGGCAAACCATACAACTGTAGCTTTTCTAGTAACAAATGATGATTAATAAGGTCAAATGCTTTGCTAAAATCTAGCATTACAACTCGGACATACGAATCCAATGTATCAGTCGCCTCATACCATTTGTGTACCAATTCGACAAGAATTCCACCAAATTGCTTAGCATCAATTTCTCCTTCAATTGTGTCATCCGCCCATTTCATTATTATTGATTCAAACACCTTAGCAGCTATCGGAGTTAGTGATATTGGTCTAATATATTTATTAATCGACACAGGTGGGTTTGTTTTTGGTAACTGGTACTAATGCTCTAAACCAGTCCGTAACCCTTGGTTTATTAGCCGTGTGCCGGGTCACGGACTTAAGGAAAGCATATTTCCACGAGGTTGCAAATAACAGTTTTATAATATAAATACTGATCTGCAAATGACTCAAGCCTAAATAGTGGTTCCAATTTAAATAACCCAGAACTCAGAATCAATTTATTTGACCTATAAATACGATATATATATACAATGAATAACGTAAGTAATAGATAAGGTCGGGAGACTCCCAATAAGATGTATAATATCGCTAGCACAGGAGCCACCCCATCACTATAAACAACTACAAAATTTACACGACACAAATCATAATAGCATATGACTTGTTTTTATAATTGATAATTACTCAATCAATGTATCAACATACATACATAATACAAGGACTGATTATATGTATTCGTGTACACATTGACGTACATATGGATACTTAGATATACATTTCAATACGTATTACGAATTACAAATAAAGCAATTATGAATACGACAACTGGATTCATAATTTAAAATAAAAACGTGTTTTGTGTATGTTGAAAAATCATATAGACTGTTGGTGTAAATGTTATTAATAATAAAACTTGGTATATTGTTAACTGTCTCTTCTATGTTGTGTCCAATGCATTTTTTGGCAAATTCATGTTTGAATCTGGACATATACAGATTATTTCTTTCACGTGTGCAGTGCTGATGAATATCATAGATGTGTGTGTTTGGAAAAACATTGAAGTAGTAGGGTAAAAGATTGTTAATTAATTTATTGTAAAATTTTAATTGTTGGATTTTATAAATGTCATCCTACTTTAGCAACTTATATCTTTTAAAACCAGGACTTGCGTGAGCATTATATTTACTTAAATTATTAGTATTGTTTTTTTTTCTGTAATTTGAAAATTCGATGTGCTTGATGACCCCATAAAAGTAAGCCATAATTATTATGAGGGAGAATACGAGCATTGTACATAATATATAATGTATTAGGTGGTAAAAAGTGTTTATTTTATTTAGTTTTTTTAGTATGCCTATCGTTTTATATATTTTATTTGCTATTTTGTATGACTTTGTTTGTATGCCAGTTTAAATGGTTATTTATTGTCATGCCTAAACAATTTAAATCATTTACACATTCAATGTTTGCCCCATCTATTTGTAACACAGGGTATTCTACTTTCTTTTGACGCATATGAAAAATAATGAATTTAGTCTTTTTGGTATTTAGTGACAGTTTGTTAGCTTTCAATCAATTGCTAATCTTTATTTGTTCTTTGTTAATATTTTCACTTCGAATTTGGCCTTCTGAATCATTAAATGTATTTAGAGTAAGGGTGGTGTCGTCAGCATACGTTTTGAATTTGAAAAGGTCACTAGAAAGCGCTATGTCATTTATATATATATATAATAAATATGGGTGGCCCTAAAATTGAACCTTGAGAGACACCAGAGTTGATGACTATTTCCTTAGACTTAATATTTTTAATTTCTACGAACTGCTTACGATTTTGTAAATAACTCTTAAAAAGGTCCAGAGCCTTGTCATTTAATCCATAGTAATTTAACTTCTGTACTAATATATTGTGATCAATTGTGTCAAATGCTTTTGATAAAACAAGGTATATATTTATTGGAGTAACCAATTTATCAAGTTCTTGCATAATTATGTCTATGATTTCGAGTGTAGCAAGCTCAGTAGAATGTTTCTTTCTAAACCCACATTGACTATTGTAGTATAACGCTTTGGAAGTAATCGTGGATTTGATCAAACGTACGTAGGACGATAATTGTTAAAGTAAGAAACATCACCTTTTTGAAAAGGGTATGACTTTTGCAATGTTTTATTTGTCTGGAAATATACCAGTTATTATTGACTGATTAATAATTAGAGTGACTGCTTTGCTGATATCACTGTTTATCAATTTGAGTAATTGTGTTGAAATACCGTCTTTTCCACAACTTGATTTTGTAGGTAAACGATCAATTGTATTAACAGTAGTTTCCATGTCATTCGGGTTAAAGCTGAAGGTGTGAAATATCGGGTTTTTCAGGTAATCTGTGTTTGAACAAATCTGGAAATTTTTCTTTTTTTTGACTTCTGAATAATTTCTTTAATTAAACACCGCGTCTTTTTAACATCATGCTTTTGCTGTTCAAAACTGGATTGGTAAAGCAATTGCTTAGCAAATCTAATATTACTTTAAAGAATTTTATTATAAGTATGTAAGTCAGTTTTAAGTTTATGATAATGCTCTGTATTTACGTTAGTCTGTTTCATTCTCGAATACAAGTTGTTTCTAAACTTTATCGACATAATAATGCCCTTGGTAATCCAAGGAGTTTTCCTACGTTTATATTTGTTAAATTTAATTACTTTAATAGGTAGAAATTTATCTATAGCTGCAGTGACAATTTCATCGAGGATATTGTAGTTTTCATTCGGTTCTGCATGAGTATCTGAGTTAAGTTTATCATAAATATTTGAGTTTATTATTTCAATTTTAAATGTATTGAGTGAATCAGGATTTTGTTGTTTTACTCGTATAAACCTTGGTATCGCACTAGTGGTTTCAACATAGTCCAGACTTAAGACTTAGAAAGTACGGAAAGTAACAGACAAAGCCATAGCAAATGCGGCTTTTTCATTTGGCCCCATAAACCTTACGGTTAAACGTGTCACACACACAGAGTCAACTGAATGGTTACATTTTGGTTTAAGCAACACCACGTTGCGGTCTGCCAAGGCGGAGTGCAGCACGCCTTGACCTTTGTATTGTCGTCGGTGACAGATATGATTGTATCTGCCAAGCTGCATTGTCTCTAATGTCTACTGGTTGTCAATAGGCAACATGATATGTTAGCTGGGTGACCTGACACTGAGGTCAGTTGGAGAGCGGACTATGAGAGAACAAACCGCTTACACGTACCCCGGATAGCCACAGTTGTAACCCCGGTGATGTCAGACACCGACTACACGTGTAAGGCACCAACACTACAAGAAACACCCTCCTACGGTGCAACAAATAGGCATTCTGCTACAATACCAGTATGCAATGAGTCGGTGCACTTCTTTCTGCATGGTATGGTCTGCTACCATGGCGACGCACTTCTTTTCTAGTACCATTGATTATGCATTAAGTACTACCTAATACGGAGCTGGTGGTGGTGTATTTCCACCGTAGTTTCACTTACTTATCCTCTTCGTGCTTTTATAGCCTTGTGGCACATAAGGCTCGCACAAGATCTCGCCAGTTCCCTCTGTCTCGGATTCTCCTTGCTGCTCTGCCCCAAATCAACCCAGCGCCCTCTAGTTTGACATTCGTTATTCTTCGCCATGTTGTTGGTCGTCCTCATTCCTTCCGGGGTTCATGTTAGCGTTATTTGTGCTGCAATGTCACTGTTTATCCATTACACACGGTCAAACCATCATGTCCACTAACTCTTTGTTTTAATCTCCCCAGACGCCAGTTGGAGCGGTTTCAACGATCCATCCAAAGAAACCGGCGTCACATGTGCACACAGTAATTTGGCATGCAAAAAGGTTGACCTAACGGCAATCTTTGAAAAATGTAGTGTTAATCTATATACATGTGTTTAAACCCAGATATCTGTGCACGCGCGCATAGTATACTGCAACAAACGACGTACAATGTAGTCTCGTACACCAACCAAACTGCCCTTTTCGTCCAATTTTTTGACTTAATTGTTCCTGCACAATTCCGAAATATCTGAAGAAACTCCTCAAAATCAACTTATCACAAACGATAAACATTAACACAACCAAAGCACTTTTATTTAACATATTTAAATATACAAAATGCAGGTTGTACCAATAATATGCGCGCACGCGCACACACGCTCGCACAAACAATAACATCACATTGGTGAGGACACTGGCCTTGTTTACGACTGCCACGAAGTGATCACGATAATGACCGTCAGCAAGGTGCCGTACATGGCCAATCATAAGTCACCACCATAGAGTTACATCATTAATTATACCCTTGTAGGCTGTAGACTAGCGTTCAACAAGCGTGTTCTGTTTATATATGTGGTCCCCACACAACAATACATATGTTACTTCCACATTTTATTACTCCAGCTGAAAACCCAAGTCACTTACCTGCTCGTTATAATATCAACAAATATGAACTTGGTCGATAACCTTCTGCTGATAGCAAGTTTGTTTTCTTACCGGATTACAACGACGTACGTGTGCAGTGTAGTAGATGGTGCGATAACTGGCCACGTGTTGGCAGCTGTCGCTGTCACGCCGAGCTGTGGCCGAAGTCGGTCGAGCACGCAGCCGATTCACGCACGGACATCAATTGCACACAGTGGTGTGAGTTTCTGCATACTTTGTCAGTTCCCACCTCCGAGCCGCACAGAAGGGTCGCGACACTGCCATTCATACTCCGTCACGGTTCTCTACCCGTGTTTTTATTTTGTTGGTCTAAATTGCACCTTAACCTAATTCACCGACAAGGACATACACAACGAAAACCTAGCGATACATACATACATACATACATACATACATACATACATTCATACATACGTACATACATACATACATACATACATACATACATACATACATACGTACATACATACATACATACATAAACACACACATGCACGCACGCACGCACGCACGCACGCACACGCACACACACATATATATATACATGCGTGAGTGTGTGATTGCGTGTGTGTGTGTGTGTGTGTGTGTGTGTGTGTGTGTGTGTGTGTGTGTGTGCGTGTGCGTGCGTGCGTGTGAAAAAAACATGGCTATGGCCAGATTTTACCATCTCATGTCTTGTATCTTCTGGTTTGTTATTTACTGTGGTCCTGTCTATAAAGTTACTTTCTTACTCACAATTGTGTTTCCTTGTACTGATGTATTGTTTTATTAATATTCGTTATTATTAGTGTCGCTATTACCGGCATGCTCATTATTGTATCGGTTTATTCCTACTTATTGTGTATTTCGCTGTAGCTGCTGGCGTTCCCACACCGACATATCTATACATTCACATCCTGTCCGATCGGATGAGAACACACGTTGTCGCCTTGCCTTCAAGCTGTCGGCATGCTATGATAACCACGCACATCTACGCTACATTTAGGCGGATAGCTTAAAGCAATTATTGTGCGCAGCACTTAGTTGGGCAGGCACAATGGGCAGACCTGCGATCGAAGTCACAGATATACGAGGCAGACGGGCCGACGGGACAGCGGGTCTCACGGGACGAGCGATCACGGCGGTCGCAAATCAGACTGACAGCTATTGTGTTGCATGGGTATTTAAGTGTGTGTGTGTTTGTGTGTGCATGCGTGCTTGCGTGCGCGCGCGCGCGTTTGTGGGTGTGTGTGTGCGTATTGTTGGGGTGTAATGCGGTTGTGGGTACTTATCTGGGGTGTGTGAACTATTTACAGTGCTGCTCCGTACTACACAGTGCTAACATAGGTCTGTATCCAATAAGTTCTAAGTTGCTTATGACAACAGTTTTCGCATGATATGCTATGAACGCAAATAGTGTAGTGCTTGAAGTATGTGTTTGTTAATATACATGTACCAATGTGCAAAATTCGTAAATATGAATAGACTTTCGTTGTCAGAATTTAGGGTTCTGTTAATGTAGTTATTAGAGATGATACAAACCGTACGTCCAATATGTGGAACAGATATTGGTACAAAACGCTAATGGCAATCAACACTGTGTTTGTTGCTTTGAATTGTGCGTGCGTGCGTGGTGTGTGTGTCTACAAGGAAACACAATGACTTGGTTCTTCTGTTATTTTTGCAATATAAATATATGGAAATGCATGTTCTGTAATAAAGAGATTAATTTCATTCATTCATGTGTAGACATTACAAAGGTTAAAAATGACCCGTGTGTACACGAATATCTGGCTGCAGAGGTTCGTGTACGAGATAAGATCCTATTTCACTCAGCTATTGTCATGCCGAAGGTGCATTTGAATCGAAGTGTAACACTACTGGAGGCTTACAATTGTTTCCGCCATTCTATAAAAATACATTGTCCTTTCCGTCACCTTGATTCAGTCAGGGCGCAACTTTCCAAGTGCGAACACTGTTTTGGGACTGTTAAACCCACTTGGCGATCTATCTTCGACATCGCTATTCTATTATTAAAAACTATTCAAATTTACTAATGTTAATAAACGAGGAACGGACATCGTAACCGGAAGAGTAGTATCAACGTTACGTTCTGATAACCATGCATATTAGCAACAATTGGTCATCTTGTGAACCTACATAGACGAAATCCATTGCCGGCAGATGCGTTTTCCTTGGTTTTTGGATCCACAATCATTTCACAATCACTGGCGTAGGGAGGCTGTAGGTTTTCGCGACTCTGACTCACCGATAAGGGATTTGCAGTTGATTGGGATATTTCTAAAACAAACAGTGCAGCATCCATGAACCGTCCTACCATTTCCACGCCGATGTCGTGCTTACATTTATCCGGGTGATAAATAATGTCCGGGTGACGTTTCTGCGCGTGCGCGTATCTAGGGGAATGTATTTAGCGCCATCTACGACTGCCGCGCTTTCATTTATCCGGGCGTTATATATGTTTACATATATATTTTTATATAATTATGTATACATATATATATATATATATATATATATACATAAATTATCAAATGTTTGCTTCCCACATACATAAACAATTTCTGTCGTAATACAGTTTCCTCTCCACGCACACGTCACGTGACTTACTCTTATACTTGGTCACCAATCTGAAACAGCAAATTATAATTATGTACTCTAACTATAACGCTCGTTTTACGACAACAAACTACCTAATCTACTGGTGCCAAATATTATGCCTTATATATGCACATAAACATCACCCGGATAAAATTTAACGCCTGGATAAATGTAAGCTCGACACCGAATCAAATCGTTACAACATGCCACTTGCCTGATAACAAGTGTAAGTTTATCTGACTTGGAGTGATGCCGTTTGCTACGTTGCGTGGTGTCGAACTAACTCGTAATGTTGAACGGATTTTGTGCAGGACATCACCAATGTGTTGTATTGTATTGTATTTATTCAGATTCCAACAGGTCCAGTGGACCCAGTAACAGGACTAATAACTGAAACAATACATATACATAATAAATAATAAAACATTAAAAACAATAAGGACTTAACAACCACACAATATGAATATAACACGCAAAGATACATTATACATAGAAATGTTTTGAAATAAAAATCTACAGGTTTCAAATAAAACAATATACCACAAGTTGGATCACTTAAATACAATGTGTTGAAAGTAGTCATACACCTATTCAGAGTACTTCCTAATTTCGATTCTGCTATTGGAAACATTAAAAGGAGTATACACAGACAAAACATAGTATACAGACTCACTGCTAAGATTCCATTTATTTCAATATTTAAACCCGGTTTTCGCTTAAATGTGCCTCGTCGGTTCGATTTTTCCACCCACCTAATTACAAATTTAGTTTGTTGTAAACAAACCTACTAGGTATCCACAGCAGCATGTCAGCTCGTGTGTGCAACATCTTCTATGTTGTTTGGTGTAAATTAATCAGATACACTGTTACGTTGTTTAATGTTAGCTCCAGCATTAATTCAATTGAATTTCAAAATTTGAATCTTTACGTCGATACGGGATGCAATTACGCTCGAGTTTCTGTGTTGATGTTGCCGAAAACCACGTGACGGGCAAGTTCAGTGGGTCGATGGCTCATGTCAGAGAACCGCGATGCTCATTGGTCAGTACGTCGTGTCAACAACATTGTACTGACCCACGCAAGCTCAACAACAACAACACGATGATGCAGACGATTTTGATTTAGTTTCACAGTAAGTATTTTACAATCACTACTACTTTATCGGACTTATCAGTAAACACGTATAATCGTAGCCCTAGCGGAGACGTTTGGAATCAACCCAAAAGTAAACAATATAATTTAATGTCTCACAGCATGTGGATGCTATTAACAGTATGCTTTCTACTAGAATTCTTAACTTTTCATTAATGATAAATGAGTTTGTCATCCTGAAAATAGTTGTATTCTTATACATATATCGCATGTATATTACAAGGATTAAGATACAAGCAGTAAATCGACGACAACAATTTCTAAAATGTCGTAATTCAATTTTAATATAAAACTGTGGTTCCAGGTTACAACACTTCTCACAAGCAACATTCAAGAATACAACTATTCGCAACAGACGAAACATAACACTAGAAATTGCCCTCTCGCCGATTGTTGTTGTTCATGTTGATGGGGTGTTTACTCGTGTTTTAAAAGGCGGTTTAATCTCTGTCCGATATCCATAATAATTTCGGGCGTAATAGTATTCCTTAATTCTCCAGTATAGGACCTTCTGCTTCAGTTCAGCATATCTCTGCGAGACGTAGCTGCCCGGATGATCCCACGATATGCTGCTCTGTCTGCCGATCGTCTCCCTGCTCTCATGATGTCGTCTTCCAACCAGTCGCCGATGTCCTGCTCCCATCTTCTCCTTGGTCTTCCCCTTCCTCTCTTTCCCTCCACTTTGCCTTCTAGGACTGTTTTCTCTAAGGAATTATGCCTTTTGATGTGGCCAAAATAACTCAGTTTTAGTCCTTTTATTCTGCATTGGTTGTTCTTGTTATCCATGGCACTCTTAGGACTTTTCTGGAACATTTCATCTCAAACGCTTGTATTCTTCTCATGTCTTCTTTGTTCAGTGTCCACGTTTCGCTCCCGTATACAGCTGTTGGGAAAACGGTAGTTTTTAAAATTCTTATCGTTGTTGGTATGTTTTATCCTTTCCATACATTTTTCAGATTATTTAGTTTCTGCGTTGCTATGGCTATTCTTCTTCTGATCTCTGATGATATCTTGCCGTCTCCTTGTAGTCTTGCTCCAAGGTATTCGTAGTGGTTCACATTTTCAACTTGCTCCTCGTTGATTGCAATTTCTGTTTTTTCAATGCATTTGTCAGTGTCCATGATCTTTGTTTTCTTCACATTAAGTAACAAGCCCTTTTTCTCACTGTGTTCTTTTACAGACATGATTAGGTTTGTTAGGCCGATTGTTGTAGTGGACAGGAGTGTGGTATCGTCTGCATATCGTATGTCTCTGATTCTATGTCCATGAATATTCACTTCATCGTATCTTGTACTTCTGTCATCTAATTCTACATCTCTCATTATGTCTTCTGTGTAGAGATTGACTAGGTATGGAGATAAAATACACCCTTGTCTTACTCTTTTTCCCACTGTAAAAGTTTCTGTAGTTGTGTTTTCCTGCCTGACTACTGATTGTTGGTTGCTATAAAGTGATTTCAAAAGTGCGATAATCTTTGGGTGGAAGTTCATGTCGCTGATCGTTTTCCACATCATCTGATGATTCACACAGTCGAAAGCCTTGGAATAGTCGATGAAGCATATTCCTAGATCATTATTTATCTCTCTGAATTTCTGAATCAACATTCTCAGATTGAATATATGGTCTCTTGTGCCTCTGTTTTTTCTGAAGCTTGCCTGTGTACTGCTCACTTCCGTTTCCATTTTATCTTGCATTCTTTTCATTATGATTTTCAGCAATATTTTGCTTGCATGGCTAATGAATGATATGGTTCTGTAGTTAGAGCATAGCTGTAGGTCTCCTTTCTTTGGTAATGGGATGTAGATTGATTTCTTCCAGTCGTCTGGCCATTTTCCACTCTTCCATATTTTCTTACACAGTGCATGGTATATGTCTATTCCTTCTTCTTCCGCTGCTTTTATCATTTCTGCCTGTATATTGTCGCACCCAGGGCTTTTCCCATCTTTTAGACTATTAATGGCCCATTTCACCTCATCTCTTAATGGTTCGAGATCGTCCTCGTTTTGATCTTCGTTTCCCATATCAGGGGAGTCGTTGTTGTCTCCATCTGGTGCGTACATATTTTCACAACATTCTTTCCATCTTTTGGCTATGTCTTCTGCATCAGTCAGAGTTTTCCCATTTTTATCTTTGATGACACCGAGTCTGGGCTGGAATTTACCTGTCATGTTCTTTATTTCTTTAAACATTTCTTGGTTTCGGGTTTCTGCCATACAGTCCTCTATTGTCTTACACTTGGCTTCTATAAACTTTGTTTGTCCCATTTGCAGAGTTTTTTGATTAATTTGTTCATCTCATTATACCTTAATCTGATCGATTCCTCGTTTTTGCGTTTCTTAACCTCTTTCCTTTCTGCTATTTTCTTTAAGGTCTCTAGACTGATCCAGGGTTGGTGTTCCCGCTAGAGACACAAC
>CM034542.1:21606673-21656673 GCA_020002185.1 Paraescarpia echinospica
TGAATAGCATTGTTAGTTAACAAATTGAAGCCTCTTATTGCCAAGTCATTCGTTTTACTTTCTTAACTACCATTTCGCCAGATACAATTAACTGGTGTACGTAAAGTTATTGCCAATAAACGCACTCACACAACAAGGCAAGTGGACAATTTAGCTGTTGACCAATGCGTTTCTACGTGCAAAAACGTCGGGCGATACTAAAAATTGAATTAACTGTATGCACAGGCACATACCTACATGTTATGCCGTTGTGTGAAGGGGCATTTAAATTACACGTGCTTCGTGTCTTCTTACATGGGCGTGGAATTCATCTTTGGTTTCAGAAATTTATCGCGCATGTGTGCGTGTGTGTGAGTGTGTGTGTGTGTATGTATGTGTGCTGTTGTGTGTGTGTGTGTGTGTGTGTGTGTGTGTGTGTGTGTGTGTGTATGTGTGTGTCATTTCAAAGATCTTTAACTGCCGTTGGTCATTGACAACACAGCAGACAAACAAAACACGATCTCCCAAGGAAGTACTACAACGGATAGTGAGGACATAATGCCCCTTCGGTACAACGGCACTGGCGAACCATTCAACATCAGCCCTCAACTAGCCCGCTCACTAACACCCCCTTGCGGATCGTTCATCACGCTAACGTCAAACAAGATGGCCGATTTCGTGTTTGTGACAGCCGCTAGTGCGAATCACTTCTTGGAGTCGGTGGACACCATCGCTTCCTTGCAAAGTATCATGCCAAAGAAACGAATCCTGTATTTCGATCTAGGGCTGACGAACGAGCTGATCGCCCAGGTACTGTCGAAGTATATGGCAATGTGGCTTTAAAGTTTGTCATATTTCGCAAATAATAATAGCAACAATAAAATCACATGTACATTGTATTGCTGGAGAATTGTTGTCCTTATATATGATCATACATTTCTCTATTAAACAAACTGTAGAAAGCATATCATATTCGGCATTGCTCTCGTGTTCTTGTATTGTCTTTGTGCTATTTAAATATTAAAAACAATGATAGTTAACAACGAATAACATTGATCATTGTATTAGGTGAAAAGCTGGTGTTCAGTAACGTACCGACATTTTGACTTCGATGGTCTACCAGAACATGTAAGAAATCTGCACTATTACGCTTGTCATTAATGTAAGTCGCATTGTATCGTCAAATGTATTGTATTTTCAATGACCCATTAAGAATACAATAATTATAAGTATTAATCAATCTTAATGCATTTTTGGCATTATTTCAACATACCTGCGTTTCCGTCGTCCCTCTTTCGGGGTTGCCTGTTTTCGTGGTCGGTCTGATGTCGTGCTTGTGCACCGACAGTCACCATCAGTCCGTTAGACTCAGAGTACCAACAACCCGTGCCTTCTTTACAAGACACTAATTTACAGAGCTTGAATTGGATGGCAGTCCGTGTGTGTTTGATATGTTTTGTATGTTTGTGTTTACACACGTATGTTCTCTTAAACCAAATGTCTGGTCACTTATAACGAAATTAATGTAAAATTATTATGGGTGACGCTCTGACGCAGACTGTCGTCTGTAGAGGACGCTGCGCAAACACAGCGCCATCTTTTGGGTAGATGCGTCATTTCGGTTGTTAAGAAATAATCTTAGGGACGCTTACCGGGCTGCGATGGCACACGGCGGTATCGTTACGTTCCTCAGGTAACACAACCACTGTATATTCATAAATTATTAATTTTGTTATGCTTACGCCACTTAATTTCGTTATCAAACATGTTGTATTATCATACGTTATCAAACATGTTTTATTATTTACACCATCACGAATTAGATTCGTTGCTGCTCACATATAATAATATTATGTAATATGTGATGTGTGAGTAGCCTTATGTTAGAGAGTATACAGGCAGTTGTCCGCTTTTTCCGGTCTCTCTCTCTATAAATACGTAGAGTAATCTTCTGGTAAAACGTGGCTCGTGTGACATGTATTCGAGAGAGTGTGTGGTGTAATGATTCTTTGCTGATGTAATCTTACATCAATAGAAAATGAATAAATATCAATGACTATTTTCAATTTTTCTTCTTCATAATTTCTTTCTACTTTCAAGACTTGCCTGACGGTCGTTTCAGAGTGTTTTAGAACGTGAAATTTCAGAACACTGAATAACTTGGAAATGCTGGCTGGCACACAAACACACTAAATGTATTGTCCATCAATGCTTGGTGGTTGAGCAATGACTGACGTAACAGTCAATGGAAAATTTGATTTCATGATTCCTACATTTTTGTCAGATTTGGCGATGATGGATTCATCAATCTTCAAAGGGTGGTGCATTTTAATTAAGTGGGCCAACCTTCATGAAATGTTGCATTAAGAACAGTCATATCCCTCTCCAAAAACGAATGATTTATAGCTGCATCACTGCAGTCGTCAACACGCGACTCGTAGGTCTTTTAAAAATTCGCCAAACGTACTTTAAACTAAACTGTATGTATAGGTGCGTGTTGCTAAGAGGCTGACCTACTGAACTGCATAGTTACTTTACAATTAGTATAAATATGTATTATGAACGCGGACGTCAGTCGAAACGGTTCACGTGTTAATGTCCAAAACATGAATCCATCGTCGTGATGTCTGAATGAAGACCTGTATAAGTACGGATATATTGTAATGAAATCACACGAATATACCAACCCAAATTGTTTCAATGTTTCTGCAGGACTGGTCACTCTAACTTCGTGGTGACTCACCCAGACATGTACCGCTACCTGGTGACGGATGTTGAAGCACAGAAGAAAATAGAGCAGCTCTGCTCCGGAGCCATATTGATATTTCGCACGGAGAAGGTGTGTTGCTTCGACACTATTCGTACAGGCATAATGACGTGAATTTGAGCGAGGTCACCGCGATCGCATCTTAAGGCCTGGATGCACAGGCAAGATTCGCTCAACCAGACCAGACCAAATCAGATTTCCTCTACTGTAGTGTATCCACTACACCGATCGACACCAACTGAGCCGTACTCGAAGCCGGCGTGATGTCATAATTACGTAAACTTGAACACTTTCTACTACATCGATAGTAGTCTAGGCTAGTCAGAATCGGTCTGCCGTGGTTTGGTTTGGTCTGGTCTGGTCCGGCGAGTAAGTGCCTGTGTATCCCGGCCTTTAGATTTGCATTATAAACACATGAGATTTACCTAAAAATCACCGAGGAACCTTGAAATATGTAATATTTAAAAAAGAAAGTGTTTTCGTCATACCTATGTGATCGTAGAGTAATTCTTGAAAGTTTGGCGTCCGAGGTGTAAGCCGTTTAGAAGGAAAACATTAATATACATACACACACACACACGCACATCCGTACATACATACATATACACACACATACATACCCACATACCTAAATACGTATATACATACATAAACATACACACATACATACACACACACTTTTAATAAAGATATTATACATCATATATGGCTATAACAAAAATGTTTACTATAGTGAAACAATATTACACCCGACACAAACACCTTCCTGTCATCACATCTAAACAGCACTGGTAATGCTTAATACACATCAACTGCGAAAGACAGTGCACAGTAAAGTAACGCACGCACACACACACTCACATACACTCACGCACGCACACTATAAGCCCATGAATGCCTTTCATCACTTATTGACCAGGATTGACAATATATAGACATGCAATATATAGCTAAGTCATATTAACGCAGTAAGTAAATAAAAACAAGATTTACTATTACTAGCATCTTCTATTTTTACCATTACTCATGTGCACCCTGCACATTTACCAGGAACCAAATATCTTCAAAAACTATTAGCTTGCAGCAATATAAAAATGTAAACATATTCTCGTTATATTATCCACTAGGAGTAGGACTCCTGCCGTCAGTCATAGAATATATAGCAAGGTCTCCACATTGACCAGATACTGGTGATGTCATTCTCAATGAGGTGTCGGTGATGATTATAAAACAGACAGGTTTACTGTCTGTACAAAACTGTATACATGTATAAAACAGTTAGTGTGGATTAGTGCTGACCTTTGGCGACCAAACGTGTGCCCGGCTTCGGACACACAGTAAACACAATGGCCGAGATTGTATTTGAATACTTCTAATCAAATGCAATGTTTAACTGTGTATGACTCAACCAATGACAACTGCATCTCATCAATTCAACAACCATTGTAACCTTGCTTCATAACCTGACTACAAAGCTCCTAATTACAAAGATAATATTTGCCTAAGTAACCAGGACCTGGTAACTGAACCGTATTCGCAGTATACCGCAACACCCAAAGATGTACGGTTTTAACCGCCCAGTTGTAACTGCCAACATTTTATTTGGTGAAAATAGTTGCAAAGGTTTATGACCGTTGCTTCATTGGTGCGTCATGTCGGAGCAAAAGTCAGTGGCTTAAAGGCCACCACTCTTGTGTCTTTGACAGATTACACGTTTACATAGTGTACGAGATAGATGATCTTGAGTACTGTGGGATTCGTAATCGTTCTGACCATGTGACGCAATACGTATCTCTGACTTGATCATCCCTTGTAACGCCGATGATGCCATTATGCATCTTCTATAATCTATACATCCATTCAACTGGCCGATCAGCTGGAACTTGATTGAACCACCTTTTGGTTTTTGACAACTATGTTCCCATCAATGAACATTGTATGAACCTTTGGCGCTCTCTTCTCTCGCAGTTTCATGTCTGCAAGATGGACCGGTCCCCATCGGAAATAGATTGTATAGCCTTAGATGGAATGGTTAGTCATGGCAAAATGGTAGCGACGGCGTCTATTTGCCATCCCTTTGTGCTTCTTGCTAAATTCTTGCAAGTTATAATGAATAGTCTCTTCCTCAGACAGTTGACCCATTACGATAGATAGATAGAGAGAGAGGGAGGGAGAGAGAGAGAGAGAGAGGGAGGGTGAGAGAGATGATTATCCTTGTGATCTTCCTTTTTAATTTGGCTGTCTAAGGATGTTTTAATTACTTTTCATTTCTCTCTCTTACACTCTCAATGTTCTTACCAATAACCACATTTCCGCGGCTTCTATGGATTTTGTTATCTTTTCGGTATTGTCCATAATTCGCACCCTAATAGCAGTATGGGTTCTATGTATCATTGTAATCCAGACTTTCTCACTCCAAGTGATATACGTGTGCGTGCTAAAATGTTTGTCATTTTGGCTTGAGCAATTCTTCTCTTGGTCTCACCGTTGCATCGACCGTGAGATGTTACTGATGTTCCCAGATAGTTAACCTTACGAAGTTGCTTCAGAACAGTGCCACTTACTACATTGTTGCAGGTTGGAGTATCATTTTCTTTGAGATGACCGTGTTTTTGTTTTCTATTTGTTCGGGGACAGATCTGTTTTCTCATTTTCTATGACCACCTGACATCTTTTGTAGATCTATTTCAGTTTCAGCGATCAGATCTGTCTGTTAGATGATTCATGTTGTATCCACGTACTGTATACCGGGCATATCGTCGAGGGTACGTAAGTTGATCTCACTGAATATAGGCGAGCGGACCGGACATCTAACGGACCGACTTAAATGCCCCCCCCCCCACACGCAAATATTATATCATTTGAAAGCCCTACATCCCCCGTCCAAACTAGGCCTGTCGTAAAACTGCCAAATGATGCAGTAAGCGTGAACTCAAGGTCAAACAAGGTCATCGTCAAATGATAAATTTTCTAATTGTGCGCTTCCTCAAACGCCTTAACATTACAATGGTTGTTTATTTACTTTACTTAATCAGGAAATGGTCATATCATACATTTTTGGAAAGCTTATTGTCTCAACGTCAAAACTGTATACAATGTGGAGATGTCACGTGATATGATAAGTGTGGAGCTAAGGTCAAACAAGGTCACCGTGAAATGATGAGTATTCGATTTTGCAATACCGCGAAAGTCATAAAGTTACAATGCCTTGTTGGTGTTGAGCTGGAACGACAGCATGAAACGAGATCTTAGAAGGGCAGGTGTGAACAGCTAAGAATGGAAGGTCATTGCGGACAACAGACAGAGATGGAGGGAAATAACGAGAAAAGTAGAAGCTACTGATTGACGCGGACCCTATGCTCCGCGCAAGGGAGCATGGGAAGAAGAACTACTACTCGGTACTTCATATAAATTGAAGTACATCTATATCGGCTCAATCACGTCAAGCCTGCGGACTGCTGCAATTCACATATGAGTCGGTCTACACACCGTGATGTTGTAAATGTGTGTGACAGTGCGACATATTTGGATAAAATCTCTCTTAGCCGAATATGAATAAGTGCCGTCCCTCAACCAAATGTTGCTAAGAACCACGTTGAAAAGCGCCTGGTCGTATCGGTGACATTGCGCGTATTTTGTATAGCGGTCATTACGTGCAAACTTGCAGAAGAGATTGGCCCCCTTCGGTGCAATGCAGCGACGTTCTAGTGAGCACAGATAGACCCACCACAGTACTTGACGGAAGACCTGTGGAAGAACGCATCAGTGTTTACAAGCAAATACGTCATGTAGCAGGTTAATTGAGTAATAATAAATGCACATGATTATGTTAACCACTATAATAATTACAGTGCACTTATACTTGTTAACATAATGTTATGTCATTCTGAGCGGTTAATTTTAGCACATTTGGTAAACCGAGCCGACTACATTACTATGTTAACGCGCGCGCGCACACACCACACGCACGCGCGCGCACACACACACACGTCCACACACTGCTACTCTAGCTCGATTATAGTTAAATTGTAAAGCGCCTTTATATTTTACGAGGTTCCTGTCTGTCAAACTATCCATGAAATACCAATACTCGTGGACCATGTCATAAATATTATGCTAGATACTGTCGAAGCAACACACCTTCTTCGTGCGATATATCAGTACGGCTCCCGCGCCGAATTCAGTTATGTTTTTCTGTGCTTCAACATCCGTCACCAGGTAGCGGTACATGTCTGGGTGAGTCACAGCATAGTTAGAGTGACGAAGCCTGCAGACACATTGGCACAACTTGGGTTGCGTAGTGCGTATTGTCGTGTGATTTCATAATACTAATAATATGTCCGTACGGGTATAGATCGTCATTAAAACATGACGTACGACATTGGTTGAACCGGAAAAGATCCACATAATGACCGTTTAGAGACGACGTTAACTGCAATCTACCAAAAAACGCACGGCACAAAGTTGCATTCACCTTCAGGACATTAACATGTGAACAGTTTTGTCAGATTCACTATAAATAATACTAATATGGATCCGCCCCTGCGGTGGCCTTAAGAAAATCACTCTTTTAAAAAAACTCTGCATACCATTTTAAGTATTCACAGACTACATAATGTGAATATCGATTAATCTGATGCACGGTGGATTAATACATTTAAATCAAGTATACACATTTTATCATATGTTGATATTTTATTTGTCTCTGTTATTTTTGTATCAATGATACAGTTATGGTAATAAGACATGTTTTGTACTGAAATTAAGTAGTCCTATTATAACATAATTAATTGTATACGAATTTATAGCATAGGCGTCGGAATAAGTTGAATATTGGGGGCTCGGTTTGCAGCTTCTGCACACCGCGCTGCTGTCGATCGTGACATCAGAACACGGAGAGGCGGTGCAGTTAGACATGTTGTTGTGCTGACGCTCCATTTGTTGATATGCGGAATCACAGTTTGACTAATATGGGCATATAGGTCGAGTCACGCAATCGGCGCAACAGGTCAATTCGCCTATAATATCAAATAAACGCCGTTGGATCGCTATGGCGCATGTAAGTCTCCTATGCTACTTTTAAACGTATTTTTCAGTAAGCATCAAATTCGAGTATATAAATATTATAATATACTATATCCACATTCTCCAGGTTATTTGCAATCATTTCCACCACTCACAGCGAACGATACTGATTTTTACTCGATTTGACCTTTGAACTTTGAAACTGTCATTGCATGTTTTCATGATATGATGCAGTTTCTGCTCGTATGTTAAAACTAGGATGTCCCTCATCAAAACCATCTTCAAAACCCACTCTAAATATCGGGGGTTCAATACCCACAACCCCCTCAAGGTTCCGACGCCTATGATCAGTGGCTGTTACCTGAGGAACATAACGATGCCACCGTTTTCCATTGCGGTTTGGTACGCATCTGAAAGATCGTTTCCCATCAAACGAAATGATGCGTCAACCCAGAAGATGGCGCTGTGGTTGCGCAGCGCCCTCTACAGACAAAGGTTTGCATTTCAGCGTGTTTATTTATACATGTCATACGAGTTGCATCACACAGATCGTTGTTTGTTTCGTTAAAAGTAACCAGCTGTGTGGTTTAAAAGGTTTTAAGATAACCTACACGTGTTAACACACATGTGCACGCACGGACGCACGCACGCACGCACACACACACACACACACACACACACACACACGCCTGACGCTGCAACAATGCTATTTTTAAAACAAAGTTGAACTAAAATTGTAGCTAATACCAGCGGAAATGTTAAATTTCCAACAATTTCCTTAAAAAAAAGCACGACACATAATTTCTGATAACCAGTCTGAATGTAGTCAAGGTACCCATAATATTCCTCGGACTCACTGGATGTAGTCAAGGTACCCATAGTATTCCTCGGACACACTGGATATAGTCAAGGTACCCATAGCACAAGGGTAATTTAAAAAAACCCTGGATAGTCTTAAAGAGTATTATAGGAAGGAAGGAAGCATTTTTATCTAATGACAAATTACTAATTGACGGTAAATTAACAAAAAATAAAAAATGCATAGCTGATACATTTAATGAATATTTTACAAGTATAGGTCCAGAACTGGCTGATAAAATACCAGTCATATCAGAGAGACCTGATGAATACCTCCAAGGAGTCTATAAAAATTCAATGTATTTGTCGCCAACCACACCAGATGAGATAAAGGGAATTATTAAGAATTTTAAAAACTCTAGTCCTGGATGGGATGGCATAAAACCTATTATTGTCAAACAGGCCTTCTCCAACCTACTTGATCCTTTAAGTTACATTGTAAATTTATCGTTTGATCAAGGATATGTTCCTGATCAACTAAAAATAGCTGATATAGTTCCTGTTTTTAAAAATGGCGATACATCATTAATTAATAATTACAGGCCTATTTCTGTCTTGCCTGTATTTTCAAAGGTTTTTGAAAGATTAATGTACAATAGATTAATGAATTACATAATGAAACATAATATCTTGTCTAATTCCCAATTTGGATTTAGGAAAGGATATTCTACTGATATGGCTATTTCACTGCTAATTGACAAAATTAGTAAGGCAATTGATACCAAAGAGCACGTAATTGGGTTATTTCTGGATTTAGCCAAAGCCTTTGATACCGTTAATCATAATATATTATTGAGAAAATTAACACATTATGGAATCAGAGGAAATATACTCCAATGGATTCGTAACTTTTTAAGTAACAGACAACAACGAGTAAAATGTTATGGAACAAAATCTTCCCTTAAAAACATAACATGTGGTGTTCCGCAGGGTTCAATTCTGGGACCTTTACTCTTTCTTATCTATATAAATGATTTATCTACTTTATCTGACTCAACGTTTACCATTATGTTTGCTGATGACACGAGCATCTTTATACAAGGCAACAATATAGATGAAATGGAAAATGTTTTGAACTCTGAAATAAAAAAACTATCTTTATGGCTTAACATTAATAAACTTTCTTTGAATATACAGAAAACTCACACAGTGACCTTTAGTAATACGATCAGTATAAGAGAGAGGTGTAATAACATTTGCATAGACGGCATACAAATTAACACTGTACATGAGATAAAGTTTTTGGGTTTGCTTATAAATAATACATTGAATTGGAGCACACACATTAAATATATATCAAATAAAATTTCTAAGAATATTGGTATTATAAAAAAGGTGACAAACAAATTAGATAACAAATCATTGTTAAACCTGTATTACATGTTTATATACCCATATATTACTTATTGTAATGTCGTCTGGGGAAGGGCCCCGAATATATACCTTGCTAAAATTCATTTACTCCAAAAACGAGTTTTGCGTGTAATAAGTCATGTAGGATTTATTGAACATACGCAGCCTTTATTTACATCTTATCAAATAATGAATATTTATGACGTAAATAAATATTTATGCTGTATTCTAATGTACAAGCATAATAGGGGTATGTTGCCAGATATATATCATGATGTATTTGTCCTGCAAATATCCACACATAAATATAATACAAGACAGGAAGTAACATATAAAATACCATTCTGCAAGACTAATTGTAGACAACTGTCTTTGGCTTATGTTGGTCCTAAAATCTGGAATACATTTATTACAAATAACTATTTACAATATTGTACATCTATTCATATGTTCAAACAAAGGACTAAGCGTCTAATTCTAGGAAACATATGCTAAATGCTGCTTTAATGTAATTTTGTCATGTTAAGATGTACCGTGTTCAGTGTTAGGTACTCGTATAATGTTGTCGTGTTAAGATGTACCTGGTGTTCAGTGTTACGGTACTCGTGTAATGTTGTCATGTTAAGATGTACCTGATGTTCAGTGTTACGGTACTCGCATAATGATGTCATGTTAAGATGTACCTGATATTCAGACTTACGGTACTCGTATAATGCATTATTAAATAAATTGTTAGTTTATTATGAAGATGTTTTTATTTTTTTTTATTTTTTTTACACGAATCATAGATTTCATTGCATATATGACATGAATAAGGAACACAAGCAATGTGTTGCTTCGTTCCATTTGATACGTAATGTATACATGTTTCATGTTACTGCTACATCTGTGATATACTTAACATTATGTATCAATAAAGATTATTATTATTATTATATTATTCCTCGGACACACTGGATATAGTCAAGATACCCATAGTATTCCTCGGACACACTGGATATAGTCAAGGTACCCATAATATTCCTCGGACACACTGGATGTAGTCAAGGTACCCATAATATTTCTCGGACACACTGGATATAGTCAAGGTACCCATAATATTCCTCGGACACACTGGATATAGTCAAGGTACCCATAATATTCCTCAGACACACTGGATATAGTCAAGGTACCCATAGTATTCCTCGGACACACTGGATATAGTCAAGGTACCCATAATATTCCTCGGACACACTGGATGTAGTCAAGGTACCCATAGTATTCCTCGGACACACTGGATATAGTCAAGGTACCCATAGTATTCCTCGGACACACTGGATATAGTCAAGGTACCCATAGTATTCCTCGGACACACTGGATATAGTCAAGGTACCCATAATATTCCTCGGACACACTGGATGTAGTCAAGGTACCCATAATATTCCTCGGACACACTGGATATAGTCAAGGTACCCATAATATTCCTCAGGACACACTGGATATAGTCAAGGTACCCATAATATTCCTCGGACACACTGGATATAGTCAAGGTACCCATAGTATTCCTCGGACACACTGGATATAGTCAAGGTACCCATAATATTCCTCGGACACACTGGATATAGTCAAGGTACCCATAATATTCCTCGGACACACTGGATATAGTCAAGGTACCCATAGTATTCCTCGGACACACTGGATATAGTCAAGGTACCCATAATATTCCTCGGACACACGGTAGTCAAGGTACCCATAATATTCCTCGGACACACTGGATATAGTCAAGGTACCCATAATATTCCTCGGACACACTGGATATAGTCAAGGTACCCATAATATTCCTCGGACACACTGGATATAGTCAAGGTACCCATAGTATTCCTCGGACACACTGGATATAGTCAAGGTACCCATAGTATTCCTCGGACACACTGGATATAGTCAAGGTACCCATAGTATTCCTCGGACACACTGGATATAGTCAAGGTACCCATAGTATTCCTCGGACACACTGGATATAGTCAAGGTACCCATAGTATTCCTCGGACACACTGGATATAGTCAAGGTACCCATAATATTCCTCGGACACACTGGATGTAGTCAAGGTACCCATAATATTCCTCGGACACACTGGATGTAGTCAAGGTACCCATAATATTCCTCGGACACACTGGATGTAGTCAAGGTACCCATAGTATTCCTCGGACACACTGGATGTATTGTTTCTCTGTCGTTTGTTATAATTACTCAAGCTCTATAAACAAAGAAGACACTACTTATGGTATGCTAACGTACTGACGGCGACCGTAGATGCATACACACGACAACCGAACAACTACGTCTACGAAAACAATAACCACAGAAAGAGGGGTGAAGGAAAAGCATGGAAGTTGAAATAATACCAACAAATTTAGATTTATTAATAGTATATATATTTATGAAAATACAAGACAATGCGACTTACTTCAATGACAAGCAACTTCCAGGCGTAAGAGTAGAGATTCCTTACATGTCCGGGTAGACCATCAAAGTAAAAATGTTGGTACGTCACTGAACACCAGCTTTTCACCTAAAACATTGATCAATGTTATTGATTGTTTTATTATTTAAAAACACGAAGACAACATAAGATGTGAGAGGCTTTCAACAGTTTAATATGAGAAATGTATGGTTGCATATAAAAAGATAACCTTTTTTCCAATACAATGTAGGCAGACATGGGATTGTACTGGTATTAATAATATTTGCGAAACATGACAAAGTCTAAAGACACATTGCCATATACTTCGACAGTACCTGGGCGATCTGCTCGTTCGTCACCCCAGATCGAAATACAGGATTCGTTTCTTTGGCATGATACTTTGCAAGGAAGCGATAGCGTCCACCGACTTCAAGAAGTGATTCGCACTAGCGGCTGTCACAAACACGAAGTCGGCCATCTTGTTTGACGTTAGCGTGATGAACGATCCGCTAGAGGGTGTTAGTGAGCGGGCTAGTTGAGGGCTGATGTTGAATGGTTCGCCAGCGTTGTCATATCGAAGGGGCAGTATGTCCAACGCATCCGTTGTAGCAGCTGCTGATGTATTTGTGTTTCTTTCCTGTATTGACCAACAGCAATTAAGGATATTTTTGACATTTGGAATTAGATTGTGTTACTTTAGTGAAATAACTTATACATTTCACGTTGTTATTCTAGTATTAAGAACAGTAATTATAACTAAATGTGAATACATGAGGAACGGACACAGTATATGGTATGCTAAATGTTAATAAATGAGAAACGGACATAGTACATGGTATGCTAAATGAGGAACTGAAATACTATATGTTATGCTTCATATGACATTTGTGAAGAATGCCTCTTAGGGGCCAGCCTACTACATACGGGCGGATCACGACCAGGAGAAGCACGTTTAATTATTTGGTTTATACACACACACGCGCACACATTCACATGCGTGCGCACAGACATTCTCTCTCACACACATCCATACACAAACATTCTCATACGCACGCACACACAGCATCACTCGTGCGACTTACCTTCCTGAAAACAGTGAGTACTGCGGTGATGACAAGGATGCAGATTACCGTCCATAAGAATCGACGCCCCAATCTCATATCTGTAGCGAGCCAAGTCGTCAAACACAGTCCGAAATACCGGTGACATGCAGATGGTGATAGGTGGGGTGAAATTTAATTAGGACTTTTGATTGAATGTTCAATGGGAGGAGGCCTATGTCTTAAAAAGACACTTCTTATGGTTAAAAAGGGCAATTTATGCATTATTACTGATTATTTACATAACCCTTAGGAATGTGTGTGTCATGATTTGGTATTGAGAACTTAACATAGGTAGCTAAATACAGAAGTCTCGGGTCAGAGTTATAGCGATGCTACACGCGAGTAGGCGGTATCAGCGTCATGATTGAATTCCCGCGAGAAGAGGGAAGTTCCCTAAAATCGAGCAGAGTCGAATTCGGAAGGTTACAGACGGCTAGAACCGAATCAAGTTGACGTCCATGTCGGAATAGGGTATCGTTGGACTCGAACATTCTTCGAATTATATTTACATTACGATGGCCTCGAGGGTAACAGTACCCAGACATATCACTATTGTGATCGCAGAAGGTTGTATTTGTGTGTCATGATTGTTTGTGTTGACTATGGTGGAGGGATGTTTTTACAATCTGTATGTATGGCGTATATGTTGATATATTCATATCCTTTCGATGATAAGGGCGTATATGAGCTTAACGAGTCTCAATGAGGAGTATTTTAAAGGTGGTATGAGAAATTAATATTGTCTCCAAGGTGATTTATGAACAATTATTTTTGTGTTCGGTGGAGGTGAAAAAATTATGGAAATCTGTACCTTGCCCTGATATTTCTGTCGAGTTTTACAGTATCCCTGAATCCATATATATATACATACAAGTTCGCTTAACCTGGCGGATCTTGACAGTGTGAAAGCTTTACACATGTGTCTCAGTTTGTTGTAATCGACATATAAACACATTAAAGACCATCGACCGATATGAAAATAAATGTTACATATATATCCCAGAAACAATTCGTTTTTATTACAATCATGTAGTCATAGAAAGATGACACATCTCCGGCAAGTCAGTCTGTTTGACATGTGTCTCAATTTGACTAAACGAGCCCCGTTTCGTGGTGAATGTCCTGCGAGTTCATGCTGTCCGTAGTTGTCCCAATTCGAAGCTCCGTCTCTTCTGGTCTTCTGCGGGAATTCGACGACAGCGGGTCGAGGATCACAGTAAGCGGTGGCCACACCTTTCAGTGCCACTATGAGGCAGAAGTTGACGCAATCCATCCTCGCGCGCATGGGGTCGCTGCTGCTGATTACGTCCGTGCCAGCCAGCAGAATCCCCTGGCTGATCGCTTTGCGAAACTCTGAATTTAAGCTTAGCCTATGAAATCGCTCACTAAATCAGTGGATGGCGGCAAGTCAGGTGGTCATAATAAAACTAATTTCAACCAACCGTGGCCCGTGTTACATGCAATGTTTAGGAAGTAGAAGGAATTGTTCGAATACACAATACCGCTCAGCTGCTCGTGCTAATGGGCGAACGGGCCATTACATATTGGGATTCCCAGAAGTCGTTTATCCGTCTTCAAATTGGGGCGGGTATTTGCGCTGTTCTCACGGGTCTACATTCATTATTTTCTCGCATTATCTCAACTGCTTATGGCAGTTGGGATACATGTAGTGTAGGTCGTTACACGCAGGTGTAAATTGAACATAATCCACATCTGCGCCATTTTCTCTCTTAGCGCCAAAGAGCTACTCTGATACCAAACAAACCAGATATCGCATCGGCCCTGACGAGCTACACGACATTTCTCATATCGACTCGGACGTATTAATCTTTCATACAATATATAATAAATGTCATACGCATGTGGTAAAAGACGGGCACATCCAGTATGACTTGATGATGTTTTCGGAAAAGCAAATGTTTAGAAAATTATCAGTTGACGTTGAACTTGCTTGACCTTCACCCAAAACGTATTAGCCGGATTAGCCTCAACTGTTTCTGGTCAGGAATCTGGACAAACCGGAATTTCAAAACAGCTGGTATATAAAGAAAGGTAACCGATTAAAAGGTAAGTTTTTATTTTAAATATTTCCATTTAGACATGCTTATACAAATTATCTTCAGTTGTAATTATGAGCATTCATTTTGTGACAAGTGATGATATAAAACATCAGGACATGAAGCTAATGTAATCAAGAAAGTGATTTTTATGCCGACAGCAACATTTTCATCGCGCAGTAAACAATTTAGCCACCTCGCCTTTCGCGATTTGCACGACCAAGTTCGATCTGCTTGTGTTTACGCTTTATTTCTGTGGCAGCAGTACATATTTTATTAAACACGTGCGTGATATGAGGGAGAGCGATGAGTAATGCACAATGTGACGTTCTAGAGTGTTTCTAGTTCTATGCTCCCCTTAGTGATGACAATAACAGCAACAATCTGCTATGGCGCCTATATCCTCCGGAACCTGAACTCACATGCTTAACATACAAGAACCATTAGGTAAAATTAAAGGAAAACAAAAGGCAACGTTTTGGTGTTAAGCATCTAAAAGAGTTAATACAAACTAACAATGTCCAACTACAATCACATTTTTAACGTCAGCGGTTGACCAGGAAATTTTTTTTTAACACACAACTACCGAATTTCTATGGACTACGATATTGTTAGAAGAAAGTGACGTCACACTGTCGTAACTCGCTTCGTAAATTTTCTGCGTACTATTTGTTCCCAACTCCGTTAGGTGGCGCTATGGTAAGTTTACCAATTAAACTATGTGCGCATGCGCTGTGATTGTGTAAATAAGATGGCTTTCCAATTCTTCGGAAGACAACGAAAAACCAAATCGATTTCGAAGCAGCTGAATACCGGTTTGAACCACAAAAACAAGGGCGTGTGTTGGAAGATAGGGCAAAGGCGCGTGCCGGTGGGCACGAACAGGAAGGCCCACGGGCAGTGGAAATGTCGAGGCGCATACCATGCCGACAAATACTTGAAATTTACTGGTGTCGGTGTAGAAAATGCCGTAGCGATCTCCTTGTTCAGGAACAAGAACTGAATATGTCTGCTGCTAGAAGGCTGTTGCGACTCGACAGCAACGCTGTTGGTTAAGGTAATTATTCATATGTTTAGTTTATTGTTTAAATAACCGATGAGCCTAAGTTCCGGGCTGCGTATGAAGTTTACATTGGGTCTTATGAATAAAATATACATTGAACATTTTTCAGCCAGAGCCCCCATTTGTTTTGGTGACAAAGAAAATGACCACCGTTTTGTGTAAATATTGACACATTTCAAAACAGCCTTCCTTAATATGCATGATATTTCTATGGACCCAGGTATAATACAAGGATGAATACAGTTAGAGGATCGTGATGCATTCTTTGTGAAATCTGTTTCAGAATAATAATCCATGTTTGCTTAACATTCGTGTAAAACTATTATTTAAATGCTTAATTCTTTGTTACAGGTGGACTGATGTGCATTACAAACTGCAGGGAATTTAGAATTCTTTGTTTGGAGCAGGTGATGCTGCAGAATGGGAATTAGACCGTCCAACAAACAAGTACGTATATATGTGCATGCACTGTTACAAGACCAGTGAAATGTGTTCTTAAATATTTATTGAAATGTATTAATAATGAACACAATACAACATCATAATAGCACTAGCAATACAAATATATATAGATAATTTTATCAGCAATCTCATGCCTGATGCCCAAATTATTAACAATTGTCCAGGGATATTACTTAGTGGACTTGCCATACGTCATCTACCATCCACATGCTAAGCAAATTCACATCACTGAACTGACTACCATTTGAACCTAACATCAAGAAAGATCATGTATTCAAAACTAACACGTATGTCGCACTAATCCATGATGTATACAATAACGGAATAAAATCAGAATTAACATGCATTGAAATAAGTTGCAGAGGCTATGTATCTGAACCCAACAAATCTAAGACTGACAACCTCCTTAAATCTCTTGGAATAAAACCACCAACAAAACAACTAATTCAATCGTATGCTTGTCTAAACTAGCCCTGCTAACGCCATTCACCCTTTCTAAATGTAAAGACGAACCACACTGGTTTGACCCAAGACTATTTTAAATATGATGATCATCACCCTAATATGACAATAAGTACAAAATAAAATTTCCCTCAACAGCAAGTAATTCTATACATAAATGTGTTCATTTTCAATATGACTTACTTTAACCGTTAGTCATTATTTACCTTAACCTGCTACAATATACTACTATACATAGCTATTTACTGTATTCACACATGGGTTATCGTTTCACACTTTATTGTATTCTACTGTATGAATAAAACGATACTCTCTCATTACAGAACAAATTATAATGGTTCCACTTAAGTTATCATAACGTATAGATACAATGTTTGTTGCACCGTCATAATTTGTTCTGTAGTGCAAAATTATCAATATTTGCCTTATTCCAGATGAACACATGTTTAATGGTAAACAATTTATATATAGGAATGGTGTCGTTATAGAACCGATTTTTATATGTCATTTATTTACAATGTCAGATGTTTATTTGAGCCTAATTTATGTCAGGTCTCTCAGGTGGGTTGCATACAGACAGTTTACCTGGTGGATCCATGGCAAGCTGGGACGAAGGTACAGAGAGTTCTACCAGCATGCGCCAGCCATGGAATAAGACCAAGGTTCCCTGCCCCCGATGGGAGACAACACGAGGGATACAACGCTGGACTTGAAAACTAAACTAGACAATGTACATGTGACCTATGAAGGTGTAGGTGGGTGGTGGCAGTATTTACTGTTTCTTTACAAATTTATTGACTCTTGCTGCCAGCAGATCCTCCTTCTCTGGTTTTGGGACATCTGCCCCAGTGACTGTGATCGGATGCAGTGTGATATTTCTTTATAAACACATCTGTCACTCGATCCGTGAGCATTGGTAGGTGGGTACGTGGGTTCACCTGTTATGCAGCACCCATTGCTTGCGTCTTTTGGACCACATGACACCGGTCTCAACAGGTTTGTCTGGGCTGGGACGTGGTCGGTAGTTCCACGCCAGAGCAGACAGCATCAATCTAGCTTTTATTCCTACAGTGAAGAATAGTACATGGAGTATTCTAATAAAATGTCTGCCAACAACTGGTGTAACACACCAGTCTATATGTTGTTAGTAAGCTGCTGTTATTTACCTTATGACTGTACCATTCAGTGAAATTTAAAATGCTTTTCCTGTGTAAAGTGTTGGTTGTTTTTAGTAACAATACAATGGCCAATCATGGTAATCATACTGGTACATTAGTAAAATGATACTGATCCTTACAAATAAGGCATTCCATCATCACATTCCTTCACCTAATTTATTATAACTTGTTTTCTTCTTCTTAATTTCTGTATCTACTGTATATACAGTCACTGTATTTTGATATCATGTTTTGATTTTATATTTCTTTAATAAAATTGGTGATAATGACACAAGTGCTCTTATTTATTTCATTACAGACAATTGCATTCTGGAATGTAATTATTACACGGAGATGTAATTTATTACACTCAAGTAACTGTACTCATAAATGTACACAGCAACTGGTTACAAGGAATAGGTAGGGTGATACAGAATGAGCACTATCCATCTGTGTATTCGCCCCCTCACATCTGAGTGACTAAACTACTGAAAAGTTGGTCATCAGGAACTTTGACTATGTAACATTTTTGGTCCCATACATAAGTCGGTGGTCCACATATTAACACATAACATGTAAACAGCATTTACATTATCAGTTTTGGAAGTCTGAATAAACACATTTACTGATAAGGTAGTAGTCATGCTGGCTGGTACTTTTGAGTAGCCATCCTGAAAAAAACGAGTTGGATGCCTATGAAATGCAGTAATTTTGAAAACTTATTATAATGTTAGTTATGCATAGGAGCTGATTTAGTGTATTTGGGATTCAAGTCGGTGACTGGAATTCACCTTACACTACTTGGGTCGTGGTCCCTACTCATCATCTACTGATTGCAAATCTAAAGGTTACTTGTTGCTTTGGACATGCCTCAGGTATAAAATGAATACATATCAAGTTTGGTACTTATTCCAGCAACTGTGCGTCACCGTTGCATGTTGCACAACACCACCACAGATGGTTTGATACATTCTGTATCCAATGAAGGAGGTCCTCGCATCCCTTGCCTCGGACCTTCGCAGTAAACTTGCGGTTGATGCCTTTCCCCATGTGCCACATCATGTTGGTGATCGAGCTGAAATGCAAATTACAATTATTTATATTTTTTATCCAATTTCAAGATATTTTTACAACAGCTGTTACCTGTTTTTGCTGTTAGTGTACAAAAAACAAGTTAGTGAAGATGTGTGCACATGGTATATTATTAAAGATATTTCGACAATATATGATTATTGACTGATGCCAGTATTTTTATAATACAAACATGGTGTATCTGGTGAGCTTATTGATAACTATATTTGGATCACATAATTACTCCTAGAGATATCCTTCCAAATGCTGAATTTTAATATTTTTATAGAAAATGGCCATCAAATGTGGCATAATGGAAAAAAATTACTTGATATTGACACCCTTATTCCATGGATATGAGTGGTTTAAAGGTATGTAATTGTTGTAAAATGATATATATTCACAGTAAACATAATAAGCTATAATAATCTGGCATAAAAAAAACATTTTAGTATTTTTTTCTTAAAAAAACCCACTTTCACCTGGGTTGTATCCCCTTAACTAAAATTGAGTAACATTATGTAATTTACTAAATACAAATGAACCCATTTTAAACGTTTCACAATAGAGTATATGGTGATATTCTTCGTCACATAAACAGTAGTCACACATAATTATATACGAAGTCCAATTATATAACATCATGACATAAATGATAGGCCAAACATTTCGATATATGACAGTGTCTAATGCAATATTATTGAATGCAGAACGTATTTTTGTTCATTTAACACAAAATACAGTAAGTTTTGCAATGTTATTATAAACGACAATCATTCCATCCCATGTTAATCCGTTACTGTAATATCGTTCACGCGACTTGATTGCCGTTAACTTTTGCTATTCGGCTATCTTCTAAAGACTAAACTCTTTGTGGTGCAATATAGTACATTCTGGTACTGTTCTGGCTTGCCTCCAGCATATCTTGCATCTAAAATGTCAACAGATTATAATTGGATACCAAGTAACTCGGTACTAACCTTCTTGCGATCGATTTCTCGGCGGCGGCGCGTTTGATCGAAAACATGCGTCGCTTCGACGGCTGAGGTCCGTGACTACAATATCGTAGGCACTGCACCTGGCTTCAAACATCGACGACGTTTTGTCGGATCTTGTGTCATTAACTGACTATATATAGATTTCCTTCGAAGCACGTTTCTTCAAAATGATCTTAACATAGTGCGTTGTATTTCGAAGGCTTCCAACCAGCCCGTCCACAGTTGTGAATCCACTAGTTCACTTCTGGCTCATTATCCTTCGCTGTACTATTGTTACAACCGTATGTAGAGCAGTGTGGCACATTGCAAGTAACGTTTTCACTGTAAGCTCAACTTATACTAATATAACGAACCGCATCCTATGAACGTAAACCAACTACGCGAACTACACAAGACAGTGTGTTGTACACGGCAAGAATAATGCTGCTCGTTTATTGGTTGCTTTCGGCCAAATGAACGCGTCATCAGTAAGATGGCAGTCTACATTGTTATCGCAGATTTCGTTAGAATCTTCCACTTTAAGATTACATTCCGAGTAAACCACTGAACTGAAAATTGTGATTGTAGATGCAAATGGTTAGTTTGTGCTAACTCTTTTAGGTGCTTAACACCACAACGTTGCCTTTTGTTTTCCTTTAAGAACAGGGACGAGCAAGAATAATTATTAGAGAAACTAACCGTCGAAGATTTAAACCTGCAATATCAGTTCAATTTTATCCTCCTCGCTTTTCTGAATAATTTCCCGAAAAGCAAAGCTATCAAGTATCCATTATTGTATCCTAGTTCGTTGGTGCACTTGTGCCACTTCGTTTTGTTGAAATTAATAAACAAACTGCGAACTATTTCGAATTTGGTTTCGCGTCGTAGGAGTCGAAACTATCAACACTTACTTGAACGTGGACATGCATCTGAAAGTGGAAACTTGATATAATAGTATCGTGTTCGCGAATTTGGGCGAGACTGACCTCTGGCCCTCAAGATTGGTGCCTCGATCAAGCCGTTTTTGTTGATAATACAGTGTTCGCAAGTGTTTATATAACACGTTCTTATTTTATGGCATTTACGCCGGCGATGGGACGTCCTCGGACATAGGCCACCGACTCAGCGAAAAAGGGCCAAATTACGCATACAACGACAATATTAGCGCCAGACGGTTTATTTGGGATAAACCAATATGGATTTGTAGAACGACACAACTTCACAAGTCACAAAAAAAATAGCTGGAGTAAGACGTACTAAGTCTAAGAACAGACGCTGCGTTCGCAAAACTTCTTCTAGAGACAGGTTAGTAATTTCAAAGAAGTCAGCCACGCATATTTATTCATATGAATATAATATGAATTATTATGTTGCTTATTATGTTCAGAAAACCACCACCCCTCAATACTGTGAAAATGTCCATAACAATAACATGTATCGATAGCTTGCGACTGATTTATGTGAGAGAGCAGAGAATTACCGTTACTATACAAAGAATTGCAGCCCATGTTTTGTTAAGTTACAAATTCTTTTGTATATATAAATTATAGAAGTTCTGTTTTTTTTATCAATAACGTTACATGCTATCAGGAAATTGTATGTCTCTTACAACAATATATTTCGAATGGTGTTAGGTTATGACAGATACTGTAGTGCTAGTGAAATGTTTGTTAACAATAATTTACCTAACTGTTCTGCTGTTATTATAAATTTAACATATATAGATCTATATGCCGACTGCAGTTCTCAAAAAAACATATTGATTCGTAGCATTATTAATAGTAACGTGAAATTCATGTCTTGAATATGGAAATACTGGTTCAGTTCCCTGTATAAACATTTTGTTGACGGGTGATTTTTATTCTGTACATTGTAACTGTTGTTTATAACACAACTATAGAACTTGTATGTTGCATGGAGTCTGTGAATAAAGCAATTATTATTATTATACTTCTACATTCATACATTTTGTAGAACAATTTTGTAAATTTATTTTTCGTTTCATTTAATTAATTCACTTCATCTTACTTTACATGATTCAATTCAAATACAGTCAGGGTTGGCAGCTAGGTTTCTGACAAGACAGTTTACAAATTGTTTGCACGTTGTTGATACTGAAGCCACAGAGGCTTCGCTTCAAGGAACATACTTTTTCAGTCAGAAACCTCTAGTTAATAACCACAGTTGCAAGTAGTTGAAAGGCCATAATCATTTTTGTTTGTTAAATCAAACCAGGAAATCCATAATAAAATGCCTTTGTTGCTCTTATAAGAGACATGACTAACTGCTGGAATCTTCTTCTAAAGACTTACAGTGACTCAGCCAGCCTTTAGACAAGTTTAGCCAGCTTGCAGTGGAACCTTGCTGTCTTGCTAAAGAACAAAGGGTATATTGATCCTTGGATGGTAACAGCCTCTGAGTAAACAGAACTTTGTGGACACTGCCATGGGTTCACCCACTGCCTGCCAAATGTCCTCCTCATTAATTAGCTGTGTTAGGTGTTTTTCGAATAAAATTACTTTGTGACTTTGTTTCCTGTAACCTTCTTTCCAGCCCATCTGTGTTCTACCTGTACTTAGTTAATAAGTTGACACTTGTAAATTGTACTACACTTTTACAATATATATACAATAATAACTTTGCCACTCTCATATCATTGTAATTGTTTAACAACTGGGCAAATGACCTTTTCACACTTGAGTGCTTGACAAATGACCATTGGGCAAAAGACTGTGCAACATAATTTTACCTAATTTAATTAAGTTAATGAAATTAAAAAGTTTACAAGTTACATACCACACATACACACATATAATATTATATATATTGACGGGTAGTAGTGCTGTCAAACCATGTTCATTTTCACAAATAATCTGACTCATTCCATATTCCAATTCATGACTTTGTTTGACAGCTTCAACACAAAAATCACATATGACAAGATCTGTGGTGGTTCTATCGAGCATCAGTGGTCGTAGCAAAGGCAACTCAGGTGTTCAGTCACTTCCTGCGGCTGGATGCAGCTCAGGACAGTTAGAACAAACGTAAGTATTAATTGATGCTGCTATGCAAACGTGATATATAAATATACATATAAATCATAGCATAATAATTGGAAGATATCCAAACATATGTGATTGGTTTTAACAATTATGTTTTATTCTGATCAATCTTATGTGGGTACATTTACACCATCTTTGGTTGATAGGGCTTTTGTGAAACTTTCAAACATTTGCAGTTCACTTTTTGAATTTAAAGTTCTATTTATAAAAAATTACTTTGGAATATTTCTGTTGCAAACATAAATTCGTATATACAGTGCAAGTAAATACACGTGAAACAATATAGCCAAACCTTCGAGTGACTGTACTTTCATAATAATCATGCCTATGCAGTGGCAAAATTTTTTCAATAGCACCCCCCGATATCACCACTCCAGCCGAACGGCTGAAGGTATATTTATGACAGCTCGGTAGCAACAAAATTTAGAGTACACCATTTGGTTCGGCCGCCAGTGGAGGTTTTTGTGCCCCCCCAGGCTCGATTTGTGGATCCACCCCTGTATGTGACAGTTTTGTTTGTCTGCATTTTGCAGTAATGGGTGTCCTTGTTAAATTGCATATTGTTGTTAGAAATGCATGTGAATTAAAGTAAAGACAATGTAAAGTAAAAACATTTTATTGAAACTATTTGATGAGATTGACTACAAAATTAAAAGTACAATACAACTACAGGTACAATCACTGCACTTGATATGTATAATGTAATAATTGTTAATATCACATACACATCACATGCACATAAAATGCAAAGCAACAATAGAAGAAAAAAATTAGGAAGAGGTTGAAAAAATGTCAGGTACATATAAAAAACAAACAGTTACTTTTATCACGATTCTTTGTTACAAAAAACAACACTAGTACATGTGATATCAAATGCTAGTTTTAGTTTATACGTGCCTTATATGTTTACAACTCACAAAATTAGTGACTAAACAATCATGTGTATTTAACATCAATTTTATAATATTTAATGCCCATAAAGTGTAAACCAATGAGAACAAATTACTTAGAAAGATGTTTAGTTGAACAAATGTAATATAAAATAAAAAAAAAATTACGATTCTTTGTTAAAAAAACATCAATATGATATCAAGTTCGAAAATTGTGTAGTCTGTGCAATGCTTGGTGTGTTTACAACTCGCAAAAATAGTGACGAGACTAGATAGGGTCATCGCCATGTGACTAAGAATTACATATACAATCACTACATGCTACATTGCTCCAGTTTACTGAGCTGTATGAAGAGTACCTGCTACAGACAGTGGTGGATAGTCTTCGCATATTAATTTCAGTGTGGCTGAATGCTTCCCACATAAGTCAGGGTGGTGTTTTCGATTTAACAGGTATGCCAAGGAGTAAAGTGTAAAGCGCTTTGAGCAATCCTGAGGACTGGATACTACACCATATCAGAACTAACCTTACACAAGTGTTGTTTAATTACCATGAGAAATGTAATGTAAATTATTTGTGAAAATATAAAACAGTAATAAAAAAGAATAATTTAAAAAAAATGATATGTGGCATGAACATAAATATAATTTAAACAAGTAAAATGCTGCTGTCAGTGTATCAACAGATTGTTGTTGAAAACTGTGAAAAGGCTTTCAATACCATTACTTCATCACAAACTTGTGTTGTACATAACAAGTACCTGGTGTATGTTGCAAGAACTCTGACTGCCACTGACTATCAGCAACACAAAGACAATGGAACCCTACCACTGCAACAACGCTGGATAATTAATGTATTTTTTATGGACACTGCTAAATGTTATAGTTGAATTGAATACAAATACCTTGTATTATTGACTTTTGATAAATGTGTTGTCACGTATAAAAATGTCATACATGTCAGAGCCGTGCTAATTGTCACTTTTTCTCCGGTATAGGTAGATGCAGATGTACAGCAAAAAGTCAGGAAGCTGGTATGCAGTAACATCAAAGACAGCGAAAACATACAGTGATGTCATCGATATCTAAACTGATGTAGTTCACCGAAGAATGCTCGACACTGAACCTCTCTCACAGCGTTGAAATTTGTTGTCCGAAGACTCATGCCATATCTGCCAGACCCTGGCACCCACCGTTCCATCACCAACTGCAGAGCTTGTCAGGCGTCACCACATTCTTATGTCAAGCAACCTGCATTCTACATTGGTTTTCAGTCAGTCAAGCTAACTGACTGATCTGGAAGCCAGTGTACACCCCATCGGCACTGAGGAATCTGTCACGGATGCAACACACGACACAATTGGGATCACTCGGTGGACATTCACATGACAAACTGTTAATATGCAGCATATTGCATGGCTGTATAATCTTGTCCGAGATCCTGGATATACAACTGCCCAGTATGCCATATTAACTTGGAGAGCTAGTAGTACTAAGCACACTAGTTCAATCTCCTGTAAAGAAAAACATATATTCAGTAAACAAAAACAGGCATCATAGTAGTGTTGGGAGTAAATAATTATGGAGTTGTTCATCGTCATAATCAGTAAATATAAAATAATGTTTCATGTATGATCTGCAGCATTTCACAAGAAAAGAGGCAGCAAGAAATGTTCTGCTACAGCTGCATCTATACATGTTGATATCTTAGGAACAGTCAGTGTTTACTGGGGTTGTTCCGGATGGAGGAAGGGGGTGGGTTGGAAGGGGGTGGGTTGATACAGCATGCAGACATTAGTGGAATATGCTATTTTTCAAAATGGTGAATTTGTTTTACTATTTTTCTTTATTAGGTGGTAGTAGTCAATATCATAGACAGATTTGAATTCTGCTAATCAGTAAAACTTTGTTTTGTTTTCAGTATACAAATTCATGTCAGTGTCTGTCATGTGTAACTACTACACATATTCATGTTTGACATTTTAAGCCTGAGATTTAATGGTCAAGGTGAATGTTGGAAATAACAAAATTAGGTGTTATTGTGAAGCTAACAGTGTAGTTTCCTCGTCAAGTATTCTTAGGTTCATATACTTTTTAAAGGTGTATTAATATGTCTGTGTTGATACACTGGGTATAATATACAAGTGCAGAAGTCAACCTAGTTTTTCATGTCTAAGATGTTATTATTAAAATGTGTATGAAAATAAATGTATATTTAAATGTGCACATTAAAATTTGTTGATAACGTATACGTGATTGATTGTTATAAATTTGAAATTACCTGGATTGATCAAATATGGCCCTCCCGCAGACTATGTATCCTCTCTGTGTCTGCCTGGCCCGGGTGACTGCCTCTAACCCCTCCTCTGCCTCCTTTCAATCTCATTCATGGGTTGCAGTGTGGCATTTAGTAATATAATAATTCAAGTGACGTATTATGTATTTATATATTGCTGTGGTGAGAATATATACATATATTGGTAAATACAGAATAATAGTTGGCATATGTCAGTTGAAAGATATCACAGGATACCAATTAATGCATTACATACACTAGCCAGGCATCAAGGACCACAATGAAAATAAGTGCATGCATTTTCTTGTGTAATCCTTATATATATATATATATATATGGTGTACTCTAGCTGTATTGATATTTTATGTATTTACACGTTTACATTTATATATTGAAGAAAATCACCATCATGGTTGTCATATAAAAATCTTAATTATTGTGCATAAAATACAATGCAAATCAACAATATTCTGCAGTAATAATATCAAAATATGAGTCACAAAACAATGTTTTAATAATTACGATCACCAATATAATACTCCCCTGTTTGACGTTATGTTGCACAAAATTACGGATGCTCCCTGACTAAGTTACTTGCACGATCAACAGGGGCCTGCTGCCAAAGCAATGTTTCTTGTCATTACGCACCTCACGCCATCTACTCTCTATATGTATTGTCGGAATAACATAGCTTAGTAACAAGATCCTGCGTTACCAAATACAATACATATTAAATATTATGCTCATTGACGTTGTCACTCTCTCAGTCTCTGACTGAATCTCTGGCTGATATCATATGCCAGGCCCAAGGCAATGCCAATGGTGACTGTCTGAGAGTCAGACTCGAGTCGAGTGTAGACTTTCCGCAAGTTGCAATTCTCGTTGAATTAATACACGGCTACGCGTTCTTGTTGCTAACTGCGATAGTGTAATATGTACCTTCGTACAACCTTTTTGGAATCTTCATCTTGATACGCCAAAGCACGTGTGTGTTGTTATTGTTTTCGCATGCGTGGGATGCCGATCTCGCGTAAAGCACGTGACCGAAATAGCGCAGTAGGTCGACAGCGCAATTGGCTTTCGCCAGCTATACCCGGTGTAACGACAAATCTTTTTTTAGGATTAAAAAAACAAGTACGCATTTTTTAAATTAAACCGACTGTGAGCACTAGTTAAACTATTCACACATTACACATCTGGACATAAAAGAACGGGATTGGCGATGGGCAAACGAACTGATTATGCACCTTTAAGATGGGAATGAAATTTCTAAAAAATATTTCTTTAATTTGTTTTCGAAAGCTATCAATAGCACCAGATGATCTTATAGTAATGAACTGTAGCTCTTATTGAAATTTTGAATACCAAACAAATTGTGTCTAAACCTGTACTACAATAACATGATATATTCTAGTTAAAATATATTTCTAAACGGTTTTATCTAACTATAATTGAGCTATCGTATGCATGTGTTAATGTGGGTGTGTTAACGTTTTCCTTCTAGACGCTTTGCATCTCGGGTGACACATTTTCATGTGTTCGAATAAAGTACATAATTGTTTCCGAATTTCCCTCATAAATTAATACTGCGTTTACACACAACTCGGTAAGTCACTTCACGAGTGCTTGAGTCGTTTGTGCAATGTGTATATTGTACAATATAGTTATTATAATAGAAGAGTGCGCAACATTTGTCGGCGTTCGCAATGACCGTTCGCCGTTCAACATATGTATCGTTACAATGCGACGCCAAATCCAACTTCCACGAACACAACCATATGCCCAAATGAACAACCTTTCACAGTACCTGTCTTTTACTCAACATAACATTGTACGTATTATCGAAAGTGGTCATTAATCACGGCACAAATCCGATACGACCAAAAAAGACGACTCGCGTGTGGTCGCGTGAAGTTTTAATCGAAAACGAGACGCGACACACGCCTTTCTGAAAATATTCTACCCAGCGAAATGCCAACAGCGTCCCCGTTGAAGAGCTCCAACCGGCGGCGACGGACGTGTAAGCGTGATCGTGCAGTTCACTTCACGCGTAATTTATGGTTATAGTGCATCTTTAGAAATTGGGATGTAAGGGAACACATAATAGAGCAGTAATAAAAGTATCATTTGTCTCACTCAACCAATCGAGTGAGCGGAGGTCGGCCGTGAGCGGATACAATTTCACAGGCGACACACCATTAACTTATAACTTTTGTCTTTCATCGACGCTTGCACTCGTTGTTGTACGAGAAACTCGGCACCCACCTGCAGTCTACTGAACCTGTTGATGTTCCTTGAAATTTTACATTCCGTGTGGTGTAGTTTACCCAAAATTGTAATGAAAACGCCATGCCTGTAATCGAATGAGGTATATGATCTCGTTAACTATCGCATCAAAAACGGACCGGAAACGAGAATCATTTGCGTCCCCTATTATAATAAATATATTGTACAGTATACACGTTGCACAAACGATTCAAGCGCTCGTGAGTCACTTAGCTAAGTCGCTTAGTTAAGCGACGTACCGAACCGGTTGATTGCCTGACTATTCACACAGACTATATGTGATAAAATTCATAAATGATGTAACGCCCCCTTTTATCGATTTAAGGAAACTCATGAAGCGTTCACACCACGTGCGCTCGCGTCGTTCTGTCTGTTTACGTTCTCTCTCTATATATATAATATAAGTGTGTGCAACTGTTGCGGCAACCCCAAGCCAATCGCTCACATTTTAACATCAGAACTGCTCCGTCGCGACGCCAACACCGATTACAAAGATCACAAATAAATGTTCCAACTATTGTGGTCATAATGCCAACTTTTCGTAACAAACGGATTCGTATTTATTACAAAAAAGAAGTGTTTTAATGAGTCGCGGAAATGACCCGGGAACGCAGCCAACGCGATCGCGAGCTCTCGCGGCACACCTCCTATGCGTAATATTCGCCCCTTATAAATGCAATCGCGCGCCAAGAGACGCTCTCCACTTCAAACCCCAACTCTGACTGTTCGTTGTCACTGCAAGACGTGGATAGTGTGCATCGCTCTAAGATATAAAGTTTTGGTGAGTAATTTATACACTTCACGGAATGCACTGTTAAGTAATTGCATTTATTACGAAACAAATACGATTTCTGCTAGCTCTGCAAGGGAAGGGTACACACGTGTAGCTGAACATAACGATGCCTTCATTATGCTCCCCTTCAATGTTCGTGAAAGTATCACACCAGGCGCGGTACGACGTTTTGTGATAACGTTAACTGCAACTCTTCTTCATGCTTATGACGATGATATTATTGTATTTTGCAGTACCGTAGATATCTCATCAATAAATAGAACGTCTGTAGATGTTATGCGCCACATAATGTCACCGAATGCCTCCTCATTCACAATTAACTCAAGCAATTGTGAAGTAGTGAATCTGCCATCCTGATGAATGAAACATCTATTGAGTTTTGCAGAGTACTTACATAACACCAGAACATATACCGAGTGTGTGTGTGTGTGTGTGTGTGTGTGTGTGTGTGTGTGTGTGTGTGTGTGTGTGTGTGTGTGTGTACGCGTATATACGCGTGTGTACGCGTATGTACGCATGTGTACACGTGTGTACGCATGTATGGGCATACCATAAGTAAAGGAGGCTTGAACATGAATAACAAACCAATACACACCTGCACTCCTGACCACTTGTGCAGTGTCATGTCGTCGTCATCAAACTGAGTGGTTGCTATTGCCGTGGAAGCTGTTACAGCAACGGTTTTCCCTAGTTGAACACATTCATGCTTTATTTTTTAATGAGCGTCGTTTTCCCAGAGCCAGCTTGACCAGTAATAATGACATTCTGGCCATTGGTGCAAAGCGACATGGCAAGCTCCTCGGGTGTATTATTAGAACACACGCCTGAGGGCGATGAGTGAAAAAGGTATGTGAATGCGTCCTGCAAAGAAATGTTCTCATTATGCTAACTTTATAACAAATAAAGTGCACAAATAAAGATCATTGCAAAAAAAGAAATATTTAAAGTAAAGTAAAAGAGAATATTTTAAAGTCAATGAATGTACGATCGCAAACCGACGTGTGATATGGGAATTACAACAGCAAAAAATGTGCCACGTGGATATTACGCCTGGTGTGATACTTTCACGAACAATGAAGGGGAGCATAATGAAGGCATGATTATGTTCAGCTACACGTGTGTACCCTTCCCTTGCAGAGCTAGCAGAAATCGTGTTTGTTTCGTAATAAATGCAATTACTTAACAGTGCATTCCATGAAGTGTATAAATTACTCACCAAAACTTTATATCTTAGAGCGATGCACATTATCCACATCTTGCAGTGACAACGAACAGTCAGAGTTGGGGTTTGAAGTGGAGAGCGTCTCTTTGCGCGCGATTGCATTTATAAAGGGGCGAATATTATGCATAGGAGGTGTGCCGCGAGAGCTCGCGATCGCGTTGGCTGCGTTCCCGGGTCATTTCCGCGACTCATTAAAACACTTCTTTTTTGTAATAAATACGAATCCGTTTGTTACGAAAAGTTGGCATTGTGACCACAATAGTTGGAACATTTATTTGTGATCTTCATAATCGGTGTTGGCGTCGCGACGGAGCAGTTCTGATGTTAAAATGTGAGCGATTGGCTTGGGGTTGCCGCAACAGTTGTACACACTTATATTATATATATATATATAGAGAGAGAGAACGTAAACAGACAGAACGACGCGAGCGCACGTGGTTCACACAGACGAATTAAGCGACGTATATAGTTAAGAGACTTACCTATCAGATGTTATGCTCCGTCCACACGAGAAAGCTTTTCAAGCAAAGAACAAGACTGCTGGTCAGACATAATTACTTCTCAGTTAGAGCCGTGGATCAGTGGAACAGGCTCCAACAACATGTGGTAGATGCCAAGACCGTCACACAGTTTAAAGCCAGACTCGACAAGCACTGGAATAGCCTAGGATATGGGCACCAACAAAGGCCAATGGCATAAATCAGCCCATTAACCTGTAAGTGTAAGCATTAGCGGTTTAACTTAGTGATTTAACTTCAAGTGTACGACAATTACGTAGCTTGGAACAATTATAGGAAGGACGCGTGGCGTTGTGAACAATATATATATCTAGTACACCGCGGTTTGCATACGTCACAATCAAAAATTTGCGCGTGACCTCCGAAAGAAGAACGACGGAACTGAGAAAAGAGGTTGGAATGCAATGCAGCGTAACAGGAGATTATTGAGAATTCGGATGAGATAGGCAGGCCACTTGGCAAGGATTGATGCCGGAAAAATAGCAAAGAGACCTGAGGCGGAACAACTAAAAGGACACAGGAAAAGGGAAAGGCCGCAGCTGAGATGGGAGGACTACGCGAAGATGAACGTGGAAAGAACAGGGGAAGATTAAAGATGGAGAGAAGGAGCGATGGACAGAAAACTTTAGAAGGAAAAGACACAGCGAGTGGTTTAGCAATAATGTACATGACCCTCACCCCTGTACAGCAGGGAACAAGGAGGAGAGCAACCCCGTCAAGCTTTACCTTTGTCACAAATGTTGATAACTATTTTATACGTGAACTACATTTCTATTGCTGCTTGACATCTCATAAATAAAACATGTCCGCATACAGTTGAGTTGACACTTTAAATCTCTGTTTTATGTTTCTGTCACAAAGAAACACTTTTGTGGCTAGAATTTCAAGAAAATATATCACGATATGCAAGAATTCGTGCACCACGTGGTAGGCATCCATTTTTGATGTGTTGACGGAGGTTTTGTTAGGCAACAGGTCACATACTAAATCAACCTATTTACATCACAAATTAATTTATAAAATGTGCTTTAATAAACATTGCATGCCACACATTTGGACTGCGCATGTCTTGGACGTCATTCATAAACGGTTCACGAGATGCAATGACCACATTGAGATCCACCACAGTGTGTTTTCTCCTCATTACTATTACTACTACTACTACTACTACTACTACTGCTACTAGTACTACTACTGCAACTACTACTACTGCTACTACCACTACTAATACTACTACTACTGCTACTAATTCTAATACAACAATTACTACTACTACTACAACAACAATTACTATTACTACTACTACCATTACTACTACTACTGCTGCTACAACTACTACTAATAATAATAGTAATACCACTACTGCTACTACTACTACTACAACTACTTCTACCACTACTACTACTACTACTACTACTACTACTACTACTACTACTACTACTACTACTACCACTACTACTGATACTACTACTACTACTACTAACACAATAACAACTACTACTATAACTACTACTACTACTGCTACTGCTACTACTACTACTACTACTACTGCTACTACTACCACCGCTACTACTACTACTACTAGTACTACTACTTCTACTACTACTACTACTACTACTACTACTACTACTATTTCTAGTACTACTACTTCTCCAGTACTACTATTACTGCTGTTGCTGCTGCTGCTGCTACTACAACTACTACAACTACTACTACTACGACCACGACTACTACTACTGCTGCTGCTGCTACTACTACAACTAAAACAACTATTACTGCGACCACTACTACTACTACTACTACTACTACTACAACTACTTCTACTACTACCACTCCTACTACTAATGCTGCTGCTATTGCTGCTACTACTACTACAACTACAACCATTACTACTACTACTACTATTACTACTACTATTATTACTATTGCTACTACTACTACTACTAGTACTACTAATACTACTACTACTGATACTACTACTACTACTGCTGCTACTGTTGCAGCTGCTTCAGTTGCTGCTATTAATAATATTAATATATAATGCAGTTGTTTCTCATACCCCCACCCCAAAATAAAATCCTAGATAATCCGATATGACATCCGCCCACGTGGCAATATCTGCGAGCTGTATTTTGTTGACTAACACCTACACGTTGTTGTCCTTGGTGACTACTGCAAATGGTGAATAAATAACGTCAGCACCGATTAATCTAGCCAGTTATTATTGACATTTACGCTAAATATTATCCTATGGGAGATCCACTCTACATACGTCTGTCAGTGCGGAATTGTTCGTGGATGGATGTTAAATAAGAAATATATTCGATACAAGCAGTTCGTACGTGAAGGTGTAGTCATTCAGAAGGAGAACACAGTTGGAGAAATTGCATTTATCTTGGTCTGTTAACACAATTACTAAATAGGTAAGAACTTTGTTTTTTCACATGTTTGATATTATCATTTTCATTTGATGTTCACGAGCTTTTATCCGATCTCAGTAACTTTGACACATTTGAGGTGATTTGTGTTCGTATTCAATGTTGACTGGTAGGCATGCTGTTATAATGTTAATGTTGGTCTTGTCTTCTTAATTAAGGACGTATCAGATGCACTGACAAACACCCTGGCAATGACAGCCCTCACTGCCAGCATAGGTCTGTTACGATTGTAATGTTCTGGAAAAGTCTCCTTATGCGAAGACTCCTTGAGTGCGACCTCATAAGACCACCAGACAAAAATAGAAAATTATTTAACGACAAACCAGTTAGTGGAACGTTACAAAGTGCTTAGAACATCGAGGAAAACTCGAAAAGAAACTAAAGCGACCGGGATGCGTGTACCAGCAAACATCCTCAATAGTGCTTTACGTTGCGTTTTCTGAAACCTATCCTTTCACGAGATGTTGCAGTTTTTGGCTATCTGGAACCTACGCATTTCTAGACTTACTAAAAAATAGTGTGCTCGTGTTGTTGTTTTGCGTCAAATAGTGGTATTAGAACGTTTTGTTCCTAAAAGTAAGTAATTGGCAATTGTGCATTGTAGCTGTAGCAGCACCCAAAGTGTACAACGACCTCGGTATTATTTTGAAATAATGTAAACTTGTAGCTACGTTTCGTAAAACTCAAGACATATATTTTCGAAATTGCATTCCCATCCTAAATAAATCATAGAAGATCCCTAGCCTTAGCATTGACATTTGCTTAATGGTTCTTGTGTGTCTGCTTCCCAGAGAAGTCGAGATGGTATTTAATCGAACAGGTCTGCCATGGAGTAAAATGTAAAACGCTTTGACCAATCCTAAGGATTGAATACTGCGCTATATAAAAGCTTACCTTTATTTTCTGTGTGCCTCTTGGCTCAGATTCCTAAAGTCTAGTTAATGTATATAATAATAATAATAACTTTTATTGAGCTTAAATCGTCGAAATCTAGACTCAAAAACAGATCAAATCAGTGTAATTAAGACAATTATTGCGAGGTACACGCAAAATTCGTGAACATAGAAAGGAACCGCGTATAATTGAGAGTGGAAATGTAATCTGGAATAAACAGGTATCCAGTTTTGTGCAGAAAGTGGCTTTCGGTTTAGATGTTTCTAAAGTTATGGTGAATTCGCTCTAGATATTTTGGGCTCAGATGCAACAAATGCGCGCTTGCCTCGAGTAAGCTTAGGCTCAGGAACAACAAGGCGATGTAGAAGTACATTATTTGGTATTGAAAGTTATTGATCGAATACTATGCAAACGGCAGATTATTCTGTATTTGCCGAGTTCAACGCGTATTGTGGCCCAGTTCAACCATTATTTTGGCCAAGTTCAACCTGTATTGTGGCGAGTTTATCCCGTACAGTAGCCAAATTCAATTTGTATTGTGGCGAGTTCATCAAGAACATTATATTATGACGTTTACATAATTCCAAACGTCATCACACGTCGACACAGACATGCCATAGTTTCAACGCACAACAACTTTAATCGCGGCAATTTATAGTAACGTCATTGCCATTTCAAAATGTCGAATGTTTATCAAAGTGTGAATATAACTCAGAGACGTAATTGATAGTGTACGGAAAATTGTGAATTAATAAAAAATTGATTTGATCATATTGGCCTTTCGAGTAGCCGTATTGGCCAATACAAAGGCAATACGAATATAATATACCAATAACATATAATATTATTTGTTATCGCCTCCGTCACAGATGGAGGACAAAAACGCACAAGAGACTCCCGTCGGTTTCTGGCAGTTGTTGAGTCAGTCGAGTACGAAGACGGGAGTTCAGGGGGTGAGCAACATCAAAGAGGCACGCAGCCACACCAGAACTGCCTTCTGGGCCGTCGTCGTCATCGCAGGAACAGGTAGGGTGGGATTTAGGGAAAGTTTTTCATTAAAGGGAGGCAGTTCTTTCCTCTACCGGGATAGTACTTTGTAGCCGGAAGTCTGTTGTGTTGAACGTTGGAAACCCGCCTCGGTAATGTTGCCAATCAAGCTTGTTTAGAAACCACAAGTTTCGTTTACCATTTGAACATGCTACGGCGTCGTAACTTTCAGATTGCGAACATTGTTACTAGCTTACTAAATACAATTTGGCGGGCAGTATACCTTCAAAGTAAAATTTTAAAGTCTTAAGAACATTCTGTTAATTCATAAATTAAAAACTAGGAATAGATTCACTCCTTTTAATAAATTAAATTATTGTTACACCAAATGTATTTGTGCGGATGTTTCTAATTACGTCGCGTGGTTTAATTCCGTTATTTCTCGCGTGACTCACTGGTTCTGATTTGGTATTCCACGTGACATCTACCTTATTGACACGATTTATATAAATAATGCATTGGCGTTTGTCATCGCAGGAGTCATTTAAACGAGATTTTCCATTACAGTAATGGTATCAGAATAATACTAAAACCGCGTTTTGTTTCCGATGGCAGGCCGGGTGTTATTGTGTATCACTTACCGGATTCGCTTGAATGCACTGTTTAATAATTGAAGTTATCTAAATGCAGTCGAGTTGAAACTGGTACGCTAAGTGCAGCGTACACACTGTACGTCACACGTTTAAGTGAAAATTACATTATCCGTACTTAAAGATAAATATTGGCGTAATAGGACGAGTTCGACTTTTGGAATGTCAACAAACTGTCATTCGTAAATTCATTTAGAGTAATCAGGATATATTGTTTTTGAACTTCTTATTCGTACCATTTCTGCAAATGCCGAACTATATTTTAAAGACAATGATATAGTTATCATTGTAGCTTACCAAACAATTAATTAATGCCAGTAATAATCCTATGCTACAATATACAGAGCCGGTATAAGAATTTCAAAACACTACCGAAGATGAAATACTCTAGAATGTTTAGAAATTAATCTTAAAACACACTACATTGTTTTCAACTTCAGTTGCAAACACTCTGGTCGAGCAGAAAAACACACAAAATTAATATGTTGTAGCGAGATTTGATAGGTGAGTTGTTCAACTTTACCGTGTTTTGAACTTGGGCTGGTGACTGTTTTTAAATTAAATTGTAACCACACAAGTGTGGAAACAAGACAGTAGTGTTTTCCTGGGTGGGCGTTTTGAAATTGCTACACCGGACCAATTTGCTAAGTTTTGTTCCTGATAATAATAATAAAATAGTTTGTCCGATGTTTTAGCCAAACCAAAAAGATAAACAGGACGACCGAGCTCGCATGTTAACGGGTACGAGACAGGTTTATGTTATTATGAAATGAGGTTGAAACAAACCGAACGACATAATCGCATTGTGGAAGAACCTTTAAAGCTGCATTCGGAATTAAGCTACCATTTTAAGCTGTTTTACAAGAAACAACATTTCCGGTGTTTCCAGCCCCGTTTAACTACTGACTGTCCAAGAATACATCTTTAAAGGGAAACTAATATTGCATTGCCTTCGTTTTATTTTTATTCGTTGTGTTTCAGTGTTATTTGTCTGGCAGGTGAGTACAGCCTGTGTCAAATACTTCGAGTACCCCGTAAATACCCTGACAGTGCAACACACGGCTAAGGCCTTTGACTTCCCGGCAGTCACGTTCTGCAACATGAACCCACTGAGAGCATCGGCTGTTGACGATTCCAAAAGCGTCGTAGGCAAGATGTTTGCGGTGAGTAGACCAATAATCTATATATATATATATATATATCATTATTATATACATACACATGTATACATATATAAACACACACCCACACACACACACACACACACACACACACACACACACACACACACACACACACACACACACACACACACACACACACACACACACACACACACACACACACACACACATATATAAAGTGAAGAATTATTTATTTGAAATTGCATTCCCACCCTTACCTTAAGCCGTCCATTGCTCTAATGACGACTCTTACTTGCCCATGTTAACGATTTGGACCAACGATTCTTGTACATTGCGCCTCTGAGCTCAGATTCCTGGGGATTTAGGCGCTATAGAGGTTAGTCATTATTATGTTAATACGCTAACTTTGGATTATTGTGATTGCATCTCCTCCGAGGCGCCAAATGTCCAGTAGCCTCTTTCAATTTTTACACCTTTTCATGGACCAATGGAATCTTATCTAACATATGGAGATGTATATAGAAAGTTCAATGTTGGTTATTTAGAGCTATTTACCTTTTTATCTTATTATATGGATGGCATCTCTCACACGTAAGAGAACTGAGTGGTGATCACATCACCAGATGGCGCCAATGTCAACGCTTGGGATGTTGCGCGATGGGAGGGCTAGTACTTGTTAATAACAGTACCAACTGATCAAAGTAAACTATTATTCTATTTCCCAAGTGATATCGTGAAGGGTGGGGTTACATCAATCGGTATGTTCCGCGCTGTCGACGACTTTGTTGCACTTGTCTCGATCCACTACCATTCTATCTCCCTATCAGAAGGTCATCCCTTAATATACGAGATTGCTCTCAACAACACCATTAAATTAGAAGATGATCATACTGTATAAGTGAGCCGCGTGGAACACTTCATTATTATCATTATTCGGCATATGGCGCAAACTTGCTAAAATAATTGCTAAAATTAATTGCAATGTCAAAATCTTAAAAAATTGATGCACTCACCTTATTATTCAACCTGTTACCCATAGAGATGGGACTAGTTGATTTGTCATTGCTACAACGATATATTGTACAAAATTGACTGTGGATAACAAGTGGTTGACCGTCAACTACCTGACCCATATTGAGATTATGGAGCAGTCATTAGAAAGCGAAGATTAATGATTATAACAGGTCCATCTCGCGACAGCAGTGTACCAGATTAATAACTGTCGGACGTTTAGCTGTAAATGGAGTTTATAATAGGATGGACACATATAATGTTATAGATCAGTAAAGTGTCGGATGTTCATTAAGGTGCCTATAATTTTGCTGGATACAAATGAACGTGGACACAGTTAATGTCACTTATATTTCCTTGCTTGAAGTTGTTGCTTGTCCGGGAGAGAGAGAGAGGGGGGAGGGAGATAGATAGATAGATAGATAGATAGATAGATAGATAGATAGATAGAGAGAGAGAGAGAGAGAGAGAGAGAGAGAGAGAGAGAGAGAGAGAGGAGAGAAACAGACAGAAAAACAGACAGACAGAGACAGCGTGACAGAGAGAGAGAGACAGAGAGACCGAGAGAGACAGAGAGAGAGGGAGGGGGAGAGAGGGAAGGAGACAGAAAGAGAGAAAGAGAGAGAGAGAGAGAGAGAGGGAGAGAGGAGACAGACAGACAGAAAGACAGACAGAGAGAGACAGAGAGAGACAGAGAGAGACAGAGAGAGACAGAGAGAGACAGAGAGAGAGACAGACACAGACATACAGAGACAGACAGAGACAGACAGAGAGAGACAGACAGACAGAGAGGGAGGGAGGGAGGGAGGGAGGGAGGGAGAGAGGGAGGGAGGGAGGGAGGGAGGGAGGGATGGAGGGAGGGAAGGATGGAGGGAGAGAGAAAGAGAGACAGAGAGACAGAGAGACAGAGAGGGGGGGGGGAGAGTGAGAGAGAACAGAAAGAGAGAGATGGATGGGAGAGGAACAGACAGAGGGAACCTGGATGCGGCAGTTGTACAGAACCCGTACCCGCCTCGATTTCACCGTTATAACTATATTTGCCTAACCCTTATACTTCGTTCCGATTATTCTATGATTCCACACCATTCTGTCATATAATGTTTACAAATGTCGCGTCTTATGACACTTTTATGGCCTAAATAGCACTCTGGTCTGCGCCAGTCTGCGCCGCTGCGGCCGTGCGTTACCGCGCCGCACGCTTGAAATGGGCGATAAAAGCGTATATTGATGATAACCGGACGCTGTTTAGGCATCAAACGTGCACTAAGATGCAATATTTTTATGCTGTAATATATATTTCCACCTGCAGTCATTTGCAAACGTAAACGCTTCGAAAGTGACGGCGCCCATCGCCCAGCCGAAGCCGACGAAGTTCCGTACGGTGCACGATCATTGGAATGAAGACGGAAGGCTTGCTGACTCGGCCAGTGATCTCAACTTCTCGACGAGGACGTCCGAGTTCCAGACAGTTGAGCGGTTTGGTACCGTACTCAATCGGCTGCCGCGCAAGCAACGTCAGAAAGCCGGTCACCAGTTGTCCGATATGTTGTTAAGTTGTACTTGGAACGGTCGGCCGTGTAACGCGAAGTAAGTGGAGATTTCCCGAAAATATCCAGCGTGGCGTTATGCCCGAAGCCAATTATTCATGATAATATGCCTGTCAACTTTTTGAATTCGGGGATATTTATCAGCGGTTCAACATGCTTACCGTGAGGAGTTTCCGGGGGCGCTGTTGGAGATTTCTCGTTTGAACTTTAGCGGTGCAGCACGTCTCAGCACGTTTCCGGTGGTGTCGCGCTGCCTCGGATGATGACATCGGAAGACGGGTGGTGGTGTTGGAAATGTTAAGCGAAAGTACGGGAGATTTGCCTATATTCCAGGAGACCGGGGGATACACCAAAACTCAAGAAGGCTCCCTGAAATTGCGGGATAGTTGGGAGGTTTATTATAAATAATTAATAAGTAATACTTAACTATTTTAGAAATTGGGTGTACTATGTTCAAAGATTCAATGTTAGGGATTTGGAACATGAAATAGTATTCTTATGAATAGCCGAGTGTATGTGGTTAGAGGGTTGTCGAGCTTGGTTTTAAGAGTTTACCTTCTCTAGAGTTACATAGTTCATTACAGGTTACAAATTTACCCCCTGTATGGTTTATTTAATACCCCTGCCTTAGACATCAGGTAAAGGGGAAGAACGACTTATATGGTATCTTCCGAAATACACAGGCAACGTGGGATGAGCGAAATGTTTCGTAACGGCGCTCGGTAGTGGGATTCAAACCCCGGTCCCCGCGACCTATAGTCCGGCGCTCTACCGCTCGGTCGGGTAGATGACGAACCATTTAAAAATCGTGTAAGTTAAACCTTTAAAATAAACAAATGTCTGATTAATGATATGCATATTAAACTCTTCCAACTGAGAGAACGTAATCTATCAATACTGGCACAGGAACGCTTTGAAAAGTATACTGTCCAAACAATCGTCTCTAACAAATAAGTCCTACTGGCAACGTAAGTTTGTTTTCTAATCCATTCCGATTCACAACTGTGTCTATAACTGGTTCCCAATGAGGCGACATCCAAAATTGGTTCTGATTCTAAAATGGTAACTCACAAATCGGACAGTGAGTGACCATCTGTGTTTAAATGTTTGGCCACAGTGCATCATTGTGGTTTCATATGCCCGATCTATAATTAATGACGTAACTGAATTGTTTGCCAGTCTTACCCATGTGTCTTGCTGGGCAGGTGTTGCATGTAATTAAATACACAACGCTGGATGACCGCAATTGTTAGTCTTGGCGGTGGTCTCATTGTGTTGGCTGTATGTGTGAAACCCACAAATGCCGTACAGGCTAGATACTTTTGACATTATCATTTCACGGTATTTTCTTAACTCTTCTTATTGTCAGTATCCTCAACTGTAGTGCTTTCAATGTATGTGTCTTTAAAACGCGAAGTTTAATTCCCTTGTCTCATACTGTGGGATCGCTTGTACAGTTTCCTCAAAATTGTGCGTGCGTATATACGTATTTGGGTGCGTGGGTGCCCTCTATCCCCCCCTCTCTCAAGAGCGAGAGAGAGAGAGGGGAGGATAGAGGGGGAGGGAGAGAGAGAGAATGATAGAGAGGGAAAGAGAGAGAGAGAGAGCGATAGAGAGGGAAAGAGAGAGAGAGGGAGGGAGGGACAGAGAGCCAGCGAGAGAGAGAGAGAGAGAGAGAGAGAGAGAGAGAGAGAGAGAGAGAGAGAGAGAGAGAGAGAGAGAGAGAGAGAGAGAGAGAGAGAGAGAGAGAGAGAGAGAAAGAGAACGATAATAACACTATGTTGGAAAGTTCCACCTGTGTCATCTAGACCATATTCGCAGGAACTTCACCCACTTCAACAACTACTTGTACGGCAACTGCTTCACGTTCAATGGCGCCTCGAACAACATGAACCTGACCACCACTCGCACCGGGCCGCTCTACGGTAAGCCCTCCGCTTCTATTCTAGTAGGAGAGTATTGCATTCTAGTTTATATTGATACGCACGTACGCATGCACGCACGCATTCACGCTCGCACACAAACAAGCAAACAAACACACACACACGCACACACGCACGTACACGTACACACGCACACACGCACACACAAGCACAAACATACAAACACACAAACACTCACGCACACGGACACGCACACGCACACACACACACACACACACACACACACACACACACACACACACACACACACACACACACACACACACACACACACACACACACACACACACACACATCAATATCCACATCATTCATTTTACAATAATGCAGATAATAATATTATGATGCAACCGTGCGCTCTTTCATAATGCAGTCATTATCGTTCAAAATCACATATTCTATAGTCATCGTGCATACACTTTTGTAACTTACAAAACGTAGATTGGCATTAAAACCACACTGGCATCGACAAAATGAGACATGAATTTACTGGCGTAAGTATTTGAGGCTAATGACGTGCATGGTGACCCAGTTTTGGTATATTTCACTTCAGGTCTGTCTTTGGGGTTGTTTGTGGAGCAGTTTGAGTACGTCAAGTCGTTGTCTGGCGCGGCGGGGGTGAGGCTCGTCGTCCACAACCAGACGTCGACACCCTTTCCAGAAGACGACGGCATCAGCATCGGTCCCGGCACGAAGACTGGGGTCGGCCTCAGACGGGTTAGTTTGTCACTACTGTAGCTAACAGGTCGTCGCATATATAGTTCGCAGGCCCTCTCTAAGAAACGTATAGCACTGCGTATTGATGAGCGACGATGTGTTTGTCACCACATAGCGCGGGGTAAATAAATTGCTAAAGAGGCGCCGCCTGTACACGACATTTTGAATAGCCAACTTTTCAGCGTCAAAATCCAGGAGAATATGTTTTGAAAACCTCCAACTGCACCCTGTTGAGGCTCGTTAATAGCCTCGAACTGCCCCTTGAGGCATCCAACTACTCTCCCTTGATTTGAGGCTCATCTTTGACTGAAATGGTCCTATAGCCACAGTGTTTGTTTACGAATGAACTAAGAGTAATAAAATTAACAATTCAACTGTATGTCGTGACATTTCGATGTGTACGTTGTTGGCAGCGCACGACGAAGCAAATGGCCCCGCCGTATGGCAACTGTGCCGACTACACGGCAAAGGAAAATCTGAAACACAATGCTTACGCCTGGGACGTGCCGAATGTTGAATATAGCACGCAGGTATGTCTATTGGGCAGCCTCGTCTATTCTGTCAACGGGAATCATTCTCTCACGCCTGTGGTTGTAATAGTGTTTACACGAATTTCGCTGAATCAGTTTACTTCGTTAAGAGTGTGGGATTCAGCCATCTTCAATCTGTCTCCGGGAATCATTCTCTCACGCCTGTGGTTGTAATAGTGTGTACAGGAATTTCGCTGAATCAGTTTACTTCGTTAAGAGTGTGGGATTTAGCCATCTTCAAAGAGCAATTCCCAGAATGTGTGGTTAACCCCGCTTATCGCAGCAATCTCACTAACGAATACACGCTTTTAAGTGTGTACTTGTAGAGGTATGTTAGTGTTTTTATTCTATAGACAGCTAGCATCGCGGGAAGCAAACTTTTAGGGATTAATCTACCATCCTTGGGAGAAAAAGTAACTCCTTTATTTTATAAACAACAAACGCGTTTATAGCTCATTTCAAGCGAGCGCTGAGCAGACCAGAACGTTATTTAGGCCACAAAATTGTCATCGCGACATTTGAAACATTAGATGTCTGAATGGTTTGGAATCATAGAATAAACGCAGTAAGCGGTCATAGTCAACAAATCCATTCTCTTTCAATCCTTTCAGAATCCCGCCTCCTCTCTCCTCTCTCCCTCTCTCCTCTCCCTCTCCTCTCTCCCTCTCCTCCTCTCTCTGTCTGCTCTTTCTCTCTCTTCTGTCTTTCTCTCTCTGCCTCTTTAATCTTTCTGCTCTTTCCTTCTTTCTTTCTTTATCTTTTCTCTTTCTGCTCGTGATCTTTCTCTTTCTGCTCTTTCTGCTCGCTCTCTTTCTGCTCTTTCTACTTGCTCCCTTTCTGCTCTCACTCTCGTTATGCTCTTTCTGCTAGATCTCTCTCCCTCTTTGTTTTGACATGTTGCTTTACATTGTTTTTCCATTTTAAGTTGGATCTTCCATTCTTTTCTCTTCTTCTTCAACCATCCTCTCATGGGTTATGTGTTCTTTTAGCCAGTCTGTCCACACTCACGCATTGTTGGAATTACATCCTTCGTTAACGACTCATTTGATAAAATAATCATTAGGAGTTATATGTGCGTGTGTGTGTGCGTGCGTGTGTGTGTGCGTGTGTGCGCGCGTGTGTGCGTGTGCGTGCGTGTGCGTGCGTGTGCGTGTGTGTGTGTTTATGTGTGTATGTATGCGTGTGCGTGTGTGCGTGCGTGTGCGTGTGTATGAGTGTGTTTATGTGTGTGTGTGTATATGTGTGTGTGTGTGCGTGCGTGCATGTGTGTATGCGTGTGTGCGTGTGCGTGCGTGTGTGTGTGTGTTTATGTGTGTGTGTGTGTGTGTGTGTGTGTGTGTGTGAGTGTCTGTGCGTGCATGCGTGTGTGTATGTGTGTGTGTGTGTGTGTGTGTGTGTGTGTGTGTGTGTGTGTGTGTGTGTGTGTGTGTGTGTGTGTGTGTGTGTGTGTGTGTGTGTGTGTGTGGTGTGTGTGCAGGTGTTTGTGTATTCATTGCGTTCTTCATTAGTATGCGCACGTTTCAGTTTGATAGACAAAATTGTTTAACAAGAAACCTTAATATTGAACAAGAATGAGGCAATTAGAAAGAAATGTTCATTAGTTAAATTATAAATAACTATCTGTATGTGTGTTGTTCGTACCAGTCTGCTCGCAACTACTTTCATGTTCAGGTGTTTCTTCGTGCTAATCTCTTTTCTCAATCTCACCGTATTCCTTGTAGATGTATGTACGTTCGACATATCTGTATTGCAGTTAACTAGAATAACCTTGCTGAAGTTAACTTATTTAGATTGCACGGACAGCGCCATTGTAATAGAAATCCTGACGTCACCAAAGCCTACTTTTCTTATTTCGCCAGTCTTTAAATTGAGAATGTTGCTCTAGTTTGCGTCGCCTAATTTTTTTGGCGCTGTAATTACTAAAAAGTTATGTCGGCATGGTGCACTGTATGGCATTATAACAGTTGGTGCAAGTTTAACTCTGAAACGAAGGGAATACGAGACAGCAACTTATGGGTTGGTATATTCATAATGCATGTCGATGAAACAGAGGCAATCGGGATAATGTGTATCGGTGGTCTTCAGGCGTGCGTGAAGACCTGCTTCCAGCGAAATCTGATGGAGACGTGTGGGTGCTTTAGCGTACACTACCCGGCCGGCAGCAACACTACGGCCTACGGTGGTATTGACGTCAAAGAACTACGTCCCTGCGACGATGAAGACCCGCAGACAGGAAGCAAAGGTATTTCACGGCAAGCTTTGCTTGTTTTCTTCATAAACGTTTCGGCAGCTTTCAGCTGACGTCGTCAGTACTCTAATTGTTATTTTGTAATTGCAGACGAATACATGAACTGCGCAGATAAAATCAGACGGTTGTACGTAACTGATCAGCTACTGTGTTCACACGAATGTCTACCTACTTGCAAGTATGTCGTCTTGACGGCGTGTGAGTGAGTGAGTGAGTGAGAGAGTAAGTGAGTGAGTGAGTGAGTGAGTGATGAGTGAGTGAGTGAGTGAGTGAGTGAGTGAGTGAGTGAGTGAGTGAGTGAGGTGAGTGAGTGAGTGGGTCGGTGGGTCGGTGGGTCGGTCGGTCGGTCGGTCGGTGGGTCGGTCGGTCGGTGGGTCGGTCGGTGGGTCGGTTGGTGGGTCGGTCGGTCGGTCGGTCGGTCGGTCGGTCGGTCGGTCGGTCGGTCGGTCGGTCGGTCGGTCGGTCGGTCGGTCGGTCGGTCGGTCGGTCGGTCGGTCGGTCGGTCGGTCGGTCGGTCGGTCGGTCGGTCGGTCGGTCGGTCGGTCGGTCGGTCGGTCGGTCGGTCGGTCGGTCGGTCGGTCGGTCGGTCGGTCGGTCAGTGGTTGGGTGGATATTTAAGTGGGTGGATGGGTGCATGAGTGGGTGGATGGGTGGATGGGTGCATGAGTGAGTGGATGAACGATCGAGTATGTGGATGGGTGAATAAATAAATGGGGATATGTGGGCGAGCAAATGAGAGACAGGGCGAGCTAGGGAGGGAGCTTGCGGGAAGGAGGGACTAAGAAGGACGTAGAGAGGAGCGACAGACTGGACAGATTTGGTCTGATCGATTTCAACAAAGTATAATATATTTATACTCATTGCATGTGTGCGTGCGAGCGAGTGTGTTTACTTGCATGTTCCTAAGTGTTGGTAAGCCAATGTGTTTGTTATGTCTATGATTTTAAAGTGAAGGTGTCCTTACATTGTGGATAATATAATCATGTCATACTGCATGTATTTTCTACACGTATTCTAACATACTTATCGGTCAAACATGTTTCAACGAACCATAACCAACTTTTGACTTCAACAGTTCAGTGTTTACCAAAATTTCCGAGCTGTGTCTCGTATCTTCGAATAACGAGCTCGATAATTCAGAGGAAGGTCGTGACGCGACGGGGGCGTGATGGCGTGTCATGTGGTACATGGACATTATAATTAGAAATCGGACCGGAAGGCACGTCTTCGAAACAATTTCTTTAATCCCGGGACACTTACATTTCAACAACACAACATGGATCATTAAAACACATTTGGGAGTTCTGTCGTGTAAACAAACTGTTTCTTCCCGGGATCCTTACATTTCAAAACACAACATGGATCATTAAAACACATTTGGGAGTTCTGCCATGTAAAGAAACTGTTTCTTCCCCGGGACACTTACATTTCAAAACTAAACATGGATAATTAAAACACATTTGGGAGTTCTGTCATATAAAGAAACTGTTTCCTCCCCGGAGCACTTACATTTCAAAACTAAACATAGACAATTAAAACACATTTGGAAGTTCTGTATCTTGTAGTGATTTTGTTTATACTGTATATTATGATTTCACGATAAAAACGAACAGATTGCCTCCCTTTAAAATTATGTATATTTGAAAGTGTTACAACTCTCTTTTTGTACCTCGCAGCGAAGTCGACTACAGCTACTCCATCTCGCAGTCCTCCTGGCCATCCACAGTCAAACATGTGAGTCTTCCTTCATCGACTACCTACTTGTGTAGTAAATAGTAAAACGAACGTGCGTGCGTTCTGCGTACGTTTGGTGTATAAAGCATGCGTGCGTGAGTTCGTTGTGTTAATTTAGCTACTGGCAGTTGTAGTTCATTAAATTGGGTGTTGTATATTTCTCATTAGTGATGATGATGGTAATAATAATAATAATAATAATAATTATTATTTTTAACAGCATCAACATAACTAATAATATAATAATAATAATTAATATTATTATTAGTAATAGTAGTAGGTAACATATTAATAATAGTTAGTAGTAATATTAGTAGTAGTTGTAGTAGTAGTATAACCATTAGTAGTAGTAGTAATAGTAGCAGTAGTAACATCAACAGTACCAGTAGCAGCAGCAACAGCACTAGCAATCTAGCAGTACCACCAGCAGCATTAGCTGCAGTAGCAGATGCAGCATCAACAATTATATAGTAGTCGTCGTCTCGACGTAATTTTCTTAACACATTGTTCACAAAGTGCTGTGTGGAGCAAATACCTGCATTTCTCTCTCTAACAGGATGATCTAATCATGGACCTGCATGTCCGGTCGCCATACCTGTGGGACACGTTACATCGACTTGACGGAAAGGAACAGTCAAATTTCATATCGTACGTATTGTTACTCCGATACACGTGTCCTGTGACTCGCCATTCACGGCCAATGCATCGATGCATCGATGCAACGATGACACCATTTGTTGACCATTTGCTATGTACAACAGAACATGTCACAGACACCATTGTATCAACTTGATTCCATTGTAGAATCAAATCGATTACAGTGGTAGCATAAACGCAATGAAACACGTTCCATGTGCTGGTATGGCCGTTTATTTTCCCGCAGGGCATATTCTCTCTCGGGAAGGGGGTAATATATCAATGCCATTTATTTCCCACCTTAGATATAATTACCCTCCTAAAAGAAAACTCCAGAAATCATGTAAAATGCACACCAATATGCATTTAAAGTTTGTCATAGGATAGCAGATATATTGTAAATATGTAATCAACTTAAATAACATATGAGTTAATGAGGATCAGTCAGCTCATTAGCAAACACAACTATATTCACAAGGCACAGCACAGCATAAAACCACTAATTGATGGTAACAAAGGGGGATATATCCAGGGTGTGGGTAGATATCCAAGGGGGTAAGATAGACTGCAACACTGGCGCTACGTTCGAAAATGATACTTCAAAACAGTGTCCTTTAATATACCCTACTGGAAATATCCAATCAAATTTCATAGTTGATAGACAGACAAGGGGTAGTGAAGTGTAAACTTGTTAGTTTCATATAATATTACTGATAAAAACGGAGGGGTTTCAGTATCTATTTCAAGACATATATGTCGCCACACGCTTAAACGATGCATCCGATATTTAATATCGTCGCTTATGTCAAGTATTACAGTATACACCTTGCAACAGGATTTTAATAGTTACTGACCTTGCTTAGCATGAATGTCAAATAATGGCACTGGGTGCAAACGTTCAGGTTAGATTTCAATAAACGACATGATAATAATAATATTGTTACTGAAACGCTTCAACTGTGTTATATCAACAACTTGTGACGTCTGCCATTGCTCCAGGAACAACGTGCTCGCCATCGAAGTCTACTATGAAACGTTTCATTACAAAGAACTTCGCACAGAACCGTCGTACACAGTAAGTCCACGACGAGTGGGGTCATGTATGCGTTTAGATATTCCCTTGAATTTTGGAAACAAAACCGTTGTTGTTAACATAAATGTTCATTCACCTGACGTATTAAGATAACATTTAATTCCGTTACGTAACTTCCGTTTATTATCTGACAGCGATGATCGAATCTGACTGTAACTCTGGGTTTAAGATCATCTAAATCCATCTTTTGGAAAAGTCAAAAATTTGTTGATTATAATTACATTCCCACCTAACATCTTCGACGTTCCGTTGCTGTAATGATGACTCTTGCGCGTCTCTGGCCACGGCTTTGCCTAATGAGTATCGTATGTTGCGCTTTTCTGCTTAGGTTCCTGGGATACGGGCGAGGCTCCGAAGATAGAAGTTTATTATTATTAATATCATTATTATTATTATTATGTAGACGGCCGACCTGCTATATCACATCGTCTGTGAAGTCTGACTTTGACTTGATGTATCTCCTATTACAGACGACCGATCTGCTATTTGACATCAAAGGTCAAGCCTGACTCTAACTCGGTGACTCTTTTACTGTAGATGACCGATCTACTTTCGAACATCGGCGGCCAAGGAGGACTTTGGCTT
>CM034542.1:21659173-21664622 GCA_020002185.1 Paraescarpia echinospica
TCACTTGAAAATATCGTGTCATTAATATATATGATAAATAGAAGGGGTCCTAAAAAAGACCCTTGTGCGACACGGTGATTATGGCAGCTTCTTCCGACTTGTAAGCGCCAATTTCAACATATTGCTTACGATTGTGTAAGTAGTTTTTACATAGATCTAGTGCTGCACCATTTATTCCATAATAATTTAGTTTTTGTAATAATATGTTATGATCAATTGTGTCAAAGGCTTTAGAATGGTCTAGTTATGTTTATTGGGGTCGCTGATTGGTCAAGTTGTTGGACAATTCTGTCTATTATTTCTAGAGTGGCAAGTTCCGTACAATGGTTTTCCCTAAAACCGTATTGATTCTCACAGTATAAGTTATTGGAATTGAAATGTTCGCGTATTTGATTAAAGATACATCTTTCAAATATCTTGGAAATACCTGGTAAGATAGAAATTGACGATAATTATCAAATATTTTGGATGTAAGCTATCAATTATGCTAATCGTTGTACTATTGTCTATTGGCTTAAAGTTGAAAGTCTGTATACGTCTCTCTGTTACGTAGTCTGTGTAAAAGTTATCTCCAGTATTGGTTATTTGTGATGCAAGTGTAGAACCAATATTGATGAAAAATGAATTAAATTTACTTGCAATAATAGTCTTGTCAGTTACCTTTTTACCATCAATTTGAAAGAAATCAGCAAATGTTTCTTTCCCTGTCTTTTTTAAAATAATTTCTGTAATCAGAGACCACGTTTTTTAATATCGTGCTTATTTCTTTCAAAACTGGATTGATAATATGCTTGTTTGGCTAATGTAATATTTCTTTTAAGAATTTGATTATATGTACGAAAATTTGTATTGAGCGAAACATATTCTGCTATATCTATATGAGTATTTTTAACTTTTGAATACAATTTATCTCTAAATTTTATAGATCTAATGATACCTTGTGTGTTTGTGTTTATTATATTTAATGATTTTAGTAGGTAAGAATTTATTCATAGCAGTAGTAATAGTTTCATCAAGGAGGTTATAATTGTCGTTGGGATTAGTATCTCTATCCTTATTTAGTTTATTATACATATTTGAACGCATCAATTCTATTTTAAAATGTTCAAGGGGTCAGTGTTTTGTTTTCTAATTCTGATAAATTTAGAGATATTTGTAACAGTTGCATTGCAATCAAGGCATATAAAATACGGAAACTGATCAGAAATGCTGCTGATTAAAATGCAGGCAGTTGATTTAAAAAGACCTTTTGAGAGTTTGCATAGAACATTATCAATAAGCGTGCAGTTAGTATTTGAAAAACATGTTGGTAAAGTAAATTTTAGGAAAGAAACCATGTGCTGTGATTGTATCAAAATATTCACTTATTATGTTTTTTCTTTTATTTTCAGTAGATCAATATTATAATCTCCGGCTAGTATTACTTCACCAGTTAGGTTTTGCAGATGATCTAATTTAGGGAATAATTCTTCTATTAATTTTTGGTAATTCTCAATGACATCTCTAGGAGGTCGGTATATATTTCCAAGGATGATTTTTTTCTTGACGGTGTTTGATGTTATTTGCGCACGCACGCACGCACGCACGCACATACAACACAATATAGTGACATATATGTCAGCAGCAAATTCGGTTGAACAACTGCTGTGATGGCCGAGTGGTTAAGGCGTTGGACTTGAAATCCAATGGGATTTTCCCGCGTAGGTTCGAACCCTGCACGCACGCACGCACGCACGCACGCACGCACGCACGCACGCACGCACGCACGCACGCACGCACGCACGCACGCACGCACGCAAGCACGCACGCAATCACGCACGCATGCATGCACGCACGCACATACAACACAATATAGTGACATATATGTCAGCAGCAAACTCGCTTGAACAACTGCTGTGATGGCCGAGTGGTTAAGGCGTTGGACTTGAAATCCAATGGAAAGAAACCATGTGCTGTCACGCACGCACGCACGCACGCACGCACGCATGCATGCACGCACGCACATACAACACAATATAGTGACATATATGTCAGCAGCAAACTCGCTTGAACAACTGATGTGATGGCCGAGTGGTTAAGGCGTTGGACTTGAAATCCAATGGAAAGAAACCATGTGCTGTCACGCACGCACGCACGCACGCACGCACGCACGCACGCACGCACGCACGCACGCACGCACGCACGCACGCACGCACGCACGCACGCACGCATGCACACACGCACGCACGCACGCACGCATGCACGCACGCATGCACACACGCACGCACGCACATACAACACAATATATTGACATATATGTCAGCAGCAAACTTGAAATCCAATGGAAAGAAACCATGTGCTGTCACGCACGCACGCACGCACGCACGCACGCACGCACATACAACACAATATAGTGATATATATGTCAGCAGCAAACTCGCTTGAACAACTGCTGTGATGGCCGAGTGGTTAAGGCGTTGGACTTGAAATCCAATGGGATTTTCCCGCGCAGGTTCGAACCCTGCTCGCAGCGAAATATTTTATATCCAGTTGCATTCAGAAATAGTCATTTAGTTAAGATAGGGAATACAAATCCCCAAATAGTATAGGTTTCGTAATCCACGCCATTAAAATGTGTCCCGTTCTTCCTGAGTGGTTACAGCGTTTTTTAAATCGTCGTGCGTACAATCGCTGCAGAATCTGCAACGAAGGTAATCGACAACGTTGTAGAAGTAATATACACTGTAGACAGTTGTGTCTGTGAGTAGCGTTCATAATTTGTTTATGGTGCGTGACAATGCTATTGCAAATGATCACGTTTCACCAGCAGCGGTATTTCTCGTTGGCTTATGTCAAATTTTCCTTGTCACATGTCGTTGTATGATTTGTCTTACGGTAATAAATATTGTGACAAGAAAAATTGTGATATTCATCTCATAGTGTAAACTGTGATTATAATTAACCCCATGAATACATTCGATAAGCACCACAACTGAAATGCTGCAGACTCGACCATTGTAATAATGTGTCTAAAACCAGCAGGTTCAATGACTTGCACTTAGAAAGAATCAGAATTCGTGTGTCATTACTTGATAGCTTGCCAACTATATCTAACTTAGATGGAATACAAGAGTCGCCACCCTGTGGTGAAATTATTAATCATTTTGAGTAAGTAATAAAAGAAATGTTTTAAGAAATGTTGTCATAAAAACAAAAGAACGCCAATTCGTAACAACATGTTAGAATTAACCGCTTGTCACACTGCACATATGACAGAGCGTTGCGCACTTGCTCTCGACTCAAGACGTTCGGCGTCGTGATGTAGCATTTAATTGATATATATATATAGTACGTTACGGTTTGCCTACGTCGCAATCGAATGTTTGCGTGTGACCTCCGTTAAGCTTTGCCTTTGCAAACAATGTTAACAACAGTTATATACGTGAATTACATTACTATTGCTGCATGACATTTCGTAAAACAAACATTCCCGCATACAGTTGTCACTTTTAACATTTTGCCTTACGGTTTTGTCATAAAGAAACACTTTTGTGACCAGAATTTCAACAAAATATACCACGGAATGTCCGACCCCACCGCGTGTTTTCTGATGGCTTGACGGAGGTTTTGCTAGGCAACAGGTCACGTGATAGATAGGTCAATTAGGTGTTTATTAGTTATTATATTATATTGACATATTGCAATACCGTATTTCTTCGGAGGTAATACAATTTAATACTGCTGTTTGCCCATCATTAGATTAATTTATTGAGATTGTAGTAGCGCATGCAAATGGAGTATTTGCTAGGTACTTACCTTTAACCATGCGCGGCGGGGGCCTCGTACGAATTCATTGTGACTGCTTGACTCGGATGACTCGGATCTGTATATGGTATCGTCAGTTCAAAGCCGGGTGTCGCAGTGGGAACGACCGGCGAGCAGCGTGCTTATGACTTCGAAGCGCCTCTGTCAGAGGAGCTAATGTAACTTGGATAGCCACCACACTCTTCCTTCCTTGTGTCTTTTGCCTTGGTGTCCGTCATAATCTTATCACCTTTTAAATGTTCTTGTTCATCAGGGTCGCACGTGTCAGCTAGGCTAGCTGACACACTCTTCTCTCATTTTGAATGTGTGTTGGTGTGGCTCTGTATGAATGTCAGTGCTTCATAACACGTGGGTGTAAGTGTGGCCTCCAACGTGGCTGCTGGTAAGGCTTCTAACATGAGTGTCAGTGTTTCGTCACACGCGGGTGTAAATGTGGCCTCCAAAGTGGGTGCTGGCGTGGCCTCTAATATGAGTGTCAGTGTTTTATCACACGCGGATGTAAGTGTGGCTTCCAACGTGGGTGTTGGTGTGGCCTCTAACATGAGTGTCAGTGTTTCATCACATGCGGGTGTTGGCTTCGCTTCTAACGTTGTCATTGTCAATGTTTCATCACAGTAATTCACACGCGGGTGTTAGTGTGACCTCCAACGTGAGTGTTGGCGCGGCTTATGACTTCGCAGCGCCTCTGGCGGAGGGGCTTAATATAACTTGGCTAGCCACCAGACTCTTCCTTCCTAACGTCTTTTCCTTAGTGTCCGCCATACACTTCTCCCATTTCAAATGTTCGTGTTCATCAAAGGCGCATGTGCCTGGCTAGCCGCAACACATTTAAATGTTCGTGTTCACCAGAGGCGCATGTGTCTGGCTAGCCACCACACTCTTCTCCCATTTAGAATGTTTATGCTCATGGTGTTTGTGTGGTCTCTAACATGAGTGTCAGTGTTTCTTCACATGCTTGTGTAAGTGTGGTCCCAAACGTGGGTGTTGGTGTGGTCTCTAACGTGGGTGTTGGTGAGGCCTCTAACATGAGTGTCAGTGTTTCACCACACGCGGGTGTAAGTGTGGCCCCCAATTAATTATTACTGGTTATTTACATAAGCTTTACATATGTGTCTCAGTTTGTTGTAATCCACTTAATTACACACTAAAGAACATATCGGTATGTCCCTAACGACGCACACGCCATGCCCAAAACCGTTTTTATAGCAACGAACACATTCGTTACGCTACCACCACTGTTACCATCCGTCCACTTACAACCTTGTGGCCCATCATTTGCCTGGCACACCTGCCATTAATCTACACACTGAAGACTGTGCACAGATTAAACATTTGAGACAGACGCACTTTCTCTAGCTCGTAAATGTCACCCAGAATGTTTATAGCAGTTTGTATACTTGTAGTGTAGGTCGTTAGATGCAGGTGTAAATGGAACAGAATCACAATCGGCGCCATTTTCTCTCATAGCGGCCAAGAGATAGTCTGATGCAAAACAAACCAGACATCGCATCGGCCATGTCGAGGTACACGACATTTCTCAAATCGACGCGGACATATTAGTTGTTTACACAATATATTATAATTTCCATACAGAAGTGGTAAAGGACGTGGACATACAGTCTAACTTGATGATGGTTTCGGAAAA
>CM034542.1:21665622-21790349 GCA_020002185.1 Paraescarpia echinospica
TGTAATATTTCTTTTAAGAATTTGATTATATGTACGAAAATTTGTATTGAGCGAAACATATTCTGCTATATCTATATGAGTATTTTTAACTTTTGAATACAATTTATCTCTAAATTTTATAGATCTAATGATACCTTGTGTGTTTGTGTTTATTATATTTAATGATTTTAGTAGGTAAGAATTTATTCATAGCAGTAGTAATAGTTTCATCAAGGAGGTTATAATTGTCGTTGGGATTAGTATCTCTATCCTTATTTAGTTTATTATAAATATTTGAACGCATCAATTCTATTTTAAAATGTTCAAGGTTTATTATAAATATTTGAACGCATCAATTCTATTTTAAAATGTTCAAGGGGTCAGTGTTTTGTTTTCTAATTCTGATAAATTTAGAGATATTTGTAACAGTTGCATTGCAATCAAGGCATATAAAATACGGAAACTGATCAGAAATGCTGCTGATTAAAATGCAGGCAGTTGATTTAAAAAGACCTTTTGAGAGTTTGCATAGAACATTATCAATAAGCGTGCAGTTAGTATTTGAAAAACATGTTGGTAAAGTAAATTTTAGGAAAGAAACCATGTGCTGTGATTGTATCAAAATATTCACATATTATGTTTTTTCTTTTATTTTCAGTAGATCAATATTATAATCTCCGGCTAGTATTACTTCACCAGTTAGGTTTTGCAGATGATCTAATTTAGGGAATAATTCTTCTATTAATTTTTGGTAATTCTCAATGACATCTCTAGGAGGTCGGTATATATTTCCAAGGATGATTTTTTTCTTGACGGTGTTTGATGTTATTTGCGCACGCACGCACGCACGCACATACAACACAATATAGTGACATATATGTCAGCAGCAAATTCGGTTGAACAACTGCTGTGATGGCCGAGTGGTTAAGGCGTTGGACTTGAAATCCAATGGGATTTTCCCGCGTAGGTTCGAACCCTGCACGCACGCACGCACGCACGCACGCACGCACGCACGCACGCACGCACGCACGCACGCACGCACGCACGCACGCACGCACGCACGCACGCAATCACGCACGCATGCATGCACGCACGCACATACAACACAATATAGTGACATATATGTCAGCAGCAAACTCGCTTGAACAACTGCTGTGATGGCCGAGTGGTTAAGGCGTTGGACTTGAAATCCAATGGAAAGAAACCATGTGCTGTCACGCACGCACGCACGCACGCACGCACGCATGCATGCACGCACGCACATACAACACAATATAGTGACATATATGTCAGCAGCAAACTCGCTTGAACAACTGATGTGATGGCCGAGTGGTTAAGGCGTTGGACTTGAAATCCAATGGAAAGAAACCATGTGCTGTCACGCACGCACGCACGCACGCACGCACGCACGCACGCACGCACGCACGCACGCACGCACGCACGCACGCACGCACGCACGCACGCACGCACGCACGCACGCACGCACGCACGCACATACAACACAATATAGTGACATATATGTCAGCAGCAAACTCGCTTGAACAACTGCTGTGATGGCCGAGTGGTTAAGGCGTTGGACTTGAAATCCAATGGAAAGAAACCATGTGCCGCACGCACGCACGCACGCACGCACGCACGCACGCACGCACGCACGCACGCACGCACGCACGCACGCACGCACGCACGCACGCAAGCACGCACGCACGCAAGCACGCATGCATGCACGCACGCACATACAACACAATATAGTGACATATATGTCAGCAGCAAACTCGCTTGAACAACTGCTGTGATGGCCGAGTGGTTAAGGCGTTGGACTTGAAATCCAATGGAAAGAAACCATGTGCTGTCACGCACGCACGCACGCACGCACGCACGCACGCACGCACGCACGCACGCACGCACGCACGCACGCACGCACGCACGCACGCACGCACGCATGCACACACGCACGCACGCACGCACGCATGCACGCACGCATGCACACACGCACGCACGCACATACAACACAATATATTGACATATATGTCAGCAGCAAACTTGAAATCCAATGGAAAGAAACCATGTGCTGTCACGCACGCACGCACGCACGCACGCACGCACGCACATACAACACAATATAGTGATATATATGTCAGCAGCAAACTCGCTTGAACAACTGCTGTGATGGCCGAGTGGTTAAGGCGTTGGACTTGAAATCCAATGGGATTTTCCCGCGCAGGTTCGAACCCTGCTCGCAGCGAAATATTTTATATCCAGTTGCATTCAGAAATAGTCATTTAGTTAAGATAGGGAATACAAATCCCCAAATAGTATAGGTTTCGTAATCCACGCCATTAAAATGTGTCCCGTTCTTCCTGAGTGGTTACAGCGTTTTTTAAATCGTCGTGCGTACAATCGCTGCAGAATCTGCAACGAAGGTAATCGACAACGTTGTAGAAGTAATATACACTGTAGACAGTTGTGTCTGTGAGTAGCGTTCATAATTTGTTTTATGGTGCGTGACAATGCTATTGCAAATGATCATGTTTCACCAGCAGCGGTATTTCTCGTTGGCTTATGTCAAATTTTCCTTGTCACATGTCGTTGTATGATTTGTCTTACGGTAATAAATATTGTGACAAGAAACATTTTGATATTCATCTCATAGTGTAAACTGTGATTATAATTAACCCCATGAATACATTCGATAAGCACCACAACTGAAATGCTGCAGACTCGACCATTGTAATAATGTGTCTAAAACCAGCAGGTTCAATGACTTGCACTTAGAAAGAATCAGAATTCGTGTGTCATTACTTGATAGCTTGCCAACTATATCTAACTTAGATGGAATACAAGAGTCGCCACCCTGTGGTGAAATTATTAATCATTTTGAGCAAGTAATAAAATAAATGTTTTAAGAAATGTTGTCATAAAAACAAAAGAACGCCAATTCGTAACAGCATGTTAGAATTAACCGCTTGTCACACTGTACAGATGACAGAGCGTAGCGCACTTGCTCTCGACTCAAGACGTTCGGCGTCGTGATGTAGCATTTAATTGATATATATAGTACGTTACGGTTTGCCTACGTCGCAATCGAATGTTTGCGTGTGACCTCCGTTAAGCTTTGTCTTTGCAAACAATGTTAACAACAGTTATATACGTGAATTACATTACTATTGCTGCATGACATTTCGTAAAACAAACATTCCCGCATACAGTTGTCACTTCTAACATTTTGCCTTACGGTTTTGTCATAAAGAAACACTTTTGTGACCAGAATTTCAACAAAATATACCACGGAATGTCCGACCCCACCGCGTGTTTTCTGGTGGCTTGACGGAGGTTTTGCTAGGCAACAGGTCACGTGATAGATAGGTCAATTAGGTGTTTATTAGTTATTATATTATATTGACATATTGCAATACCGTATTTCTTCGGAGGTAATACAATTTAATACTGCTGTTTGCCCATCATTATATTAATTTATTTAGATTGTAGTAGCGCATGCAAATGGAGTATTTGCTAGGTACTTACCTTTAACCATGCGCGACGGGGGCCTCGTACGAATTCATTGTGACTGCTTGACTCGGATGACTCGGATCTGTATATGGTATCGTCAGTTCAAAGCCGGGTGTCGCAGTGGGAACGACCGGCGAGCAGCGTGCTTATGACTTCGAAGCGCCTCTGTCAGAGGGGCTAATGTAACTTGGGTAGCCACCACACTCTTCCTTCCTTGTGTCTTTTGCCTTGGTGTCCGTCATAATCTTCTCACCTTTTAAATGTTCTTGTTCATCAGGGTCGCACGTGTCAGCTAGGCTAGCTGACACACTCTTCTCTCATTTTGAATGTGTGTTGGTGTGGCTCTGTATGAATGTCAGTGCTTCATAACACGTGGGTGTAAGTGTGGCCTCCAACGTGGCTGCTGGTAAGGCTTCTAACATGAGTGTCAGTGTTTCGTCACACGCGGGTGTAAATGTGGCCTCCAAAGTGGGTGCTGGCGTGGCCTCTAATATGAGTGTCAGTGTTTCATCACACGCGGATGTAAGTGTGGCTTCCAACGTGGGTGTTGGTGTGGCCTCTACACGAGTGTCAATGTTTCATCACACGCGGGTGTTGGTGTTGCCTCTGACACGAGTGTCAGTGTTTCATCACACGCGAGTGTTGGTGTGATCTCTAACGTTGTCATTGTCAGTGTTTCATCACAGTAATTCACACGCGGGTGTTAGTGTGACCTCCAAAGTGAGTGTTGGCGCGGCTTATGACTTCGCAGCGCCTCTGGCGGAGGGGCTTAATATAACTTGGCTAGCCACCAGACTCTTCCTTCCTAACGTCTTTTGCCTTAGTGTCCACCATACTCTTCTCCCATTTCAAATGTTCGTGTTCATCAAAGGCGCATGTGCCTGGCTAGCCGCAACACATTTAAATGTTCGTGTTCACCAGAGGCGCATGTGTCTGGCTAGCCACCACACTCTTCTCCCATTTTGAATGTTTATGCTCATGGTGTTTGTGTGGTCTCTAACATGAGTGTCAGTGTTTCTTCACATGCTTGTGTAAGTGTGGTCCCAAACGTGGGTGTTGGTGTGGTCTCTAACGTGGGTGTTGGTGAGGCCTCTAACATGAGTGTCAGTGTTTCACCACACGCGGGTGTAAGTGTGGCCCCCAATTAATTATTACTGGTTATTTACATAAGCTTTACATATGTGTCTCGGTTTGTTGTAATTCACATAATTACACACTAAAGAACATCTCGGTATGTCCCTAACGACGCACACGCCATGCCCAAAACCGTTTTTATAGCAACGAACACATTCGTTACGCTACCACCACTGTTACCATCCGTCCACTTACAACCTTGTGGCATATCATTTGCCTGCCACACCTACCATTAATCTACACACTGAAGACTGTGCACCGATTAAACATTTGAGACAGACGCACTTTCTCTAGCTCGTAAATGTCACCCAGAATGTTTATAGCAGTTTGTATACTTGTAGTGTAGGTCGTTAGATGCAGGTGTAAATGGAACAGAATCACAATCGGCGCCATTTTCTCTCATAGCGGCCAAGAGATAGTCTGATGCAAAACAAACCAGACATCGCATCGGCCATGTCGAGGTACACGACATTTCTCAAATCGACGCGGACATATTAGTTGTTTACACAATATATTATAATTTCCATACAGAAGTGGTAAAGGACGTGGACATACAGTCTAACTTGATGATGGTTTCGGAAAAGCAAATGTTTAGCTGGATTGGGCTCAGATGTTTCTGGACAGGAGTCTGGACAAACTGGGATTTAAAATCGACTGGTATATAAAGTAAAACTAAAAGGAGAGTTTTTATTTAAAATGTTTCCACTTAGACATTTTTATACAAACTATATTCAGTTATAATTATGAGCATTCATTTTGTGACAAGTGATGATATAAAACATCAGGACATGAAGCTAATGTAATCAAGAAAGTGATTGTTTTCCCGTCAGCGACATTTTCATCGCGTAGTAAACTATTCAGCCACCTCGCCTTTCGCAATTTCCACAACGATATGCTTGGCCAAGCACGAAGGTCGATCTGCCTGTGTTTACGCTTTATTTTAGTGGCTACGCCGCTTCGTCTTCTCCGCGTACACATTACTGCGATTAAATGTACATATATTATTAAACACGTGCATGATACACAATGCGACCTTTTAGAGTGTTTCTAGTTCCATGCTCCCCTTAGTGATGACAATAACATCAACAATCTGCTTTGGCGCGTATATCCTCCGGAACCTGAACTCACAGGCTCAACATACAAGAACCATTAGGTAAAATTAAGAACAGGGACGAGCAAGGATCATTATTGGAGAAACTTACCGTCGAAGATGGGAATGCAATTTCAAACAAATAAGTCTTTAATTTGTTTACGAAAGCTACCTATAGCACCAGATGATCTTATAGTAATGAATTGTAGCTCTTATTGAAATTTTGAATACCAAGCTAATTGTGTCTAAACCTGTACTACAATAATAGGACGTATTCTAGGTCAGATATTTTAAAAACGGTTTATCTAACTATAATTGAGCTAGCGTATTTATGTGTGTACGTGGGTGTGTTAATGTTTTCCTTCTTGAAGCCTTGCATCTCGAGTGGCAACTTTTCTTGAATAACGTACATTTTGTCGAACTTCCCTGATAAATTAATACTGCGTTTATACACAACTCGGTTCGGTAAGTGACTTAGCTAAGTCGCATAGTTAAGCGACGTACCGAACCAGCTGATTACCCGACTATTCACACAGAAGACTGTAAGGCGTTTACATTTAAATCGGCTAGATCACAAACATTTGAGAATGTTTAAGGCACCACGTGGCGCTTTGATCATGACGTGATGTCTTCGAGACATCTTGTGATAAATGATATAACGCTCCCTTTAATCGATTTAAGGAAACCTGTGAAGCGTTCACACAGACGAGTTAAGTGATTTACGTCCACAAGTCGCTTAAATAAACCGTGTCTCAGCGGGTTTAGTTAAGAGACGTATACTGGTGTTACATGAATTGGTCATAGTTAACAGAAAATGCCGTTTTGCACAAAAAACAAATCAAATCTTTACGAACAGTTTCAATATTCTAAATTAGTAGCCGTTGTTTAATCAATACTGTCCAAACAATTTGTTAAAAAAAGTTGTTTTAAGGGAAATACTTACATTTGTAAAATCAGAAAAGCACGCTCCACGAATCGACGCTATCACACAAATTGGTCATGGCTGTTATGGCAAGCCGTACCGACAAAAACTGAATTAATTACGTCACGGGACCGCTGGCGCCCGCTGCATGGCGTTGTTGTTTATGGTTAGCTTTCCTGGCGTTATTATTGTAAATAGTAGAATTCACTGAAAATATTTGATGCTAACTTCTGATGAGTGTTTGAGCAAATGTAAGTTATTTAATGACGACAAGGAGGTTTGTTTAAAAGAAAACATTTAATGGTAAATTGATGACACCAGCATTGACAATGTTTGCTTTTCATATGCAGTGTTCACAATCTTATATTTGAGCTTAATATTTTGAACATTTATTTTGAATAATTATTGAAACACTACTCTTCCTGACAACTTGCCACACAACAGGGGCAGTTTAAATGTTCCTTGGGTGACACCTCTGTAACTTGGGTACACCAGATCAAGTGCACCCAGTGATTGCATCGGCGTCTCGGTTGTACACGAAAATCGCATTGCGCCCAAACGATTACATCTACATCACATTGGGCATTGGGTGGTGTTTCCCTTTTGCACACGCAGCACACATCATCTGTTACAATTTCTTGAAGTTGTGCGTTGTTTGTTGGTGAATGTGTCACTGTGTTTGTATGTGTGATTGTCGGGGTGCCTGTTTGTTTGTTTGTTGGTTGGTTGGTTCGTTTGTGTTTTGCTTTGTTTGTTGGGTTTGATATCTTTCCTGTTGGTTTGTTTGTTGGTTTGAATTTCTGAAATACCTGGTCCACCCCACGCCCTTCTGTAATAGCTTGATCACCATTGACCATTCCGTGTCGACTGTATGCTTTTTTAAATGGTGGCACAAAACGAGGTTTCTTCGAGTTAAGAAACGTATGTAAATCGGGAGATGTGGTGTTGTGCAGTGTGTTTGTGTGTGTTGTTGTGTTCGTTGCTATGTGATCTATCCTGCTACCAGGTGCATGCATGTCCACAACTGCAGTGTTCGGGGCTAGGTAATCTTCACTGTTACACACTGCATGCACGTCAGCAGTAACTGTAATGGTGTTCATCGGTTGATGATCCACATTGCTAGGCCTACCCACTGCAGACAAGCCAGCAGTAGTGTTTATTGCTTCGCGATCTACATTGCCAGCTGCTACAGGCATGTCTACAGTTGGTGCGTCGTTTATTGCTAGGTTATCATCATTTACCACTTTACTTGGTGCAAGCTGTTGATCTGTAACCACACTGGCATTGAACGGGAAAATTCCCGAACGTCGGAAACTTCCAGTTATGTTGCATGGAGTCATAGTACGAAGGATTGCTTTGGCTGTAAGGCGACAAACTTCACTGCGTGTAACGACCCGCCCAGGATTCTCTTTCATAAAGTTGCGGCATTCGCTGTAGTAAGCAACCTTAAACGGGCCAAAGACATCCAACGGCTGTAGGAAGTGACTCGTATGAGCCGGGAGTAGAAAGAGGATCACGTTGTGTTTGTGCGCCCATTCTATTAATGGCACGTTGATGTGCGAACTGTGCCCGTCATACAACAACAAAAGGGGTTCGTCTTTGCTGGTAGACACATACTTAAGAAAATGTTTACTCAAGTAGGCCTGGAAGATTTTACTTGTGGACCATCCACTGTCGGACATAGTCCCTTGTGTTCCTGGCAGCGCGCCGTTCATTAACTCCTCTGTCATCCGCTTCTCCTTGAATATTACGAAAGGAGGCAATCACTGTCCTATTGCATTTATACAGCTTATGATCGTGGTTGTTGCCGATCTTGGTGAAACTATGGCCAACGATGTCCGACCTGTTTCGGCGATTATGTTAGGCGGCACATGTTCCGTAGACACACCAGTTTCATCTACATTGAAAATCCTATGTGGTTTTCCCAACAAGTCATACTTCTGAAGTATGCTCAGTAACTCCTTGTAATAATCATCTAACGTTTCCCTCGTTGCACTGCGTGCTCTAACCATGGACAAACCTTTTGGCTTGGTCATCTTAAGGTCTGGCCATCTCTTTAACAAGCGATACACCCATATATCATTTGGTGGGCTACTAGTGTCTTTCCTATTCAGGAAGAAAGCGGTTTCACCGGCAAGATCTGTTAATTCTCTGCGCGTATATCCGTACCCACATGCAGCTACTGCTTTCACGTGGGACACGAAAGCTGCTTCTGCAGAACTGCTCATCATTTGTTTATATTTATGTTCATAAGGATCAGAATGGCCTAATGTTTTATGGCGTAAAGTTGTTACAGGCACACCACACGTTCTTGCTGCCTTACGCACTGACACTCCACTCCGTCTTCTGTGCACATTTTGTAAGCATATTTTAGTTGATCAGGGGTGTAATCTCTGTAGGTAGCTGGTCTTTTGGTTTGCTGAAAAATACTGATATAGTGTTAGTTTGTAATGTATAAACAAGTTTGGCAATTTTTTAATACATTAATTTCACACATTGTTCCCATTATTCCACCTTTTTAACAAGACAGCCCTGATATACATACTTTACATACATCGTTAAACACCTGCGCTATATTTGGTAGTGCGTAAATAATATTAATATATTACACTTACTTCACATGTTTAGCAACTTGTTACTATTATTTCAGTCTTTATGACAAGACAGGCGTACCATAGATATTCCATAAAAGGTAATGTTTTATCACGTGGCTTAATACGATAAAGCGCACCAGCCGACTAACGAATTATTATCACGTAAGCTTAGAACGACGCTGTTATACGCGTATACACATCATGCATGGTTTATATGTTGTATTATATTTCTGAATATATAATCACATACTTGATTAAACGTCATTTCTTTAAATGTTTGCGGTTTTGACCTCCTGTTTACATTGCTAACTCTCGCGTTCCCCGTTGTATTCAATAGCCTAGTGATGCCTCTAGCGGCGAGATCTAAACGTGATTTCCGGTATGTCCAATTTATGTGAGTGACCAATTTGTGTAAGGTAAGTATACCTATCAAATGTTATGCTCCGTTCACAAAGAGCGTAAGCGGTTTAACTTAGTGACTTAACTTCACGTGTACGCCAATTACGTAGTTTGGACCAATTGTAGGAAGGACGCGTGGCGTTGAGAACAATTGATGTATCTAATACATCACAGTTTGCATACATCACAATCACGCATTTGCGCGTGACATCCGAAAGAAGGACGAAGGACCTGAGAAAAGAGGTTCGAATGCAATGCAGCGTAACATGGAATTATTGAGAAACCGGATGAGATGGTCAGGCCACTTGGCAAGGATTGATGCCGGAAAAACAGCAAAGAGAGCTGAGGCGGAACAACAAAAAGAACACGGGAAAAGGGGAGGGCCGCAGCTGAGATGGGAGAACTACACGAGGAGGAACGTGGGAAGATCAGGGGAGTATGAAACATGGAGAGAGGGATCGATGGACAGAAAACTTTAGAAGGAAAAGGTACAGCGAGTGGTTCAGCAATAATGCACCTGTACAACAGGGAACAAGGAGGAGAGCAACTCCGTCAAGCTTTACCTTTGTCACCCATGTTGATAACTATTTTATACGTGAACAACATCACTATTACTGCATGGCATCTCATAAATAAAACATGTCCGCAAACAGTTTACCCTTTAAAACGTTGCCTTATATTTCTGTCACAAACAAAAATAGTTTTGTGGCTAGAATTTCAAGAAAATATATGACGGAACGCAAGAATGCGTGCAATACGTCTTCGGCATCCATTTTTGATGGCTTGACGGAGGTTTTGGTAGGCAACAGGACACATACTACATAGATCAACCTATTCACATTACAAATTATTTCATAAAATGTACTTTAATAAACATCATGGCGTTTATACATATTTTGGTGCAAGACACACATTTGGATTGAGTATGTCTTGGACGTCATTCATAAATGGTTCGCGAGATGCAATGACCACATTGAGATGCACCACGGTGAGTTTTCCTCTCTTTTGTTTTATGACTATAATAATAATACTAACAATATTAATAATAATAACAGTAGTACTACTAATACTGCAACTACTACTACCTCTACTAATACTACTACTACTACTATTACTACTACTACTACTACTACTACTACTACCATTACTACTACTATTACCACTACTACTACTACCATTACTACTACTATTGATACTACTACAACCACTACTACTACTACCACTAATACTACTTGAACTACTACTACTATTACTACTACTACAACAACAACAACAACTACTACTACTACTACTACTACTGCTACTACTACTACCACTACTACTACTACTGTTACTACTACTACTCCTACTCCTACTACTACTACTACTACTCCTACTACTACTACTACTACTACTACTACTACTACTACTACTACTACTACTGCTGCTGATGCTGTTGCTAATACTACTACTACTAGTACTACTACTTCTACTACTACTACTACTACTACTACTACTACTAATAATAATAATAGTAATAATAATAACATAATAATAATAATATTACTTCTGCTATTATTACTTCTTATTTTTCTACTACTACTACTTCTGCTGCTGCTGCTGCTAATAATAATAATAATAATAATAGAGTTGTTTCTCATACTCCAACCCAAAATAAAATCATAGATAATCTAATATGGAATCCACCCTCGCGGCAATATCTGCGAGCTGTATTTTGTTGACTAAAAGTACAGGTTGTTGTCCTAATTGATTACTGGAAATGGTGATTAAATGATGTCAGCATCGATCGATATAGCCAGTTATTAATGACATTTACGCTAAATCTTATCCCATGGGAGATTCACTCTATATACGTCGGTCAGTGCGGAATTGTTCGTGAATGGATGTTAATTAAGTAATACATTCGATATAAACAGTTTGTCCGTGAAACGGCAGTCATTCAGAAAGAGAGCAACGTTGGTGAGGTCGCGTTTAATTTGGTCTGTTAACACAATTACTAAATAGGTAAGGACTTTTTCAACTTGTTTTGTATTATAATTATTGTTTGTTGTTCAGGAGCTTTTTTCCGATCTCAGTAACTTTGACACATTTGAGGAGATATTGTGTTCGTATTCAATGTTGACTGGTATTCATGCCGTTGCTTTTATTATACATTTTAACTGGTGAAACCACTAAACAATTGAGATGAGCGGAAGTGTAGTGTTTTCCACACCCAGTTCATAAGACAGTGGTCGGGGTTTAGACTCGAACAACACCGGGCATGTGCTATAAACACATGATTCTTGACATTGGGGATTAGTATCTTCCGTGACTTGAATGATCATAATGTTAACGTTGGTCTCGTCTCCTTAAATAAGGACGCATCAGATGCACTGACATGCACCCTGACAGTGACAGCCCTCATTGCCAGCATAGGAAGGTCGGTTTGGTGATTGTAATGTTCTAAAAAATTTTCCTGATGAGGTTGACTGATTGAGTGCGACCTCATATGACCACCAGACACAAATACACCATTATTTAACGACATACCAGTTAATGGAACGCTTAGAACATCGAGGAAAGCAAACTAAAGCGACCGCGGCGCGTGTACCAGCAAATATCCACAACAGTGCTTTACGTTGAGTTTTTCGAAACCTATCCTTACATGAGATGACATTTACGATACATTTTATCCTGTGGGAGTCCACACTACTTGCGTCTGTCAGTGCGGAATTGTTCGTTAAATATATAGTGCATTCGATATAAACAGTTCGTACGTGAAGGCGTAGTCATTCAGAAAGAGAACAACGTTGGTGAGATCGCATTTAACTTGGTCTGTAACACAGTTACTAAATAGGTAAGGACTTTGTGTTTTACATGTTTTGCATTATTATTTGATGTTCGGGAGCCTTTTTCCGATCTCAGTAACTTTGACAAATTATATATGATTGTGGTTCGTATTCAATGTTGACTGATATGCATGCATTTGCTTTTATTATCCCTTTAACTGGTGAAACCACTTAACAATTGAGAGGAGTGGAAGTACAGTGTTTACCACTTCCGGTTCATAAGACAGTGTTCGTGGTTTAGACGCGAACAACGCCGGGTATATTTTGGATACACACATGACACTCGATATTGGGGATTAGTATCTTCCGTTATATGAAAGATCATAATGTTAATTTTGGTTTCATCTTCTTCATTAAGGATGTGTCAGATGCAATGACATGCACCCTGACAGTGACCAGTGTTTGAAATTACTCGGAGGTCCGAGACCGTCAAACAGTTCGTTGGGCGGTAACTTTGAAAAAGTGCCGGCCCGCAAGACCGGCAATTATTTTAAAGAAAATAATGGAGCACTGATCTAGTATCCGGGCCAACCTCGATTTCGTCATTATAACTACGCGTTTGCCTAAATTTGATATCTCAGTGCTTTAGCTCTATCATTCAAGATCATCGCAGACATATTTATATTACGAAAATATTGCGTCTGAGCACATTTTTGAAGCTCGAAGAGCGACCCGGTTTGCGTCTGTCTGCGCCGCTCCAGCCGCGCGTTACCGCAGTGATCAAATTAGCAGCATATGTTGTTGCAAACTGGGTTGGTAGTTGGGTTTCAAAAGTGCGCTAAGACGCGATATTTTTGTAACGTAAATATGCATGAGATGATGTTTAATAATGGCAATAACACACGAGGTATACAAATTTGGCAAAAATATTGTTATGACGACGAAATCGAGGTGGGTCTGGATACTAGACAAGTGCGAATAATGGTGACATATGGGTACTTCCGAACGGGAAATTTAACATAAGCGTGGTACAAAAACAAGTTGGAAGACAATAACATGGCGAGCTGATTAATGCTGATAGATCGATGGAATTTAGTTTTGTAGTACTGGCACAGTGAAACGAGTGAAGAGTTCGAAACCGCATTTAGCCATCCACAGTGTCAGCTATCATCACCGTCCAGCTGGATTCAACCAACATGGCTGACTGCAAACCAATATCCGCTATCCACCTGTAGAATACATCCGGCGCGAGGATGCCCAACTTCAAATCTGAGTTGGACTCGGACAGTGAGTCACTGTCCGAGTTCAACTAGGATTCAGCTGGAGTCAATGTCAGTGACGGGAGCAAGTGTTTCTTAGAGCCTGACAGTACCGTTGCTCATGCTGATGCTGGCAACAGTTCAAAACATTTCCCTGCATACATTTGTATTGGGTGTTTGTTGTAATTTGGAACATTGATGTATATACTCGTGTAATTATGTTACTATTTGGACCACCAACTTTTGTATGGGACCACCAACTTTTGAAATTTCATGGTCCGACTGACCACCAACTTTTCAGCTAGGATGTAGAACACTGACAGTTTAGACTCGAACAACACCGGGTATGTGTTGTATAAACACACGATTCTCGAAACTGGGGATTAGTATATTCCGTGACTTGAATGATCATAATGTTATTGTCGGTCTCGTCTCCTTAATTAATGACGTATGAGATGCATTGACATCCACCCCGACAGTGACAGCCCGCACTGCCATCATAGGAAGGTTGTTTTGGTGATTGTAGTTTTCTGAAAAATGCTCCTTATGAGAAGAATCCTTGAGTGCGACCTCACAAGACCACCAGACATAAATACACCATTATTTAACGACAAACCAGTTAGTGGAGCGTTACAAAGTACCTAGAACATCGAGGGAAACTAGAAAAGAAACTAAAGCGACCGGGATGCGTGTACCAGCAAACATCCACAATAGTGCTTTACGTTGCGTTTTCCAAAACCTATCCTTACACGAGATGATACATTTTGTGGCTCCCTGCAACCTACGCATTTCTAAACTTACTAAAATAGTGTGCTTGTGTTGGTGTTTTGCGTCAAATAGTGGCATTCGATTTTTTTTCCTAAAAGTAAGTAATTGGCAAGTGTGCTTTGTAGGTAGCAACACCCAAAGTGTACAATGACCTTGCTATTATTCTAAAATAACGTGAACCTATATCTACTGTTCGTGAAACTCAAGACATACATTTTCGAAATTGCATTCCCATCCTAAATAAATCATAGAAGATCCTTTGCCTTAGTAATTATATTTGCTTAATGGTTCTTGTGTTTCTTCCCAGACTAGGGGAGATGATGTTTAATTGAACAGGTCTGCCATGGAGTAAAATGTAAATCGCGTTGAGCAATCCTAAGGATACTGCGGTACATAAAAGCTTAGAAGTATATCATTTGATTGTGAACGTTATTGATCGAATACGACATACACGGCATATTAATCTGTATTTGCCGAGTTCAACCCGTATTATGGCCAAGTTTGTTGTAATTTTTTTTAGTTCACAACAACTTTAATCGTGGGAATTTATAGTAACGTCATTGCCATTTCAAAATGTCGAATGTCGGTCAAAGTGTGAATATAATACTCATACACATAATTGATAGTGTACGGAAAATGGTGTAATTAATAAAACAATATTTGATCATATTAGTATTACCTTCGTATTGGCCTTTCGGGTAGCCGTATTGGCCAAAACGAAGGCCATACGAATATGATAAACAATACCATATAATATTATTTGTTATCGCCTCCGCTACAGATGGAGGACAAGAACGCACAAAAAACTCATCCCGTCGACTTCTGGCAGTTGTTGAGTCAGTCGAGTACGAAGACGGGAGTTCAGGGGGTGAGCAACATCAAAGAGGCACGCAGCCACACCAGAACTGCCTTCTGGGCCGTCGTCGTCATCGCAGGAGCAGGTAGGGTGGGATTTAGGAAAACTTTTTCATTAAAGGGAGGCAGTTCGTTCCTCTACCCGGAATCAGCCGGCATAGTAATTTGTTGCAGGAAGTCTGCTGTGTTGAACGTTGGAAACCCGCCTCGTTAATGTTGCCAATGAAGCTTGTTTAGAAACTACATTATTACTAGCTTACTAAATACAATTTGGCGGGCAGTATACCTTCAACGTAAAATGTTAAAGTCTTAAGAACATTTTGTTAATTAATAAATTAACATCTAGGAATATATTCCCTCATTTTAATTAATTAAGTTATTGTCACACGAATTGTGTTTGCGCGGATGTTTCTAATTACGTCGCGTGGGGTTATTCCGTTATTTCTCGCGTGACTCACTGGTTCTGATTTGATATTCCACGTATGTATTTTATAGTAATCGTATTAGAGTAATATTAAAACCGCGTGTTGTATCCGATGGCAGGCCGGCTGTTAGTGTGTATCACTTACTGGATTCGCTTGAACGCCCTGTTTAATAATTAATGTTAACCAAATGCAGTCGACTTGAAACTGGTACGCTAACTGCATCTTACACACAGTACGTCACACTTTTACGTGAAAATGACATTAACCGTACTTAAAAGATAAATATTGGCTTAATAGGACAAGTACGACTTTTGGAATGTCAACAAACTGTCATTTGTAAACTCATCTGGAAAAATAAGAATATACTATTTTTAAACGTCTTGTTCGTATCTCTTCCGCAAATGCCGAACTATATTTTAAAGACAATAATATCATGATTATCATAGCTTACGAAACAATTAATTATTGCCAGTAATAACCTTATGCTACAGTACATAGAACCGGCATAAGAATATCAAAACACAACCGAAGTTGAAACACTCCAACACTCTAAAGTGTTTTGAAATTAATTTGAAAACATACTACAGTGTTTCGAACTTAAGTTGAAAACACTCTGGTCGAGTTGAAACACACACATAAGTAATATGTTGTAGCGACATATTAAGCATTTATAAAGTCTTATATAGAGTATTTTATTTTTAATGTTTATACAGTTTTAGGACCGTATTGTATCAAAATTTATAGGTGAGTAATTCAACTTAACCGTGTTTTGAACTTGAGCTGGTGACTGTAGGGCATGTTGACTCACTGGAAAATGTATATTTATAGTAGGGACTCTGTTTATACTCTCTGTTTATACTACATTTCTTGTGTCTCCAGCCCTATGAAACTATTAACTGTAAAATCATGCACTTTTTGATAAAAGCATGAAACTTTGCATAATATTTTATAGTAAGTAAACACCAGTACAAAGATATTTAGACCCTGGTGCATCTCTGAAATTGCGTGGACGCTTTTGGCAGCCATTTTTTTTAATGGCAGCCAAAATTAATAATCCTCATATCTTGAGAACTGCGTCACATACAGCTGTCATCTTGAGCACAAGATATAGGTTTTCGGTGGAACATTTTTCAAATATTTTACCTGTGACCTTGTCCGACATTCACATACGCCATTTTTAAATATGGCGGCCATCGACATTATTGTCCTTATATCTTATGAACTACGCCACTAAGAGTCATAATTTTGGTGTTAAAAAGAAGAGTGGATAGCGATTTCAAGTTAGTCAATAATGTTTTGCTTTTGACCTTTTTTGACATTCATATCCGCCATTTAAAAAAATTACGGCTTTCAAAACCAATTAATTCCAAACCTAAGGAACTACACCCTACATTAATTATACAGCTGTTATTTCTGTGTCCAAATATAGATCTTCCAGTTAACAACTTCACATATGTTACTTATGTAAATTAGCGACATACATGTCAACCATTTGTAAAGATGGCGGATGTGAAAGCGAATATCCCCATATTTCAAGAATTACACCACGTAGAACAGTTATGTTGGAATTAAAATATAGGTCATCAGATTTGGATCTCATATTTATCAAACAGGTTTCATTTGACCTTTTTCTGACATTATAATCCTCCATTTTAAATATGACGCCCTTCAAAACCAATATTTCCATATTCTTAAGAAATACGTCACGTAGAGCCTTAATGCTGATGTCAAAATGCAGGGCTGGGGATAATGATTTCAAATATTAAAATGTTTATCTGCTCCGACATTCGTATCCACCAAGTGTAAAAATGGCATCCGCCGAACACATTATCCGATAAAAACCGGGCACTGTTTGCACCTCAGATAACACTAAGCAGTTTTTAAGCCATCTATCTAGAGGAAACAACATACATAATCACCATTTTGTATGTCTATTTCAATACAACTCTGTTTTATACGTGTAGATATATATATATATATATATATATATATATATATAACGAGAAAGGTGATCATACTGTAATTGTAGTAGATCTAAACCTATACCAGGACATAATATCCGGAGGTCTTACAGAATTTTGAAAATTAGCTCAAAAAAGCATGAACTGGTAAACACCAGTAACGTTTCTGTTAAATCAAACGTTGACACAATAGATTGGCAACAATGCATCATTTGTCAAACAAAAAGTAGTGACAAACTCCGTTGCCCGGGTTTAGCAGCGTTCACGTCCACTGAAACCATCGAAGCTGGCTACGTCAACATTGTAGAGAACCTACCAGCCTTTGAAAGTGTCGGCGGTCTTCCCAAAACCATACACCTTTATCGGTTAGATAATGGAACTGGCGTGGCGGTAACCTTGACTGTCAAAAAAACCAGCTTTCACGATACATGTCGACTGAAGTAAAACAAAACGATGTTTGGCCGATTAGCTGCAAAAAGGAAACATGCAGAAATGGAACAAGTGAAGGGTTGTCAGAAACAACAAAGAAAGCAGCCAGAAAGAAAACCTACAAACAAAAATGTACGTTTTTATGTGACGAGTTGGAATCAGTTTCGAACAGGCTTCTCGAAACAATGACAACGTCCATTGGTGAGAAGGTTAAGCAGTGTGCAATAGAACTAATGGATGAGAAGATACTCACAAAAGTAGGATCCCGGGACTTTGTCGCAGACGAGATGAAATCAGTTGAACTGCTTACTTAACTTGTACAACTGAGCAAGGCTAAACATTCATCAAAATCAGAAATCTGGTTGGATGTCATCCGAGGACGTGCTTTTGCCGAACTATTTTCACATATCAGAATGTGAATGCGACTTGAAATAAATACCTCCGAATATTTTGTGCCCAAGATGACAGCTGTGTATGACGCAATTCTCAAGATATGAGGATTATTAGTTTTGGCGGCCATTTTAAAAATGGCCAGCTACGACTTCCAGGGCAAATTCAGAGATGCCCGGGGTCTATATGTAATGTGCCAATTTTCGTGCTTTTATCAAAAAATGCACGATTCGTCAAAATAATGCAGTTATCTGCCGTACTATGTCTAAGAATACGACTTTAAAAGGAAACCAATATTGCATTGCCTACGTTTTATTTTAATTCGTCGTGTTCCAGTGTTATTCGTCTGGCAGGTGATTACAGCCTGTGTCAACTACTTCGAGTATCCCGTGAACACCCTGACAGTACAACACACGGCTAAGGCCCTCGACTTCCCGGCCATCACATTTTGCAACATGAACCCACTGAGAGCATCGGCTGTTGACGATTCCAAAAGCGTCTTAGGCATGATGTTTGCGGTGGGTACACCAATAATCTCTCTCTCTCGCTCTCTCTCTCTCTCTCTCTCTCTCTCTCTCTCTCTCTCTCTCTCTCTCTCTCTCTCTCTCTCTCTCTCTCTCTCTCTCTCTCTCTCTCTCTCTCTCTCTATATATATATATATATATATATACACACACACACACATATATATATATATATAATATATATATATACATATTAATACGCTAACTTTGAATTATTGTCAGTGCGTCTCCTCCGAGGCGCCAATTGTCCACTTGCCTCATTCCTGTGGAGCGCAGTAGCGCAGAGTTAAAAGCTTCGGATCTCGACTGAGAGAACCCGGTTCGAATCCTATTCGGCAGTGTCGAGACTGGGGAAAGTTCGTTTACTCTACGATCCTTCAGTTCACTCAGCTATATGAATGAGTGCCTGGCTATGGAAAGTGGTGGATATTTGTGTACGAATAGTCTTTATGCATTACTTGCAGCGTGGCTGCATGGTTCCCTGAGAAGTCGAGATGGTGTTCGATTGAACAAGCCTGCCAGGGAGTAAAGTGCAAAGCGCTTTGAGCAGTCCTGAGGACTGGATACGGCGCTATATAAGAACCTACTTTGTTGGTTTCTATATTAACACCATTCATTGGACCTTTGACATCTGATCTACCAATTGGAGAAGTATTTAGAAAGCTCAATGTTGGTTAATTAGAGCTATTTACCTTGTCTTATTTTATGGATGCCATTTCTCACAGGTAAGAGAAATGAGAGGCGATCACGTCACCAGATGGCGCCAATGTTAACGTTTGGATGTTGATTCATGGCAGGGCTAGTACTTGTTACTAATAGTACCGACTGATCAAAGTAAACTATTATTCTATTTCCCAAGTGATATCGTGAAGGGTGGGATTACATCAGTTGGTATGTTCCGCCCTGTCGACAATTCTGCTGCACCTGTCTCGATTCACTACCATTTTAGCCCACTATCAGAAAGTCATTCCTTAACATACGAGATCGCTCTCAACAACACTCTTTTCTGTTGCCTATCACAATCCACTACCATTCTATCCCACTATCAGAAGGTCGTTCCTTAACATACGAGATCGATCTCAACAACACTCTTTTCTGTTGCCTATCACAATCCACTACCATTCTATCCCATTATCAGAAGGTCATTCCTTAACATGCGAGATCGATCTCAACAACACTCTTTTCTGTTGCCTATCACAATCCACTACCATTCTATCCCACTATCAGAAGGTCATTCCTTAACATACGAGATCGCTCTCAACAACACTCTTTTCTGTTGCCTATCACAATCCACTACCATTCTATCCCACTATCAGAAGGTCATTCCTTAACATACGAGATCGATCTCAACAACACTCTTTTCTGTTGCCTATCACAATCCACTACCATTCTATCCCACTATCAGAAGGTCATTCCTTAACATACGAGATCGCTCTCAACAACACTCTTTTCTGTTGCCTATCACAATCCACTACCATTCTATCCCACTATCAGAAGGTCATTCCTTAACATACGAGTTCGCTCTCAACAACACTCTTTTCTGTTTCCTATCATAATCCACTACCATTCTATCCCACTATCAGAATGTATTTCCTTAACATAAGAGATCGCTCTCAACAACACTCTTTTCTACATAAATACGAGATGCTATTCAATTCCTAACTTCTGTAGTTCCTCCCTTGTTTCAACCGCCACTTGGTCGTCCACATACAGTGTCTTCCGACGCTCTTCCTTTTCTGATACCTTTCCTTTAATGGTAGTTTAATTCTGAAAACAGTGAGTTCATAGCATGTTCCCCTTCCAACCAAACACTCCAGGGATCTCTTCCTCAACTCTCACCATCGCTGTTGGGTCCTTATACATTGCCTCCGCCATTCTTATATTTGTCACTCTAACTCTCGTCCTATCATTTGTTGAGTTCAGAAGTTTACTTTCTCCGCAACACCTTTGATTTTGAAGATCTTACTCTATAACTGAGCCGCATGGAACATTTCGTTATTATCACTAGACGGCATATGGCACAAACTAGCTAAAGTAATTGCTAAAATTAATTGCACTGTCAAAATCTCAACAAACTGATCAAAGAAGACAAATTGGTGCATTCACCCTCATTCAACCGGTTATACCTTATAGATGGGACTAGTTGACTGGTCATTGCTACAACGATATATTGTACAATATTGATCGTGGATAACAAGTGGTTGACCGTCAACTACGGAAGCCGTACTGAGGTTATGGAGCAGTAATTAGAAAGCGAAGATTAATTATTATAACAAGGCTATATGCGATAGCAGTGCACCGTATTAATAACTGTCGGACGTTTAGCTGTATATGTAGATTGTAACAGGATGGACATATGAATGCATCTTGAACGTGGACACAGCTAATGTTACATATATGTCCTTGCTTTAAGTTGTTGCTTGTCCGGGAGAGAGAGAGAGAGAGGGAGTACAAAGAGGGAGAGAGAGAGTGTGTGTTTGTGTGGTGTGTGTGTGTGTGTGTGTGTGTGTGTGTGTGTGTGTGTGTGTGTGTGTGTGTGTGTGTGTGTGTGTGTGTGTGTGTGTGTGTGTGTGTGAGAAAGAGAGAGAAATATATATAGAGAGAGAATGGGAGAGAGAGAGTAGAAAGAAAAAAAAGGGGGAGAGAGCGAGAGACTAGAGAGAGAGTGTATGTGAGAGAGAGAGGGGGAGAGAGAGAAATATATATATATATATAGAGAGAGAGAGAGAGAGAGAATGGGAGAGAGAGAGTAGAAAGAGAGAGAAAGAAAAAAAGTAGGACAGAGCGAAAGACTAGAGAGAGAGAATGTATGTGAGAGAGAGAGAAGAGTGGAGAGAGAGAAATAGAGAGAGAGAGAGAGAGAGAGAGAGAGTGTGTGTGTGTGTGAGAGAGAGAGAGAGAGAGAGAGAGAGAGAGAGAGAGAGAGAGAGAGAGAGAGAGGGATCCTGGATTCGGCACTTGTATAGAATCCGGGGCCGCCTCGATTTCGCCGTTATAACTATATCTGCCTAACCCTTATACCTCAGTGCGTTTAATATATGATTCCACACCATTGAGACATATAATGTTAAGAAATGACGCGTCTTATGACACTTTTGCAGCCAAAATAACGCTCTGGTTTGTGCCAGTCTGCGCCGTTGCGGCCGTGTGTTACCTCGCCGCGCACTTGAAATAAGCCATAAAAGCGTATGTTGGTGATAACCGGACGCTCTTTAGGTACCAAACGTGCACGAAGACGCAATATTGTTATGCTGTAATATGTTTTCCATCTGCAGTCATTTGCAAACGTAAACGCTTCGAACGCGACAGCGCCAATCGCTCAGCCGATGCCGACGATCTTCCCTATAATGAACGATCATTGGGACGAGGACGGGATGCTCAATGACTCGGCTATCGATCTCAACTTCACGACGAAGACGTCCGAGTTCCAGACAGTTGAGCGGTTTGGTACTCTATTCAGTCGGCTGAAGCGCAATCAACGTCAGGAAGCCGGTCACCAGTTGTCCGATATGTTGTTGAGTTGTACTTGGAACGGTCGATCGTGTAACGCGAAGTAAGCGGCGATTTCCCGTAGATACCCATCATGGCCTTATGCACGAAGCCAATTGTTCATTATAATATACCTGCCAACTTTGTTTAATTGATTTATCAGCGGTTTGATACGCTTCCTGTGACGAGTTTCGGGGGGGTGCTGTTGGAGATTTTCCGGTGGTGTCGCGCTGTCTCGGATGATGACATCGGAAGACGGGGGGATGCTGTTGGGAATGTTAAGCGAAAGTCCGGGAGATTTGCCTACATTCCAGGAGACCGGGATATTCACCAACAATCAAGGACACTCCCTGAAATTACCAGAGAGTTGGCAGGTATTTTATAAGCAAATATTAAGTAGGTATTTAAGTATTTTAGAAATTGGGTGTATGTTCAAAGGTCCAGTGTTAGGGATTTGGAACATGAACGAATATTGTTATGATGATTAGTACATGTGTGTGGCTAGAGTGTTGTGTGGTTTTCAGAGTTTCCCTTCTCTAGAATTACAACGTCCACTACAGGTTACATATTTACCCCCTGAAAGGGATATTTACTGCCCCTTCCATAGACACCAGGTAAAAGGGAGGAACGACTGGTATGGTCTCTTCCGAAATAAACAGGCAATGTGGGATGAACGAAATGTTTCGAAACGGGGCTCGGTAGTGGGATTCAAACCCCGGTCCCCTCAAACGATAGTCCGGCGCTCTACCGATCGGTCGGGTAGATGACGACCCCTTATAAAAATCGTGTAAGTTAAACCTTAAACATAAATAAATGTCTGATTGATGATATTCATGTTAACCTCCTGCAAATAACCACTATCGATCTACAACGGTGCCGAGAGAGCCTAATCTATCAATATTGGCACAGGAACGCATTCAAAGGGTATAATGTCCAAAGATTCGTAACAAATAAGTCCTACTAGCTACACAATGTTGTGTTGCAATCCATTCCGAATCACAAGTGCGTCTATAAATGGTTTCCAAAGAGGCGACATCCAAAATGGGTTCTCATTCCAAAATGGTAACTCGCAAATCGGATAGTGAGTGACCACCTGTGTTGAATTTTTTGGCCACAGTACATCATTGTGATTTCATATGTCCGATCTATAATTACTGACTTAACCGTGTTCTGAATTGTTTGGCAGTCTCACCCACGTGTCTTGCTGGGCAGGTGTTGCAGGTAATTAGATACACAACGCTGGATGACCGGCAATTGTTGTTCTTGCCATGCGGTGGCCTCGTCGTGTTGGCTGTAGGTGGGAAATCCACAAATGCCGTACAGGCTAGACACTTTTGATATGACATTTCACGGTGTTTTCTTTATTCTTTTTATTCTCAATATCCCCAACGGTAGAGCTTTCAATGTGTCTTTAAAACGCTAAGTGTAATTTCCGCGTCTCACACAGTGGGATCGTTTGTTCAATTTCATCAAACTCCTGTGAAATCGTAAGTATAGGTAAGTAAGATAGGAAGTACTAAGTAAATGAGTACATATATAAATAAGTAAGTAAGTAAGTAGTAATTAGGTAAGTAATTACGTAGGGACGTGAGTAAGTAAGCATATGCCTTTAGAATGTTTCTCTTTGGGCTAACCGTGTAATGCTTTTGTGCGTGCGTATATACGTATGTGAGTGTGAGGGAGCGCGCGAAAGCGAGAGAAGGAGAGACAGGGGGAGAGAGAGAGGGAGGGAGAGAGAGAGAGAACGATAATAACACTATGTTGGAAAGTTCCACCTGTGTCATCCAGCTCATATTCGCAGGAACTTCACCCACGTCAACAACTACTTGTACGGCAACTGCTTCACGTTCAATGGCGCCTCGAACAACATGAGCCTGACCACCACTCGCACCGGGCCGCTCTACGGTAAGCCCTCCGCTTCTATTCTAGTAGGAGAGTATTGCATTCTAGTTTGTATTCATACGCACGTATGCACGCACACACGCACGCACGTATTCCCGCTCGCACACAAACAAACACACACACGCACACACGCACACACGCACGCACGGACACACGCACACACGCACGCACACGCACATACACACACACACACACACACGCACACACACCAATATTCACATCATTCATTGTACAATACTGCAAATAATAATATTATGATGCAACTGTGCGCTCTTTCATAACGCAGTCATTATCGCTCAAAAGCACATATTCTGTAGTCATCCTTCATACACTTTTGTAACTTACATAATGTAGATTGACATTAAAACCGCATTGGCATCGACAAAATAAGGTAAGAATTTAGTGGCGTAAGTATTTCAGGCTAATGGAGTGCATGGTGACCGAGTTTTGAGTATATTTCTCTTCAGGTCTGTCTTTGAGGTTGTTTGTGGAACAGTTTGAGTACGTCAAGTCGTTGTCTGACGCGGCCGGGGTGAGGCTCGTCGTCCACAACCAGACGTCGATGCCCTTTCCGGAAGACGACGGCATCAGCATTGGTCCCGGAACGAAGACTGGTGTCGGCCTCAGACGGGTTAGTTTGTCACTACTGTAGCTAACAGGTCGTCACAGTCCGTCTCTAAGAAACGTATAGCATTGCGTATTGATGAGCGACGATGTGTTTGTCAACACGTAGCGCGGGGGAAATAAATGTCTACAATTGCACCACCTGTATACGATACTTTGAATAGCCTACTTTTAACTGTCAAAATCCAGGAGAATGCATTTTGAAAACCTCCAATCGCACCCTCTTGATGCTCGTTAAAAGCCTCGAACTGCCCCTTGAGGCATCCAACTGCACTCCCTTGACTCGAGGCTCATCGAAGATCTACCACTGCGCCGTGTTTTCTTCTTTTCCAGGAGGGCGCGAGTTACACAACAAATCCGGAAGAATCCGGGATGGTTGGCAGATATATACTTACGGAACACACACTAATGCACATTGGTGTTAACGTGGATATCAGAACGGTGCAGCGTGACCCGGCTGTTATCTTAGTAGCCATTTTTGATCGCCTAAAACCTGATGCCCCACACCACGCGTTAGTGTGAGTGGGTGGCGGGTTTTAGTCAATAGCTGAGTTGCCAGATTCCCAAGTTCCCTCCGTCATCACGAAGAGAGCCACCGTTTTTCCATATCTGGCGTGTTTACATCTAGACGCGAAATGGTATTAGGAGATCATCCTTAAACAGTTGTGATTCTTGGAGGAGACCGGGGCTAGTTGAAACACGGAGTTAGTTGATACATTGGTCGGTACGTACTTACTACCCGTTACATCCCCTGGCGTTTGGGGCACCAGCGAAGTTCCTCCACCTGTGTCTGTCTCCGGCCATTCGCAGCATGGTGCCCCAGCTGTGGTTCATTTCCCTCAGCTCCGCCTCCACTGTTCTCCTCCATGTTGTCTTTGGGCGCCCACGTTTTCGCTTCCCTTCTGGTGTCCACCAGACAGCTGTTTTAGTGGTGGCGTCTGCATCCATGCGAAGGACATGTCCAATCCACCTCCAGCGTCTTCTTTGAATGGTGGTGGGCATGTCCTCTTGCTGGCAATGGGCAAGCAACTCCTGGTTGGATATGGTTCTTGACCACATTGGTCGGTGCACTAACATATATTAACACAACAACTCACGAAATCCCTCTGACTGATATCGAACTCATCACCCATCGCACGTGTAAACGTGTACGGAGACAACAAGAGAGATTAGTTGCATTTTTCATTGTAAATAATTCAGTATGTGAACAGTGTGTTTTTATTCATAGAAACTTCTACACTGTACTGAAAACGACTTATGCCTACCAGTGTATAGTAATGGTGGTAACTGGATTGAAAATGTAGACCACACTGTTTAGCGTGACGTCACTATGATCTGCTGTAACCATGGCGGGATTTGTAGAAATATTTTACCGGGACTTGTTTAAATTTGTTTCAAATAACCCCCGTAATGCAAACATTCACATTCGCGTGTACAGTTTGTTATATAGTGGGTTATCTATATACATTTTATTATCCGCTTAATGAAATATCACATATACGCGCGCGCGCACGCATGCACGTACGTACTTACGCACGGAAGCACACACCCACACACACGCGCGCGCGTGTACGCACTCACCCACACATACGCGCGCGTGTGTACGCACTCATATACACGGACGCATACGCACGCACGCACGCACGTACGTATTCGCGCGCGCACACACACACAAAGATATAAGGAAACGTGGATTCGACGGCTATCTTTCAAAATGGCCGTCAAGTGCAAACTCTGAAATGGTCCTATAGCCATAGTGTTTGTTTATGTATGAACTAAGAGTAATAAAATGCACAATTCAACTATATTTCGTGACATTTCGGTGTGTACGTTGTTGGCAGCACATGACGAAGCGAATGCTTCCGCCGTACGGAAACTGTGCCGACTACACGGCAATGGACAATCTGAAACACAATGCTTACGTCTGGGAAGTGCCGACTGTTGAATATAGCACGCAGGTATGTCTTTTTGGCAGCCTTGTCTGTTCTGTCACCCGGAATCATCATCTCACGCCAGTGGTTGTAACAGTATGTACAGGAATTTCGCTGAATCAGTTTACTCCGTTAAGAGTGTGGGATTTAGCCATTTTCAAAAAGCAAATGTGTGGATAAACACGCTTACCGCCGCAGTCTATCTAGCGAATACATGTTGAAATGTGTTCTTGTGGGGGTATGTTAGTGTTTTCATCATATACCGTTTGCATCTCGGGCAGCAAACTTTCAGGGATTAATCTACGATCCTTCGGTAGAAAAGTAACGCCTTTATTTTATAAATTAAAAAAAAATAAAAATTCCCTTTGGCTGCGTCGCACCTAACGGGTCTCTCGCACTAGAGGTACCGATTACCCATCCACTACCGATTACTCATCCACGTGTAAGCCATAGCGGCAAATACAACACAGAATTAAAAAATACCATACATTTGCAAAAACACTCTAATCGTTGTGTATGCATATGTAGTCTACGATGGTGACAGTCTTTGTTTTGATATCTTGCTTTACATTGTTTTTCCATCTTAAGTTGGATCTTCCTATCTTTCCCCTTCTTCTTCTTCAACCATCCTCATGGGTTATGTGCTCTTTTAGCCAGTCTGTCCACACTCATACATTGTTGGAATTACATCCTTCGTTGACGACCCATTTGATAAAATCATTAAGTATTATTTGTGTCTGTGTGTGTGCGCGTGTGCGCGTGCGTGCGTGCGTGCATGTGTGTATGTGTATTCTTTGCTTTCGTCATTAGTATGCGCACGTTTCGTAATTCCGTTTTCAGGTTGATAGTCAAAATTGTAACTTTAATACTACACAAGAATGAGGCAAATAAAAAGAAATGTTCATGAGTTAAATTATTAATAACTGTCTGTATGTGTGCTGTTCATACCAGTCTGCCCGCAACTACTTTCAATTTAGATGTTTCTTCGTGCAAATCTATTCTCTCAATCTCTCGGTATTCCTTGTAGATGTATGCGTGTTCAATGTATCTGCACATAAGTATACTAGAATAGCCTTACTGAAGACACCTAATTTAAATTGCACGGACAGCGCCATTATAATAGTAATCCTGACATCACCAACGCTACTCTTCTCAATTCGCCAGTCTCCAATCTGAGAATATTGCTCTAGTTTGCGACGCCAATTTGTTGGAGCTGTAATTACTAAATAGTTATGTCGGCATGGTGCAATGTATGACATTATAACAGTTGGTGCAAGTGTAACTCTCAAACGAAGGGAATACGAGTAACCAACTTATGGGGTGGCATATTCATAATACATGTCGATGAAAAGTGGGAATTCGGGGTAATGTGTACCGGTGGTCTTCAGGCGTGCGTGAAGACCTGCTTCCAGCGAAATCTGATGGAGACGTGTGGGTGCTTTAGCGCACACTACCCGGTCGGCAGCAACACAACGGCCTACGATGGTATTGACGTAAAAGAACTACGTCCCTGCGACGATGATGACCCGCAGACAGGAAGCAAAAGTAAGGTTTATGGTTCGTATTTCACGGTCAGGTTTGCCTGTTTTTTTTTCCAGAAACGTTTCGGCAGCTTTCAGCTGACGTCATCAGTGCTGTAAATGTGATTTTGTAATTGCAGAAGAATACATGAACTGCGCAGATGAAGTCAACCGGTTGTACCTAACTGATCAGCTACGGTGTTCACATGAATGTCGACGTACTTGCAGGTATGTCTTCTTGGTGGCGTGTGAGTGAGTGAGAGGGTGACAGAATGAATTAGTCAGCGAATTAGTGAGTGAGTAAATGAGTGAGTAAGTGAGTGAATGAGTCAGTCAGTCAGTCAGTTCGTCAGACAGTCAGTCAGTCAGTTTGTCAGTTAGTCAGTCAGTCAGCCAGTCAGTGGTCGTGTGGATAGGTGGGTGTGCGGCGGGTGGGTGGGTGGGTGGGTGGGTGAATGAGTGAATGAGTGGACAAGTAGTTGAGTGAATGAATTATCGATTGAGTGAGTGAGTGAATGGATGGGTGGTTGAATGGTCGAGTAAATGAGTAAGTGGGTGAGTGAGTAAGTGGACGGGTGAATGAATAAGTGGGGATATGAGGGCGAGCAAATGAGAGAGAGGGCGAGCGAGAGAGGGAGCTTGCGGGAAGGAGGGACAAAGGACGTAGAGCGGAGAGACAGATTGGACAGGTTTGGCCTGATCGATTTCAACAAAGTACAATATATTTACACTCATTAAACTCATTATGGATTTCCCAGATTACCTGCAGTCTTTCGTGATTGGCTGTGTGCTTGCAGGCGTGCGTGCAGGTGTGCGTGCGTGCCAGTATGTTTACTTGCATGTGCCTAAGTGTTGGTAAGGCAATGTGTTTGTTATGTCTATGATTCTAAAGGGAAAGTGTCCTTTTATTGTGTGTAGTATAATCGTGTCGTACTGCATGTATTTGCTAAACATATTCTAACTTCTTATCGGCCAAACATGTTTTAACGAATCATGACCAACTTTTGAATTTAACAGTTCTGTGTTTATAAACATATCCGAGCTGTGACTCGTATCCTCGAATAGCGAGCTCGATAATTCAGCCGTGAACCGACGGGGGCATGATGACGTGTCACGTGACACACATACATTATAATTAGAAATCGGACCAGAAGACACGTCTTCAAAAGCTTCGCGCTGTCAAGTAAATAAACTGTTTAATCACTTATATTTCAACAACACAACGTGGATAATTGAAACACATTTGGGAGTTCTGTCATGTAAATAAACTTTTTACTCCAGGGAAATATACATTTCAACAACACAACATGGATCACTGAAACACATTTGAGAGTTCTGTCATGTAAACAAACTGTTTACTCCCGGACACTTACATTTCAACACGCAATATGGATCATTAAAACACATTTGGGAGTTGTGTATCTTATAGTGGATATTGTTTATACTGTATAATATAATTTCACGATACAAAACGAATGCACTACCTCCTTTCAAAATTATGTATATTTGAAAGTGTTGCAACTCTGTTTTTGTACCTCGCAGCGAAGTCGACTACAGCTACTCCATCTCGCAGTCCTCCTGGCCATCCACAGTCAAACAGGTGTGTCTTCCTTCGTCGACTATCTACTTGTGTAGTAAATAGTAAAACGAACGTGCGTGCGTTCGGCGTACGTTTGTTGTATGAGCATGTATGCGTGAGTTCGTTGTGTTAATGTTGCTAGTGGCAGATGTAGTTCATTACATATGATGATAACACTACTAATAATTATTATCATCATAAGTAATAATATAATATAAAAATAATAATAATTATTATTAGTAGTAGTAGTAGTATTAGTAGTAGTAGAAATAGTAGAAGTAGTAGTAGTAGTAGTAGTAGTAGTAGTAGTAGTAGTAGTAGCAGTAGTAGTAGTAGTAGTAGTAGTAGTAGTAGTGGTAGTAGTAGTAGTAGTAGTTGTAGTAGAAATAGTAGAAGTAGTAGTAGTAGTACTAGTAGTAGTAGTAGTAGTAGTAATAGTAGCAGCAGTAGTAATATAAGTAGTAGCAGTAGTAGTAGTAGTAGTAGTACAGTCATTTGCAAATGTTTAACACCAGGCACGATTTTTTGAAGACATTTTACAAAACTATGATTTTTTGGCCTTCACATAACATTATATCAGTTTATTTCGCCAAATAAACGTAGTACAGCATAATATGAAACTTTATGTCGTCCAAAAGTGTCAGTGTCTCTACTTTTCAGTATGTAATGTGGCTTCCTTTGCTGTCAATAACCGCCTGGATGCGATATGGCACGCTAGAAACCAGAGATTCGCAGTACTCCTGGGTGATTTCGGTGACCCAAACGTCCTTGATAGCTTGTTTCAAGTTTTGAGCGCTTGATGGTTGTTTGTCTGCCACCTTATCCTTCATTATAGTCCACAGGTTCTCAATGGGATTTAGATCTGGGCTGTTCCCAGGCCATTCCAGCACGGAGATTTTGTTCTTCTTGAGGAAATCACTGGCTACCTTGGGTCGGTGACAAGGAGCGTCATCTTGCATAAAAATCGTACATTTGTGGATGTCCATATGCAGTTTCAGCTTCTCCTTCAGCAACTCCACGTACCTAGGTCCATTCATAGTGGTGTTAGGTGGAATAAAATACAGACCAGAAGGGCCAAAACATGACATGGCACCCCAAATCATCTGACTTGGCGGGTGTTTCATTGTGGCTGCTGTATATTTCTCATCAAATCGCTTACCTACTGGCCGCCTAACGTGCCTCTTGCGAGGTATAAACTGTTGCATGGTCGATTCATCTGAGAACAACACTTTCTTCCACTGCGCGAGAGTCCAGTGGCGATGTCGTCTGGCAAAGTCCAGTCTCTTTTTTTTCATCACAGGTGTCAGGCGTGGCTTCCGGGCCGGCTTGCGGGACTTGAGCCCAAATTCCTTGCTGAGACGTCTCGAAACAGTACTGAGACTTATTTTCGTACCTTTTAAGCGTAAAGCAGCCCAAATTTTCTTGCATTAGCTCATTGGCGAGCACATGACGATGCGTCTCATTGCGTGGTCATCCCTGAGCGTAGTTTTCCGTGGACGACCGCTCCTTTTACTGTCACGAAAAGTTCCATCAGTATTGAATTTGACGATGGCGTTGTGCACGGCTGTCTTGGAATAACGTAATTTAGCACTAATGTCTCTTTCCGTATATCCTTCTCCATGTAGAGTCACTATTTGTGCCCTTATAACCTCTGTCAAAGACGATTTTTTGCCCATTTCAGGGATGAAGACAAAACTGAAAAACACCTAATCGATACTGACAGCAGCAAACAAATGACATGGAAGTACTGACTAGGCGTATTGCTTCAAGGCCCAAATAGGATGATGAAATCCAGACATTATCTGATGCAATCTGATGCCATACCATAAAATGCTTAAAAATCGTGCCTGGTCTTAAACTTTTGCAAATGACTGTAATTAGTGTAGTAGTAGTATTAGTAGCAGCAGTAGCGTCAGCAGTAGCAGCAATAGTAGCTGCAACAAAAACAATAGAAGTCTAGCAGTAGCACCAGCAGCAGTAGCAGCAGCAGCAGCAACAATTATATTGTAGTCGTCGTACGACGTAATTTTCTGAGCACATTGTTCACAAAGTGCTGTGTGTAGCAAATACCTGCAATTCTCTCTCTAACAGAACGATCTTCTCATGGACCTGTATGTCCGGTCGCCATACCTGTGGAACACGCTGTATCTACTTGACAGAAAGGAACAGTCAACTTTCATATCGTACGTATTGTTACTCGGACACTTGTCTCTTGTGACCCGCCATTCATGGACAATGCATCGATGCACCGATGACACCATTTGTTGACCACTTGCTATGTACAACAGAACATGTCACAGACATCATTGTATCAACTTGATTCCATTGTAGAATCAAATCGATTGCAGTGGTAGCATAAACGCAATGAAACACGTTTCATTTGCTGGTAAGGCCGTTTATTTTCCCTCTGGGTATATTCCCTCTCGGGAAGGGAGTAATTATGCTAATGGCATTTACTTCCCATTTTAGATATCAGGCCCGTACCCAAGGGGGATTTCACGGGGTTCACCTGAACCCCCATTTTTGTGAACCCCCCTTTCTCCAAAACGTGAACCCCCCTCAAAATGTCATCTTTAAAATGTGAACTACTAATTGTATTCCATATTTCTCAAAAGCTTTCACCCACCTCATCAAAGCGGCTGGATATTGTTCAAGCATTACAACTATATAATGCCTGATTTGTACAGATGTTAAAGGGAGAACCCTTATCTATTAAATGACCATCACTGAATGTATTGGAGCCTGGCTGAGGGGTCTGTCTCCACTGCCATGTGTGAAAAGGGCAATCACTATAGGAATGTGAGTCAAAGGACAATTGCATCCAATTAGCCATGCAGAAGGACTTCACACTAAGCCGGGGTCTCCTGGTATGTAAACACATAGGGTAACAAATACACAAGAAGCCAGTTTTACACCAAACGTAAAATTATGAATCCTAATTGTAGTCACTCAGAAGTGCAGATGTAGACAAAATACTGGTGATTGAACGGGGTGACGATGATTTAACAATTATGAGCACTTAAAGCTTAAGCCATATAAAATAATTAATGATTTCTCATCAGAACTTTGTTAAAATGTAAACAAGAGGTGCGGCTTTTTATTTTAGTATGCTGATTAAGGTAACTACTGACTGTCAAAGAGGCTATTCTCAACAATCAACAACTTAAGATGTGTAGCGAATGTATTCCTTACTAGCTGCAAACCCGGTAGACAAACTCATCTGGCTTAACACAAACCATAACGCGAATAATTGTATTTAATCAATACACAATAAAGTTTAGCTTCACCTACTTTCAAATGCGCGTGCTGATGAGAAATCGTGTAATTGTGTGGCTGTATGGTTGCCGAAATACTGTGGTTGCCAGTTGTATGTTTGTATATCTCAGAAAGGGGAGCCTTATCGCTGATGAGGAGGCAAGAAAGTGTGAAAGGCCTTTAGTATAGTATAGTTGTAAATTATAGTTAGTGTTTCCTGGAGTCACTGTGGTGTACAGGATATGTTACTTGACTGTTTGACACCTAGAATTTAATTCAAATTGTACAAGAGGACAATACTTTTTTAATCTTCTATTTACAGTTCATGTTTTATAAAGGTTTGTTATTTTACTAACTTAATTATGTTCATTATAAATTATGAAATTTTTTCACATCAGATCAAATAAATATAATGTATTAATTGAGTGAAAACCAGATTGTAAATGTCACACTTTAACTGTTTATTCTCAAAAATAACTTGGGCACACCCACATTCCTCGGAGCCTCGTTTATTATACTAATATGAACTATTGAATATGTAACCTTCTGCATTATGAGCCCTCACGTGAACATGCGGGGCCTTGTGGCGCCCCCTAGAATCTGAATTGTTAAAATGTGAACCCCCATTGTGAAAAGCTGGCTACGGGCCTGGATATAATCACCTTCCTATATGAAAACTTCATAAATCATATAAAATGCACACCTAAATGCATTTTAAATGTTTCATAGGGTAGCAGGTACGTTGTAAATATATAATCAACTTAAATAACATATGAGTTAATAAGGATCAGTTAGCTCATTAGCAAACACAACTGTATTCACAAAGCACTGCACTGCATAAGCCGACTATTTCATGGTAACAAGATGGCAGACACTGTAAAGGTAATTGGTCAGAGTCTGGTCAATGGTCACTAGAGAGTGGTTCAATAATAACAATGAGACATGTGCCACTGATATAAAATAGCATGGACTGCAATGTCAGTGAATACAGCATAGTTAAGATATCATGGAATGAGAAACATGACAGTCCTCCCTTCCAGATTGTTCGTTGCTCATTACTGAATGAGCCTCTTCGGTGGAATACCAAAATTAACGCGGGTCGAACGACGAGGTACCACGGGCTGATCAACAGGGACAGGCGGTTCATCGTTCTTGGCTTCGTCAGGTTGGTGTTCGTTAACGTCGGGAACGGGCAAGTCGGGAACACCGTTGTCGTATTGCTGCTGATTCGTCTTTGTTGGACGTTCAGTCGCGAGTGCAGCAGAACGCTTCAGACTGCGCCGGCGGTTAGTTGTTGGAACGGAACGCGATTTCAGCTGATCTTCGTGTCGGCGGCAATGTCAATTAGGTCCTTAGACAATGAACATTTTCTTTCCGACATGACCAGTCACTTTACCAGCGATCCATGGACGATTTTTTGTGATATCTCTGTAATGGACATGTGCACCGATTGAGAATTTCGGCTTGGCTGACAACGTTGATTTCTTCTGTCTTTTCTCTTTGTGCAAATGTGGTTGTAGAACGGAGAGAGAAAGGACCGCAGCTGGTATCCGAGCATCAGTTCAGCTGGAGTACGACCAGTCGTGCAATTTGGAGTGACACGCTGTTGCTGGAGGAATTCTCGCAGTGCCAGATGTTTCGACTTCCTCTCCCCTCTGACAGCTCGTTTGACGGCTTTTAAAATACCAACAAGCCGTTCAGCTTCACCGTTCGATTGTGGGTGAAATGGCGCAGATGTGCGATCGAGTGTGCATTGCACCAGTCAGCGAACGGCTTTGAGGCGAACTGCGGTCCATTGTCAGATGCAATTGTCTCAGGCAGGCCCCAGATAGCAAACACGTCATCGATCGCGGACGTAGTAGTCTCATATGTCGGATAGTTGCTTAATTTAAGAACGTGCGGCCATTTCGAGTGGGCATCCATCACGACCAACCACATGTCATCTAGAAACGAACTGTCAAAATAGCATCTGCGTTGGCGTGATCAGCAGACTGTCTGTAGACGATGTGGTAATCGTAGCCCATCATTATCAGTGCCCATCGCTCCAGTCGCTGTAGCGTCAGCACTGGTAAACTCCTCTCTGGACTAAAGATGGCCAGCAAAGGTTTGTGATGTGTGGTGCGCTGGAAGTGGCGACACTCAGGTACTAATGGAATTTTCTCACACAGACAATTATTGACAGTGCCTCCTTCTCCACCTAGCTGTAATTCTTCTCTGCCGACGTCAGCTTTTTGGAGGCGGAGGCGATCGGTTCCCCAGTGCCATCCGGTACACATTGAGAAACAACAGCCCCGCTGCCATAAGGCGATGCGTCGGCGGCCAGAGATATCGGCCTAGTCGGATCGTAGTGGACCAAGCGTGTTTTCTAGGCCAGCATATCCTTCAGTCGGTTGAACGCCAGGTCGCACTTAGCGGATCAGGCCCATTTGACGTCCTGTCTGCGCAGTCAGCTTAGAGGGGCGCAGATGGTAGAGAATGATGGCAAGAACTTTCCGTAATAGTTCAGCTTGCTAATGAAGCTTTCCAGCTGTTTAACGTTCTCGGGCGTCGGAAACTTGACGATGGCGTTGACGCGTTCCTCAGACGGCTTGAGACCAACTGCTGAGATCACATGTCCTAGGTATGTGACCTGCTGTCGGAAGAACTCACACTTCAAGTCAAGTCGCAGTTTCATTGCATACTCGTTCAACGCAGAGAGGACCTGCTTGAGGTTTTGCAGGTGTTCTTCCTTCGTCCGTCCGGTGACGATCACATAGTCCAGGTAGGCCATCACATATGGAATGCCGGAGACCAGATTGTCGACTAACTTCTGGAAAATGGCCGGCGCTGGTGCGATTGTACCGGAACAGTCCTTTGTGCGTGTTTATGACGAGTAGTTGCTCAGTGGCGTCATCTAGCTCTACTTGTAGATATGGGTCGGACATGTCAAGCTTTGAAAAGTGCTGTCCTCCTTGCAGCTTGGCGAATAGTTCGAAATGGGGTGTTGATCTACGTGCAGCTGAGGATTTACAGTCACTTTATAGTCTTCGCAGATGCGCACTTTTCCGTTCGTTTTCTGCACAACGACAATGGGCGTCGCCCATTCACAGTGATCGACACGAGTTATGACGCCTAAATCATCGAGACGATGTATCTCTTTGTCAACGGCATCCATGCGACTGAATAGTACTGATCTCGGTTTGTAGAACTTGGGGACGGCATCTTCTTTCAGTAGAAGCCGTGGTTTCACCTTAATGCAGAGCCCCAATCCGGGCGCGAAGGCAGCTGGGTACTGGTCTAGGACCCTCTGTAGGTCGCGATCACACTTTTCGATTACATTGCAGTCAGTGGTGGACGGCAATGCAGTAGCAGTACTGCTGTAAAGCAAGGCACTCACATAAACTTGGAATGCTTTGATCCAGTCAAACGCGAAAAGAGACGTGCCTGCCTTTCCGACGACGATCAGTGGCAAAGTCCGATTGGCCCCACTGTAGGACACAGTGACATTGCATTGTCCTTTGACTGGAATAGGTTGCTTGCCATAACCGAAAAGTCGGAGGTTTGACGACGTCAAATGTGGCGATCCGATGCGCTTTCGGATACCCGGGCCAACAAGCAACACAGCAGCCCAGTATCCACTTCGAAGTGTAGGTCGACGTTTGTGATTTGCAGTAAAGTCTCTGGGGTTTATCGACGCGTATGGAAGTGGAGAGCACCTCAAACACCCTTTTCGACCGTGTGTTGAGCCATTTTTCCTTTTCTGACGGGCATACCAGAAAACCCGCACACAGCCTGTATGTGTCCTTTACGATCGCACCCGTAGCAGACGGCGTCGATGAATGGACAGTCTCTGTTTTGATGAGCAGGCGAACCACACCGATATCAGGCTTTCTGGCCTCTCCTATTAGGTTGACTGTTAGCCCGGCCCTTTTCTCCGTGATCAGGTCGCTGTTTAACCCGGAAGCGTTGCTTCTGGCGAGACGGGTGACTCTGACGAACAGCGAGCACCTCCTGCTGAGGGTGGCCTGTTGTTTGTTCGTGCATTTCGTGCATTTTGTTCAACTCTTTGCTAAGTAGTTCTGCCATTTTAGCACACTATAGCACGTTCGTCAGTGATGCGTCTGTTTCTTTCAGTATTGCCTGCTGTATAAAAGTGTGCCTACAGCCCATGAGAAGCCTATCTCGTAGTGCATTGTCCTGGCACTTTACACAGCACTGCTCTTCGAAGTCACACTCTTTGGCTTTAGTGCTCAGTTCGGCCAGGAAATCAGTGATGGATTGACCTTCCTGCTGAACCGTGCGGAAGAAGTCCAGACGCGCATTAAGCGCCGCTTTCACTTCTTCGTAGGAAGCTTCTGTCACTTCCTTAGTCAGTAGTTTCTGAAGAAGTGCAAATGTTTCTGGTGACATGGTTGAACACAGAGCAGCCTCTTCTTTGGGTCTCTTGTGATGTTGTTTGAATCGAAGTAGAACTCCGCACGCATCAAGTAGGACGACCATCGCTCTCTTTCTGGGTCGAACCGGTTAAACTGGCGTGCCATGCTTGAATGACAGTCAGTACACAGACACTCAGACAGTAGGCTATTGTCTGCAGTTCAGAACCAGTTCAATCATGTACTCAAAAAACCATGTTGACACAGTTTGTAGGTAGTTGAACATAATTCCAACTGCTGACACCAACTTGTGTGTACTTATATGCTAGTGAATATCACCAAACAATGGGTATAATTAGAGAAAAATGTAATACTCGCAGAACAACTGAGAAAAATATGTGGTCATTTCCACAAAACAAGATGGCAGACACTATAAAAGTAATTTGTCAGTGTCTGGTCAATGGTCGCTAGAGGGTGGCTCAATAATAACAATGAGACATATGCCACTGACATAAAATAGCGTGAACTGCAATGTCAGTTAATACAAAATAGTTCATATATCATGGAATGAGAAACATGACAGGAACAGAGGGGGAGATATTCAGGGTGGGGTAAATATCGAAGGGGCTACGATAGAGTGCAACACTGGCACTAGGTTCTAAAATGATACTTAAAAATAGTGTCCTTATATAAATTAATGATAACAACTGAGGGGGTTTGAGTATCTATTTCAAGACATATATGTCGACACACTTAGACTATGCATCCAATATTTATTATCGGCGCTAATGTCAAGTATTACAGAATGCAGCTTGCAATATGATTTTAAAAGTTACTAACTTTACCTAACACGTATGTCAAATAATGGCACTGGGTACAAACGTTCAGGTTAGATTTCATGAAACGACATAATAATAATATTGTTACTGAAACGCTTCAACTGTGTTATATCAACAATTTGCGACGTCTGCAATTGCTCCAGGAACAACGTGCTCGCCATCGAAGTCTACTATGAAACGTTTCATTACGAAGAACTTCGCACAGAACCGTCGAACAAAGTAAGTACATCTCCGAGTACATTTCACCTACTGTTACGACTGGTGGGGTTATGTACGCGTTTATATATTCAAAAACATCGTTGTTAACATAACTATTCATTCACCTGACTTATTAAGATAAACGTTTCCTTCCGTTATGTAACTTCGGTTTATTATCTGACAGCGATGATCAAATCTGGCTAACTCTGGCTGTAAGATCATCTAAAGCCCTCTTTTGGAAAAGTAAAAAATTAGTTGGTTAAAATAACAGTCCCACCTTACATCTGCGACTGTCCCTTGCTGTAATGACGACTCTTGCGCGTCCCTGACAACGGATTTGCCTAATCAGTATTGTATGTTTCGCATCTCTGCTTAGGTTCCTTGGGATAAAAGCGAGGTTCCGAAGATAGAAGTTTATTATTATTATTATCATATTTATTATTATTATTATCATCATCCTGATCCTCATCATTAAAATTATTATTACTTTTATCATCACCATCCTTATAATTATTATCATTACTATTATTATATTATGTAGATGGCCGACTTGCTATATCACATCGTCTGTGAAGTCTGACTTTGACTTGATGTCTCATCTATTACAGACGACCACTCTGCTATTTGACATAATTAGTCAAGCCTAACTCTAACTCGGTGTCTCTTCTATTGTAGATGACCGATCTACTTTCGAACATCGGCGGCCAAGGAGGGCTTTGGCTTGGTATCTCCGTCGTCGCAATGTGCGAGTTAATCGAGCTGTTCTTTGATTTCATTGTCTTGACACTTGGTCGTCTGAAAGTGACCAGGAGAAGACGATTCAACTCCCAAGTGCTTCCGTTACGAGACAGACAATATTAAAGGGAAATAAAAGACATATTTTGGGGCATATGCATCTAAAAAACTAACAATTAGCAACTGTAATCAAGTATGCTACGCCAGCAGTTTATTAGAATAACCTTGCTGAAGACACCTAATTTAAATGGCACGGGCAGCGCCTTTGTGATAGAAAGCCTGACGTCACTAATGTCTATTCTTTCCAATTCGCCAGTCGTTAAACTGAGAATATACTCTAGTTCGCGTCGCCGATTTTGTTTTAGCACTATAAATACTAAAAGGTTATATCGGCATGGTCACTGTATGGCATTATAACAGTTGGTGCAAGTGTAACTCTCAAACGAAGGGAATACGAGTAACCAACATATGAGTTGGCATATTCATAATACATATCGAGGAAACATGGGCATTCGGCGCGTCATCGTAGCATCAAAATCAAAGAAGCACAGGGTGCATATTGGTCAAGCATCGAGGGCGTATCTCAGTATGGTAGCCGCTAGGAACTATGAGATTTTACTAGAATCTCCCATTTTGAAAATGAATTCTGAGTAAACAATATCCGTGATAATGTTGATTGTAGCTGGAAATAGTTAGGTTGCATTACCTGTTTTAGATATACAGTCCCACATGATTGCTCTTTTGTTTCTCTTTAACACGTAGCGCTGGACGAACGTTACAGTGCAGTGTTATGAAAGTGATACTGCTGCATGTTCATTATATTGTGTGCAGCAGTTACTTGAGCAGGCAGAATTTGCAGACCTGCTACGACAGCGAAGTCGCAGAGCTACGAGGCCGAAGGGCCGACGGGAGTGCGTGTCTCAGGGGACGGGCGATTACGGCGGCAGCAATTCAGACTGACGCCTATTCTTGTTGTATTGGTAGTTATTGTGTGTGTGTGTGTTTTGTTCGGCGTGTAATGCGGTTGTGCGTACTTATTTTGAGTGTGTGAACTATTTACAGTGCTGCTGCGCACTACAGTTTTTAGCCTAACTGAGAAGGGACGGCGGCGTGAACCGTAAGCGTGACATAGCGGTGCAACCTGTGTGTTTGTATAGTTGTGATTGGTGCCATTTCAACTGTGAACTTGTGTAATGTAAATTATATACAAATAAAAACGAGGTGTACCGTGTATAGTGTTTTCTAGTCAATGAAGATGTACAAAATATGCACGTATTATGTAAATGTCGCACACACACCCATACGCATACACATACGCACTCGTGATGGCCGAGAGGTTAAATCGTTGGATTTGAAATTCAATGGGATCTCCCCGAGCAGGTTCGAACCCTGCTCGCTGAAATATTTTATGTCCGGTTGCATTAAGAAATAGTCATTTAGTTATGATAGGGAATAAAAATCCCCAAATACCTTCTGCGGACGATTGGTCACCGGCATGATGGGTCGACTCGTTGGCTCGTCCTCATCGCTGTCGCTGAAGACCGCAGAAATGTGATAGTTGGGTGTTTTCAACATGATGTTAGCCACGGTGTCGTAGTGATACGAATAACGATTCGACTGGCAGAGCACCGCGGTTATATAATTAGTGAATGTGCCGAACGATCACCTGGGCATGCCGACCAAGCACGGACCTCAGAGTAGATATTAAAAGCACAGACTGTATAGTAGATCATTGATGGTTCGTTTGGTTGTCGGAGCTGATGACAGTGACGAAATTGGTTTGGTCGTCGAAGTCGTCTTTGAACTGGTCATTGGTCGTTGGTCCGAGTTGATTGTCGGGGTCGAGAGATCGAGTGGGTCTGTGGCCGGAGCAGGCTGCCTTGTCGGACGTTACCGCTAGTCATGTTGGTCATCTTCCAAAATGTAAGATATAATGACCACAACAAAAACAGACGCAGGCCTTTTATAACAGTTCGACAGAACATAAAGGTCACGTGGGCGTGACGAATAGGAACGAAATTCGGAGTAGAAAATGCATGCGGGGACTACAGATTATAATGTACACACGCACGGACTGTAGAGTATATCTTCTCACCTTTTAAATGTTCTTGTTCATCAGAGGCGCATGTGTCAGCTAGGCTAGCCGCTACACTCTTCTCTCATTTTGAATGTTCAGGCGCATGGTGTTGGTGTGGGTCTGTGTGGGTGTCAGTGTTTCGTCACACGCGGGTGTAAATGTGGCCTCCATCGTGGATGCTGGTAAAGCCTCTAACATGAATGTCAGTGTTTCATCACACGCGGGTTTTGGTGTGGCCTCCATCGTGGGTGTTGGTGTGGCCTCTAACATGAGTGTCAGTGTTTCATCACACGCGGGTGTTGGTGTCGCCTCTAACGTTGTGATTGTCAGTGTTTCATCACTGTAATTCACACGCGGGTGTTAGTGTGACCTCCAACGTGAATGTTGGCGCGGCCTCCAACACAGGTGCATGTGTGGTCTTCAATGCGAATGTTTGTGTGGCCACCAACGTAGGTGTTGGCTCGACCTCCGACACAGGTGTTAGTTGACGAGCGATAATGTCCAGCGGAACATACACGTCGTTCAGTGCCGCATACGACAATAGTTGGCTTGTGGCGTGTTGTCGAAGAGATGTTGTGGTCGACATAGCCACCTTCTACTGTCCTGTCGATGAATGTCTTTTCCACATTTATATAAAAAGGTAAGGTCTTATATAGCGCAGTATCCAGTCTTCAGGACTGCTGAAAATGTCTTATACTTTACTCCCTGGTAGACCTTTTCAATCGAACACCCTCTCGACTTCTCTGGGAAGCTTCCAGCCACGCTGCAATTAATGTGCGAAGACTATTCGTACACAAATATCCATCACTGTCTATTCCTCTCTCTATAGCCAGGTACTCATTAATACAGCTGAGTGAATTGGAGCAACGTGTAGTGAACGAACTACAATATAATAGTATATATATATATATTTGTTGTGGAAGACCACCTTCTAAAGTCCTGTCGATATAGATCTTGCCGATATTTATATAGTTGTGGTGGATGACCACATTCTAATGTCCTGTCGATATATATCTTGTCGACATTTATATAGTTGTGATGGATGACCACCTTTTAACGTCCTGTTCATGTATGCCCTGTCGGCAGTCATACAGATCTAGTCGATAAGACAATCGTCTAATGTCCTGTTGGTGTATGCCCTGTCGGCAGTTGTAACTTGTGTGTTGTGGGTGCAGTCATATATTTGTGTGTATATCCTGTGGGCAGTCATATAATTGGGTTCCATATGGCCATTTTCTAATGTTCGGTCGGTGTATGTCCGGTCGGCAGTGATATAGTTGTTGCCAATCAGGTGGCCATATTGAATCTACTGTCTCGGCCAAATTAGGTGTTGGTGCGTTCTCCAACGTAGGCGTAGGCAAACTGTCCCAGTAGCGCTCATTTGGTTACGCGATATATCTGTAGAGTGGTCATTACCCGAATGGTGGGACAACGACCTGTCTTGTTGGCCCTGGCCACTACTCCAGGTTGGGTAGAGGTAGGGTGGATCCCTGGCCAACCAGATTTATCCTACTTAGTTGAACGGTAGTGTACCCGCCCCATCTCCATTGTATGTGGGACAGGTAGACAAATCACATGAACTAGGGCTGAGACTACGATTATAGCCATCACGTTCATGTTTGAGACGTCCCCTGTGACGCACATTGTGACGGTCGCCAACACGGTATGTTCGCCTATTCGTCGGCGTCGGCGTCGACGTCGATGACTAGTGTCCCCTGCCACCGCACTCAAAATATGTGAGAGGGGATTGCCTTTTGTTAGCGCATTCCCGGGAACCATGACCCGAATCTGCATATGTGAAACGGCGGTCACCTGTAAGAGTGGTTGTTTGTGGAATGGTGGTTTGTGTCAGCTGTTTAATCACCCCTTCGACCAGCCGGCCCACATCCACGTCAGCCTTCCCGGCCCAGCACACCTGGATGCCACTTGACGGGTGGACATGTATCGACTGTCGAATGTACGAGATGTGCACTGGATGTGCATGACCTGTTCAACAGCGTCAACGATACGCGCTGGATTCATAAATTCCATCGTCTCTTGCATCGTCTCTCTTTTAAAACAACCGTGCATAACAGTTTAACTATGCACAGACTACATTATGTGAATATCGATTAATGTGATTCACGATGGACTAATACATTTAAATCAAGTTGACATATTTTATCATATGTTGATATTTTAGTTGTCTCTGTTACTTTTATACCAATGATACAGTTATGGTAATAAGACTCGTGTTATACTGAAATTAAGTAGTCCTGTTGGCCGTGACATCAGAAAACGGAGACGGGGTGCAGTTAGACATGTTGTTGTGCTGACGCTCCATTTGTTGATACGCGGAATCACAGTTTGACTTATGTGGGCATATAGGTCGTGTCACGCAATCGGCGCAACAGAATAAATCGCCTATAATTCAAAATAAACCGCCGTTGGATCGCAATAACGCATATATGTATCATATGCTACTTTTAAACGTATTTTTCAGTAAGCATCAGATTCGTGTGTATCAATATTATAATTCGTTATCTAGACAAATCCAGGTTATTTGGAATAATTTCCACCACTCACAGCGAACGATGTTGATTTTTACTCGATTTGACCTTTGAACTTTAAAACTGTGATTGCGTGTATTCATGATATGATGCAGTTTCTGCTCGTAGGTTGAAACTCGGATGACCCTCACCAAAACCATCTTCAAAACCCACTCTAAATATCGGGGGCTCAATGCCCACAACCCGCCCTCGGTTCCTATGACTATACAGAGTGGTTGTTTTGCCCGAGGGATATAATGATGCCACCGGTTTCCATTGCGTTCATCATTTTGTTTCCCATAAAACAAAATGATGCGTCAACACAGAAGATGGCGCTATGGTTACGCAGCGCCCTCTACAGACGGAGGTCTGCATTAGAGCGTGTTTATTTATACATGTCGTACGAGTCGCATCACACAGACCTTTATGTTTGTTTCTTTAAAAGTAACCAGCTGTATGGTTTAAGAGGTTTTAGGATAACCTACACGTGTTGACACACATACGCACGGACGATCGCACGAATGCACACATACACACAAACCGCCACGCACACACACGCGCACACACACACACACGCACACACACGCACACACACACACAAACAAACAAAACACTGACAAACACGCGTGACGCTGTAACAATGCTATACAAAGTTTTACACAAAGTTGAACTAAAATTGTAGCTAATAGCAGCGGAAATATTACATTTCCAACAATTTCCTGAAAATGAAACACGAAACATAATTTCTTATAGCCAGTCTAAATGTAGTCAAGGTACCCATAATATTCCTCGGACACACTAGATATACTGTTGTGTGTCTTTTGTTATAATTACTCAAGCTCTGTAAACAAGTTCCTTACAAAGAAGGCAAGAGTTATGGTATGCTAACAGACTGACGGTGACCGAGGATGCACACGCACGACAATTATGCGACTTCGAAAACAATTAACCCCAAAAAGAAGGGCGATGGAAACGCATGCAAATTGAAATAATATCAAACAATTTAGATTTATTAATATTATATATATTTATTCAAATACAGCACAAAGTGACTTACTTCAATGACAAGCAACTTCCAGACGTAAGAGAGGAGATTCCTTCTAAGCCCGGTACGGCGGGTAGACTATCGAAGTCAAAATTTTGGTACGTTACTGAACACCAGCTTTTCACCTAAAACATTGATTAATGTTATTGATTCTTAACGATTAATACATTTTATTATTTTAAAACACGAAGACAACATAAGATCTAATAGGCTTTCAATAGTTTAATATCAGAAATGAATGGTTGTATATAAAAATAACCTTTTTTACAATACAATGTAGACAGACTGTACTGGTGTTAATAATATTTGCGAAAGATGACAAAGTCTAAAACCACGTTGACATATATTTCGACAGTACCTGGGCGATCTGCTCGTCCGTCAGCCCCAGATCGAAATACAGCATTCGTTTTGTTGGCATGACACTTTGCAAGGAAGCGATGGTGTCCAACGACTCCAAGAAGTTATTCGCAATAGCGGCTGTCACAAACACGAAATCGGCCATTTTGTTTGACGTTAGCATGTTGAACGATCCGCTAGAGGGTGTTAGTGAGCGTGCTAGTTGAGGGCTGATGTTGAATGGTTCGCCAGCGTTGTCGTATCGAAGGGGCAGTATGTTCAAAGCATATGTTGTAGCAGCTGCTGGTGTGTTTGTGTTTCTCTCCTGTGTTGTCATTGACCAACATAAATTAATGGTGTTTTTGACATTTGAAATTAGATTGTTTTACTTCAGTGAAATAACATTTATACATTACAAATTAGTATTCTAGTATTAAGAACAGTAATTATAAATGAATGGTAATAAATGCGGAACGGACATAGTACATGGTATGCTAAATGTTAATAAATGAGGAACGGACATAGTAAATGGTATACTAAATGTTAACAAATGACTAACAGAAACAGTACATGGTATGCTTGAAATGACATATGTCAAGACCGTCTCTTAGGGGCCTGCCCACTACACACGGGGGATCACGACCAGGAGAAGCACGTTTAATTATTTGGTTTATACACACACAGGGACATGCCGAAGCATACGCACACACGGGCACCAACTCACATGCACACCCGCGCGCACAAACATTCTCACACGCACAACCACACACAGAGAAACACACGCACGAATATGCACGCACACACACACACGCACAACCACTCACAGACACACGCACGCATATGCACGCACACACAAACACACTCACTCAAACAAACACACACACAGGCGCACGCAAACGCGCAGGCACACGCACGCACGGACGCACGCACATGCACACACACACACGTACACAAACACACACACAACCACACAGCCACCCGCACAGGCACACGCGCACGCAAACGCGCAGGCACACGCACGCATGCACACACGCACATACACACACACACACACAGCACCACTCCTGTGACTTACCTCCCTGAAAACAGTGAGTACTGCGCTGACGACAAGGATGCAGATTACAGTCCATAAGAATCGACGCCCCATGCCGAAATACCGGCGACATGCAACCAGTGGTAATATGTGATGTGAAATTTAACCAGGAATTTTTATTGAATTTTTAATGGGTGGAGGACTATGTCCTAAAAGGACACTTCTAAATATAAAAAAGGGCAATTTATGCATTATTACTGATTAGTTACACTTAGGGATGTGTGAAAGCTTTACATATGTGTCTCCGTTTGTTGTAATCCACATATTTGCACATGAAAAATCATCTCGGTATGAAAATAAATGTTACATATATATCCCAGAAACAACTGGTTTTTATTACAATCATGTAGACATACAAACATGTTACGTCTACGGCAACCCAGTCCGTTTGACATGCGTCTCCATTTCATTAAATGAGCCCCGTTTTGTGGTCTTCTGCATGAATTTGACGACAGCGGATCGAGGATCACAGTTGGCAGTGTCCACACCATTCAGTGCCACTATGAGGCCAGCGTTTCGCGTGTCCTCGCCCATACTTGCGCGATGATTATTGACAACGAAGTTGTGGTGGCTCACGATCGCTTCAGTCTGCATAAAATGTGGACTCATGCAAGCCAGAGATGCCAACGCCTTCTGAACTGAACCTGTGGCGACTTGCAGAAGTTGGTGCAGTCTAACAGACATCTTACAACAGACATGACAGCCATCAGGAAGGAATGACACATTCATTATGTTCTCCCATTGTTCGGCTGCCCAGTCACCTTTGCCAGATATCTCCCTGACGGCGCACACGCCATGCCGTTTTCATAGCAACGAACACACTCGTTACGCTGCGCCCATCATATGCATGCCACATATGCCATTAATCTGCACACTGAAGACTTTGTATTGGTTAAACGTTTGAGACAGACGCTCGTAAATGACACCCAGAATGATTATGGCAGTTGGGATACATGTAGTGTAGGTCGTTACACGCAGGTGTAAATTGAACATATTCCACATCTGCGCCATTTTCTCTCTTAGCGGCCAAGAGATAGTTTGATGCCAAACAAACCATATATAGCATCGGCCATGTCGAGCTACACGGCATTTCTCATTTCGACGCGGATATATTAATCTTTCATACAATATATAATAATTGTCATACGTATGTGATAACAGACGTGCACATCCAGTGTAACTTGATAATGTTTTCGGAAAAGCAAATGTTTACAAAATTATCGGTTGACGTTGAACTCTTTGACCTTCACCCACAACGTATTAGTCGGATTGGCCTCAAATGTGTCTGGTCAGGAGTGTGGACAAACGGGGATTTCAAAACGACTGGTTTATAATAATAATAATGTTTTATTTTGTTAAGCGCCACATCCAATACTGTTCACAGCGCTTGACAACAATTTACAAGTGTATGTTAAAAATAATGCATTTGAATAAAAAACAATAGTTGTTATATCATAGATAAAATGAACTAATAATAATCATTGCGTAATAAACAATTCAGCCACCTCGCTTTTCGCGATTTGCACGACGATAAATTATGCTTGGCCGAGCATGAAAGCGATTTGCATGTGGTTACGCTTTATTTTTGTGGCAGCGCCGTTTCGTCTTATCCGCGTAGACATTACTGCGATTAAATGTACATATATTATTAAACACGTGCATGATACACAATGCGACATTTTAGAGTGTTTCTAGTTCCATGCTCCCCTTAGTGATGACAATAACATCAACAATCTGCTTTGGCGCGTATATCCTCCGGAACCTGAACTCACAGGCTCAACATACAAGAACCATTAGGTAACATTAAGAACAGGGACGAGCAAGAATCATTATTGGAGAAACTAACCTCGAAGATTTAATGGGATGGGAATTAAATTTCAAACAAATAAGTATTTAATTTGTTTATGAAAGGTACCTATAGCACCAAATGATCTTATAGTAACGAGGAGCTAGCTCCAGATATTTGGTGCAGCTACAGTACAGGGCACGCTTGCTAGCCAATGTTATTCTTAGTTTTAGGAACAAAACGTTGCAGTGAGACAACAGGGTTGCTGGGTCTATATGTGAGAAACTAATCAAAGTGTAGCTCTTATTTGATATTTTAAATACCAAGCAAGTTGTGTCTAAACCTATATACTATAATAATAGGATATATTCTAGTTAAAATGTTTTCTAGACGTCGATTCGGTAAGTCGCTTAGCTAAAGTCACAATCAAAAAATTGCGCGTGACCTTTGAAAGAAGGACGATGGACCTGAGAGAAAAGGTTGGAATGCAATGCAGCGTAACAGGGGGGTTATTGAGAAGCCGCATGAGATGGACAGGCCACTTGGCAAGGATTGATGCCGAATAAATAGCAAAGAGAGCAGGAAAAGGGGAAGGCCGCAGCTGAGATGGGAGGACTGCGTAAGGAGGGACATGAGAAGATCAGGGGAGGATGAAAGATGGAGAGAGGGAGCGATGAACAGAAAACGTTAGAAAGTAAAGATACAGCGAGTGGTTCAGCAATAATGTACCTGACACTCACCCCTGTACAGCAGGGAACAAACGCTTATTTGTAAATTATTTTAAAGTTCTACAATTACAATTTGACGTCGGGACAACCAATTTAGGGGCGTGGTCGCTGGCAGCATATAACCAGCGTCGCGCGTCGCGGTCGGTTGCTATGCGACTGTCAGCTGACTCGAACTGAGTTTAACCCTTTGATCACGCCGTGGTGTTTACATGACCCACGCATAGCTTTATAATTGAATTCTTTTTTTCAAGTTTTGTTAAGAGTTTATAGTATTTATGACATTCTTGTTCATCATAAATCAAGCTATATTTTGGTTGGGTTATGTGAAGTTATATAATGTAGTTTACTTCCCGACCCTACTAATTGGGTATTATCGCCGACGTAATTGTATTGCGGGATACTGTTTACTGTTCTCATTAAAACATGTCGGTAATTGTGCAATTGTATTGATTTTCTCAAATATCTCAGCTGCACTGTTCAGTTTGATTTGAATTACGTAATTTTTGAATCAATAGTGCCACTAACGTCGTTAAATAGTAGGCATTACTTTGTATACACAGTTTGACATTTACACATACATTTACACGTATCTAGATGTCAACATGACGTCTACAATTAACTTATACACATGCACTAAAGAACAGGTCATGGAAGTAGTAGGGGTATCTACTACCAAGGCTACTAAAATTCTGAATCTCAAGAAGAAGGACAAAATAGTATATTCCTGACTTAGTGACAGTCACTGGTCCTGCCACCACCTTTTGGGAAAACTTTGAACAGGACGGATTAGTCTGGAGAAGCCTCCAATGGGAGCAACTGTTCCGCTAGAATGTCATTCTGAGGTACAGATGTTAAAGGAACAATTGGAAAGGATGAGAGTAGAAATTGAGGAGAGAGATTGCAAGATCCAGGAATATGAGCGAGGAAGACCAGACAGGATCCGGTTTGATAACGACGAATGTGAGTTCATGAGGTGGAGGGAAATGAAGAGAAGAGAGACGGAAGAACGAATGAAGAGAGAGAGAGAGATGAGAGAGATGGAAGAAAGGGTGAATAGAGAGATGGAAGAATGGGATCACCAAATCAACAATCGCAGGTCACAGGAGATAGGTGGTGAAGTGAGATCCATCCTTGATGCACATCCCAAGGATGGGATATGCAGTTCTGGTTCCTCACGTTTGTTGGGACAAGGAGCACGCAAGAAAGATACAACCTCTCCAATTGGTGAGAAACATAAACTGGTTCACAAATACACTCCGGGCAGCGTGAAACGTGAACCAGTGAAAGGATTAAACACCACCACATATAAAGTTAGTCTACAGCAAGAACAGCCCCGGGTCATCATACGAATGACATAGCTGAAGGGCATCACACACTTGACAAACACGTAGTCATCACACACATGACAAAACCCATGGTAATACCACACAAAAAATGGGAATGAAGAAGAGAATGCAATGGAGCAAAATCGCCAAAATATTCGGACGAAGATTCGTCTTCTTCATCTGACTATTTTGACATTAATTCTGATTTGGTATCATCTAACGAATCCACAAAAGGAGTAGATGACATCGTCGACGAAACACCCCCCAGGAGCCAATTTACCTACATTCTCAGGAACATCCACAGGCTGGGACACATTTCTACACCTGTTTAAGCGTGCTGCAAAACATTATCACTGGGGTAGTTACCAAAAACTACCGAAGTTAAAGGAATGCTTGCGCGACGAAGCACTTGATTACATCCGGACCCGTTCCCGCAAGACTTGAAGAGATTATCGAAGGCTCATGAAACACCTGAAGAGCAAATTTGAAAAGAAAGAAGATCCAAGCCTTGTGCAACGGAATCTCGTAAATACGAAGCAGGAAATCAGCGAATCTTTGGAAGACTTCGCTGATCGTGTTCAGCATGCCGTCAAAAGGAGATATAAAGGGACAGGAAACAAAGACGTAACTAAATATGCCTCAAAGCTGTTCCTAAGGGATGTTAGGGAGAAGGAAATAGCTTTAGCAGCTTGTGTCAAACATCCGAAGTCGATTAGGAAAGCGCTATAAGATATGAACAAGATGAATCGAAAGCTTCTCAGACGCCATACGGAAAGGGAGGAATTGGATCGTGTGATGAAGATGACGAATTTGACAATGGAAGACTACGAGTGTACGCGTCCATACACATCGTGTGATTATACCTACAACGATCAATCTCTATTCTACACTTATAACGATAAATCCTCCTGCGATGACCATTCCTCAAATGGAATGTTTGGGCCCTCCTGTGCGCTAGGAAATCGCCCATCTAGCACTAGCATCAGTAGTCAGGATGCTGTTCTAGGTAAAAGGCTGTCAATGTCAGCGTCATGCCCAAAACACACACAGAAAAGATCGTGGTCGAACCAAAGCTGGAATATATGATATCATCTGGCGTCAATGTATTCAAGCCAATATTTTATTTGTTGCCATGCGGTACCCAGAAGTCACCGTACCGTTGGATGTGGAAGTCAAGGTGAATGCTGAGATTAGAACTGACGTAGTCTTGCACGAATGATGTAAATGTGTTGATGGTCAATACCCGGGAGTCGTATTGGCGTGTGACGAACACTTACGGTCTGTCTGTAACTGCAGTCATTGCTCCAGGCGTCTTGACAGAGACGATGACGTCAATCGCAACAACACATGCTAACCCTAACTCTAACATAGTCGCACACATTGACCCAGGACGAGACAATACGGAACACACTGAAGCACCGCCTGTGGATGATACTGCTGATATCGCGTCCCACTTCCCGGAACGAAAGACGCCAACTGCGGAGATGTCGCCGGACGACGGGGACAGCAAGCCAACCGATTTCGGACCGCACAATGACAAGTTGAGTGTGTCTCGGGCGTACTCAGTTGGTCGCACGATGGAGGCGTGTGTGTATCATCTGCTCAATTCTGGTGTCAATTGGAGCGTGCCGAGACTGCGTTGACAAGATTGTCGGAGCAGCTCAGTGACGCGCCTCTCGGTGAGACAAATAACAACTGGGAGCTGAGAAACACTCAGAATTCTCGGAAGAAACTGAAGACGATGACAGCGGTGACAACAATACTGACAAGGCGCAAGTTGCTGACACGGACGAATTTCTGCGGGATGACAGGTTGACCCTTTTGCCAGTTGAAATGCACGAGTACTACGCATCTCAAACGTTTGTTAGGGAGGAGAGTTGGTGTAGTGGTCAGGCTGCTAAATCTGCAAGGGAGAGGAGACGTTGTTTTGACCATATCACATGTATCACCAGGGTTGACACAGGCACGGATAATGTGTCCATGGTATATATCGACAACGGCGACTTCTCTGTGCAGTTGCTACACACGGAGTCCGCCCCATTGCCAATTGAAGCGCGGGCACGTCAATTCCAAGGAGTTGACCCGGAGATAACTGACGTCACCAAATATGACTCAAATGCCACAAAAATGACGTACGTCATTGGCGGGTCAGTACCTCAGCAAAAGATGAGTACTACTCGGTTGACAGTTGCCATCAACAGGTGTGAGAGAACGACCGTCGATTGTAGTCTCTATGACAAAAAGTCGGATGTTGTCAGGTACAAGGGTGTACCATTAAAGCCAAATGAGACGCACGAAGTCCATGTGTCCTCACCCGTATCGCCACACAACTTCCGGTGCCTACAAACAAGACTTTCAATGATGAAACTGCTGATGGACAAAATCGCTAACGATGACAATTGCGGAGCACTGACTAGCATTCCTTGCGAAATACAGTTCCCTTATGACGGGAAATGGTGCATGGCAGCGATGGTGACCACGACTGTTGCAAGTAGCAGCAGCGTTGCTGTCTGCTTCGCCGGTTACGACAAAATGGAGAATGTACGCAGTTCAAGGGTCAGAATGATCCGTCAGTCTTGTTCCACCGAAGGTTGCCCATGCAGACATTCGTGAAATATGATGTCTGACTAATTCATGTTCAACTAGCCGTAGGATATCCTGACACGCATACACACACGCACAGACACAATCTAGTAGCCTTGGACGCTTGTCGGTGTCCGGGTTCTAGGATATACTGTACATATTTTCGTATCTCACGTACTCACGTAGTATATGATGCCTGGGCACTTGTCGGTGCCCTGGGCATACTCACGATGCATGAGACACCTGTCGGTGTCCGGGGTCTAGGGTCTACATATAATTTGTGTATATAGTTTTGTGTGTAGATTCTTATACTTATTAGGAGTGAAGTTTCATTGTCAATAAGTTCGTTTTGCTTTATTATACGTGTTGGAATAGTGGTGGTTGGGTTTAATTAAATGTATTTATTATGAAATATCATAAATAATTAAATAATACGTCGGTGTTCGGGTTTACGTAAATGGTTTAATTAAATGTAAAAAGGAAATAACTTAAATATCAAATATTGAACCTTGAGTGAAGCTTTTGCCTGAGATGCTAGTCGGCGTTCGGGTTTTGGTTAACCGGTCACATTTAGTGTATATATCTTCTGTTGTAATTATCCGTAGTTCACGACTATTTACATAAAATACCGCATACATATTTCTGGTAATATATCCCGTTCTTTTTATGATTGGGGGAATGTAGTGCGGAGCAATACTGTAAATAAGTACGCACAACCGCATTACACCCTAACAATAAACACACACACACCCTATAAATACTCGTGCAACACAATGGCCAGCAGTTCGTAGTACTACTACTACCACTACTACTACTAGTAGTAGTACTATTACTACTACTGCTACTGCCACTACTACTACTACTACTACTACTACTACTACTACTACTACAACTACTACTACAACTACTACTGGTACTACTACTACTACTACTACTACTACTACTACTACTACTGCTACTGCTACTACTACTGGTACTACTAGTACTACTACCACTACTACTACTACTACTGCTGCTGCAGCTGTTACTGCTGCTGCTGCTGCTAATGATAATAATACAGTTGTTTCACCGAGCGATCTAGCCATTTACGATTGTCATTTATGACACATTTTATCCAATGGGGTCCACACTATTGCGTCTGTCAGTGCGGAATTGTTCGTAATTGTTCGTGGGTGGATGTTAAATATTTAATGCATTCGATAAAAACAGTTTGTACGTGAAGCTGTAGTCATTCAGAAAGAGAACAACGTTGGTGAGAACACATTTAACTTGGTCTGTAACACAGTTACTAAATAGGTAAGGACTTTGTTTATTACATGTTTTGCATTATTGTTTGATGTTCGGGATCCTTTTTCCGATTTCAGTAACTTTCAAAAAAATTATTGATATTGTGTTCGTATTCAATGTTAACTGATATGCATGACGTTGCTTTTATTATACCATTTAACTGGTATAATAGTTTAACAATTCACAATAGCGGAAGTACAGTGTTTACCACTTCCGGTTCATAAGTATAGGGTTTAGATGCGAACAACACCTCGGTATGTGTTGTATAAACACATGACTCTCGACATCGGAGATTAGTATCTTCCGTGACTTGAATGATTATACTGTTAATGTTGGTATCGTCTCCTCACCGCCCTCACTGTCAGCATAGGAAGGTCGGTTTGGTGACTGTAATGTTCTGAAAAATGCTCTTTATGAGGTCGACCCTTTGAGTGCGACCTCGTAAGACCAAAAGACTCAAATACACCATTATTGAATGACAAACCACTTAGTGGAACGTTACAAAGTGCTTAGAACATCGAGGACAACTAGGAAACAAAAAATTCGACTTGGGAGCGTGTACCAGCAAACATCCACAATAGTGCTTTATGTTGTGTTTTCTGTGGCTCGCTGCAAACTACGCATTTCTAGATTTAAAAAAAATGGTTTGCTTGTGTTGTTGTTTTGCTTCAAATAGTGGCATTAGAACGTTTTGTTCCTAACATAAGTCATTGGCAAGTGTTCTTTGTTTGTAGCACCACCCAAAGTGTACAATGACATCGCTATTATTTTAAAATAATGTGAATCTATAGCCACTATTCGTGAAATTCAAGATGTATATTTTCGAAATTGCGTTTCCATCCTAAATAAATCATATAAGATCCCTTGCCTTAGTAATGATGTTTGCTTAGTGATTCTTGTTTGTCTGCTTCTCAGTGAAGACGAGATGTTGTTTAATTGAACAGGTCTGCCATGGAATAAAATGTAAAGCTCTTTGAGAAATTCTAAGGATTCTGCGATATATAAAAGCTTACCTTTACTTTATGTGTGCCTCTGAGCTCAGATTCCTAAAGTCGGGTGAATATATAATAATAACTTCTATGATGCTTAAATCGTCGAAATCTAGACTCAAAAGCAGATCAAATCAGTGTAGTTAAGACAATCATTGCGAGGTACACGCAAAATTCGTCAACATAGAAAGGAACCGCGTATGATACCGTGACATTCTAGTCCATATCATCTACTCCGATCTCGGTCCGTCAAAGTCCATGGCACTACCCCTCTTCCACAGCCTAACAGGGTGCGACACGACTTCACAGTTTCTTGGATGTGACAAGAAGAGCGCCTTGGCAGCCTGGACCAGCATACCGGACCTCGCCGACACAATAGTGGCTCTCACGCACGACCCTGACATCTTCAGTTTCGAGTCCATGCGGATCGAACGCTACATCGTACTCATGTACAGCAAGGGGTGTGGTGCAGCCGGTGTCAACGAGGCCAGGCATCGCCTTTTTACCACTGGAAGAAGATCTCTGGAAAACATCCCACCTACCCAAGTCGCTCTGTTCCAGCACATGAAGCTAACGCTACTACAGACGAGTTTCTACTGGTGTCAGGCCATCTCGGTCCAGCGCGAAATCCCTGACTTCAGTGAGTGGGGCTGGCACAAAGATGGCACCAGTACATGGCAACCACTATGGACCATTATCAGCGACGCTTCAGTGGCATGTGCCATTCTCTTGCACTGCGGCTGCATCAAGGCATGCACGGGAAGGGGCAAATGCAACCGCGCCGGTGTCCGAGGCACGGCCCTCTGTAAATGCGAAGTTAATAACGAGATCGGTGATGACCAGTAGTACTTATTGCTGGTATCTCAGAGCGCAAGCCAGAACGTATAAGTAGTAATAGTAATCATTGATAATAATTGGTATATTGTTGCTAAAGCGGTCCTTGTATTGTATTTCGAACATTTAAATGAACATAGCGGCGTTAGTTATAGCATTTTGTCAGCAGATGTCATCTCCGAAGTATTTTAATAAAAATAGTTCCTGAATAATCATTATTCAATTTTTTTAGAAGTAACTGCTGATCTTTGACCTTTGACCCCAAAATTGGGTGACCATAACCTCAAATCGTCGAAAACATAATAATAATAATAATAACAAACTTCTATAGCGCCTAAATCCCCAGGAATCAGAGCTCAGAGGCGCAACATACAAGAATAATTGGGCAAAATCGTTAACAGGAACAAGCAAGAGTCGTCATTAGAGCAAGGGACCACCGAAGGTTAGGGTTGGAATGCAATTTTAAATAAATAAGTCTTTAGTTTTTTACGGAAGGTATTCATACTCTCAGATGATTATAAAGCGATAGGGAGTTGATTCCAGATTTTGGGTGCAGCTACTGAAAAAGCTCAGAATCGGATTCTCCGATGACATAAACCCCCAAAAAGTGGTAGTATTCATGATTCTAACTCTTTTGGTATTTTATCTACGATTGACCTCTAACACGGGTGGCGGCCATATTGGATTTCGTCAATATGGCGGCCACGGGGAGCGCCCGTCTTGGCGCTCATCTTGGCGCCCGTCTTGGCGCCCGTCTTGGCGCCCGTCTTGGCGCCCGTCTTCGCTCCCGTCTTGGCGGCCGTCTTGACGCCCGTCTTAGCGTCCGTCTTGGCGTCCGTCTTGGCGCCCGTCTTGGCGCCCGTCTTGGCGCCCGTCTTGGCGCCCGTCTTGGCGCCCGTCTTGGCGCCCGTCTTGGCGCCCGTCTTGGAGCCCGTCTTGGCGTCAGAAATCGAAATAGTGTGGTTTGGACGAGGCAAAGTTTGTGCTTTTGGAAGAATCTGAACCAAAAAATTCCTAACATCCCTACTATAACGTTTACATAATTTCAAACGCCATCACGCGTCGGCACATACATGCCATTGTTTCAGCGCACAACAAATTTAACCGTGATAATTTATAGTAACGTCATTGCCATTTCAACATGTCGAATGTCGGTCAAAGTGTGAATATAATACTTTTAGATATAATTGATAGTGTGCGGAAAAATTTTGAATTAATAAAAAGTTAATTGATCATATTAGTATTACCTTCGTGTTGGCCTTTCAAGTAGCCGTACTGGCCAATACGCAGGCAATACGGATATGATAAATCAATAACATATAATATTATTTGTTATAACCTCCGCCACAGATGGAGGACACAAACGAACAAGAGGCTCCCGTCAACTTCTGGCAGTTGTTGAATCAGTCGACTGCGAAGACGGGAGTTCAGGGGTTGAGCAACATCAAAGAGGCACGCAGCCACGCCAGAACTGCCTTCTGGGCCGTCGTCGTCATCGCAGGAACAGGTAGGGTGGGATTTAGGGAAACGTTTTTCATTAAAGGGAGGCAGTTCGTTCTTCTACCCGGAATCAGCCGGCATTGTAATTTGTAGCAGGACGTCTGCTGTGTTGAACGTTGGAAACCCGCCTCGGTAATGTTGCCAATAAAGCTTGTTTAGAAACTACATGTTTCGTTTACCATTTGAACATGCTTCGTAACTTTCAGATTGCGAACATTGTTACGAGCTTACTAAACACAATTCGGCGGGCACTATACCTTCAACATAATATGTTAAAGTTTTAAGAACATTCTGCTAATTAATAAATTAAAAACTAGGAATAGAATCCCTCCTTTTAATCAATTAAGTTATCATCACACCAACTGTGTTTGCGCGGAAGTTTCTAATAACGTCGCGTGGGTTTATTCCGCTATTTCATACCGCGTTTCGTGTCCGATTGCCAGCCGGGTGTTATTGTGTGTCATCGGATTCGCGTTAATGCACTGTTTAATAATTGATGTTATCCAAATGCAGTCAAGTTGAAATTGGTATGATAACTGCAGCGTACACACATGACATTATCCGTACATAAACATAAATATTGGCCTAATAGGTTCGACAGGTTCGACTTTTGAAATGTCAATAAACTGCGATTCCTAAACTCATCTAGAGTAATGAGGATAGTTTTGAACTTCTTGTTCGTACCTTTTCCGCAAATGCCTAACATTATTTTAACACAATCATATAATGATAATTATAGCTTACGAAATAATTAATTATTGCCAGTAATAACTTTATGCTTCAATATATAGGGCCGGTATAAGAATTTCAAAACACTACCGAAGTTGAAACACCGTAGGGTGTTTTGAAATTAATTTGAAAACACACTACAGTGTTTTGAACTTGAGTTGAAAACACCCTGGTCGAGTTGAAAAACACACAAAAGTAATATGTTGTAGCGAGATTTGCGTTTATAAAGTCTTATATGTAGTGTTTTACTTTTTACGCTGATACATTTTTAGGATCGGAGTGTATCGAATTTGATAGGTGAGTTGTTCAACTTAACCGTGTATTGAACTTGGGCTTGTGACTGTTTTTAAATTAAGTTGAAACCACACTAGAGTGTGGAAACACTACCGTAGTGTTTTTTTCTGGGTGGGCGTTTTGAAATTGCTACACCGGACCAATTTGCATGTTTTGTTCCTGATAATACTAATAAAATAGTTTGTCCGATGTTTTAGCCAAAACAAAAAAATAAATAGGACGACCGAACTTCCATGTTAACGGGGGCGAAATAGGTTTATGTTATTATGAATTGAGGCTGAAACGAACCGAACGACAGAATCGCATTGTGGAAGATCCTTTAAAGCTGCATTCGGAATTAAGCTACCACTTTAAGCTGTTTTTTTTTTAAAGAAAGTGTATGTAAACAACGAACAATATTTACTTATTTTGACCAAGCTTGCTACGATTTATGTCACATTGGCATTTGATGTGGTATTAAATAAATTATATTTTGGAAAATTACCCGTCCAGCCAACACAGTAATAAACGTATGTCACGCCTATATAAGTCTTTCGAAGCGTTTTTGTCTTAAGTTTGCAATATATAAAAAAGTTGATATACAGTTGACGAAAGTTATATATAATGAATAAGGCATGTTCACTCACTGGAACATTTATATTTACAGGAGAGACTATTTTTACTCTCTGTTTATACTACATTTCCGGTGTCTCCAGCCCTATTTTACTACTAACTGTCGAAGAATACATCTTTAAAGGGAAAGAAATATTGCATTGACTTCGTTTTATTTTAATTCGTTGTGTTTCAGTGTTATTCGTCTGGCAGGTGAGGACAGCCTGTGTCAACTACTTCGAGTACCCCGTGAGCACCGTGACAGTGCAACACACGGCTAAGGCCTTTGACTTCCCGGCCGTCACGTTCTGCAACATGAACCCAATGATAGCATCGGCTGTTGACGATTCCGAAAGCGTCGTAGGCAAGATGTTTGCGGTTAGTAGACCAATAATCTATATATGTATATGTATATATATATATATGTATATATATATATACATATATATATATATGTATATATATAAACACACACATATACATTGTATATATATAAATATATATATATATATATATATAAACACACACACACACATACACACACACACACACACACACACACACACACACACACACACACACACACACACACACACACACACACACACACACACACACACACACACATATATATATATATATATATATATATAAAGTAAAGACTTACTTATTTGAAATTGCGTTCCTACCCTTACCTTCCACCGTCCATTGCTCTAATGACGACTCTTACTTGTCCATGTTAACGATTTTGACAAACGAGTCTTGTACGTTGAGCCTCTGAGCTCAGATTCCTGGGGATTTAGACGCTATAGAGGTTCGTCATTATACGCTAACTTTGGATTATTGTGACTGCATCTCCTCCGAGGCGCCAACTGTTCAGTAGCCTCTTTCTACATTCACACCATTTCTTGGACCATTGGCATCTTATCTAACGCATGGAGATGTATTTAGAAAGCTTGGTTATTTAGAGCTGTTTACCTTGTCTTATTATATGGATGGCATCTCTCACACGTAAGAGAACTGAGTGGTGATCACATCACCAGATGGCGCCAATGTCAACGCTTGGGATGTTGAGTCATGGCAGGGCTATTACTTGTTAATAACAGTACCAACTGATCAAAGTAAACTATTATTCTATTTCCCATGTGGTATCGTGAAGGGTGGGGTTACATCAATTGGAACGTTCCGCCCTGTCGACGATTCTGCTGCACCTGTCTCGATTCATTACCATTCTATCTCTCTATCAGACGGTCATCCCTCATCTTTCGAGATCGCTCTCAACACGTGTTATCCCTCTTAGTGATTGTTTTCCTTTTCTTCTACCACTCTTTTCTGTTTCTTATGTCCGTCTGGTCATCCTGTCCACATTCATTCGGCTATCTCTGTCTGCACCCGTACACATTCATGTTCACATGTTTCATCGTCGATCGTGTCTCTTCAATGACCCATCTTCCTTGTATTTTCTCCTGACACTTTTGTATTCTTAGGACGCAGTTGTTTTCTGCTACCTGTAGCTTCTCCTCTCCTCTCGTCTCTCTCTCGTCTCTCGTCTCTCTCTCTCTCTCTCTCTCTCTCTCTCTCTCTCTCTCTCTCTTTCTCTCTATCTCTCTCTCTCTCTCTCTCTCTCTCTCTCTCAGTATCAGTGTTCCTAACTATTAACACATAATCTGGTATAATGCAGGCTTCTAAACACTTTTCTCTTGAGCGATTTGTTCACATATTTTTTCCACACAATACCTTCCATCTTCTCCCATGCTGCCGCTCCTGTCTGTATCCTCCTCTGTACATCCTTACTTCACTTTACCGCCAAAATATACAAAGTTGTCAACTTGTTTGATTGTAATTTCATCTACCGTACTGTATTTCACTGTTCACGTATCCACCTTGCTTAAGCCTACCTCAGATTCATTTAGGAACCATGTTCTCTGAAGATGATATTCCATTCTAATCTTCTGTGGTTCCTCCTTTGTTTCAGCTGTCACGTGATCGTCCTTATACAATGTCTTCCCTCGGCCTTCCTTTTCTGTTACCTTTATTTTAATTGTAGCTTAATTTTGACAACTGAGTTCTAGGCATGTTCCCCTTCCAATCCATACACTTCAGGGTTCTCGCCCTCAACTCTCACCATCGCTGTTTGGTCTTTATGCATTGCCTCCGCCATTCTTATATTTGTCAAATCTAACTCTCGTCCTTTCTTTTGCTGAGTTCGGAAGTTTACTTTCTCCGCAACACCTTTGATTTAGAAAATGATCGTACTGTATAAATGAGCCGCGTGGAACACTTCATTATTACCATTATTCGGCATATGGCGCAAACTAGCTCAACTAACTGCTAAAATTAATTGCACGGTCAAAATATCAACAAATTGATCAAAGAAGACAAATTGATGCACTCGCCAAATTATTTAACCGGTTATCCATAGAGATGGGACTAGTTGACTGGTCATTGCTAGAATTATACATTGTACAAAATTGACCGTGGATAACAAGTGGTTGACCGTCAACTACCTGACCCATATTGATATTATAGAGCAGTCATTAGAAAACTTGGTGTTATACCCGGGACTTTATTGAACTTTGTAAAGAAGCAGAAACTAAGTTATTTCGGCCATGTGAAACGGCATCAGTCTCTAGAGAGACTAATAATGGAAGGAAAAGTGGAAGGCAGCAGAAGCAGAGGAAGATCTAGGAGACAATGGGGGAAGGACATATAGAAATGGATGGGAGCAGACGTCTGACAAGTGGGGAGACTGGCAAACGAAAGAGCTGTCTATAGACAATCCATCAAGGCTGCGACGTCCGGAAATGGATAAGCAAACCCAAAGAAAGGCATTAGAAAGCGAAGATTAATGAATATAACAGGTCCATCTCGCGATAGCAGTGTACCAGATTAATAACTGTCGGGCGCTTAGCTGTAAATGGAGATTATAATAGGATGGACACAGATAAAGTTACAGATCAGTAAAGTGTCGGATGTTCATTAAGGTGCCAATAATTATGCTGGATAAAAATGACATAGATTAATGCAGCTTGATCGTGGACACAGGTAATATTACAGACATTTCCTTGCTTGTTTGAAGTTGTTGCTTGTCCCGGAGAGAGAGAGATAGAGAGAGAGAGAGAGAGAGAGAGAGAGAGAAAGAAAGCGGGAGGGAGGGAGGGAGAGAGGGAGGGAGGGAAAGAAGGAGGGAGAGAGGGAGGGAGGGAGGGAGGGATGGAGGGAGGAAGGGAGGGAGAGAGGGAGGGAGAGGGGTAGAGAGGGAGAGAGAGCAGGAAGAGAGAGATGAATGGGAGAGGAACAGACAGAGAGACTCTGGAATCGGCAGCTGTATAGAATTCGGGCCCGCCTCAATTTCGCCGTTATAACTATATCTGCTTATTCATTATACTTCAGTGCGTTTATTCTATGATTCCACACAATTCAGACATATATAGTTTACAAATGTCGCGTCTTATGACAATTTTGTAGCCTACGCTTTGGTCTGTGCCAGTCTGCGCCGCCGCTGCGGCCGTGTGTTACCGTGCCGCACGCTTGAAATGAACGATAAAAGCATATGTTGATGATAACCGAACGCTCTTTAGGCATGAAACGTGCACTAAGACGCAATATTTTTATATGTATATTTCCACCTGCAGTCATTTGCAAACGTAAACTCTTCGAACGTGACGGCGCTCTTCGCCCAGCCGAAGCCGACGAACTTCTCTAGAGTGCACGATGATTCGGAAGAAGACGGGGAGACTGCTGAGTTCGAGAGAGTTGAGCGGTTTGGTACCCTACTCAGTAGGCTGACGCGCAAGCAACGTCAGAACGTCGGTCACCAGTTGTCCGATATGTTGTTGAGTTGTACTTGGAACGGTCGGCCGTGTAACGCGAAGTAAGTGGAGGTTTCCCGTAGATAACCAGCGTGGCGTTATGCCCGAAGCCGATTATTCATTATAGTATACCTGTAAACTTTTTGAATTCGGTTGTTCAGCGGTTCAACACGCTTACCGTGACGAGTTTCCGGGGGATGGGTGTTGTTGGAGATTTCCTGCCTGAACTTCAGTGGTGCAGCACGTCTCAGCACGTTTCCGGTGGTGTCGTGCTGTCTTGTATGATGACATCGGAAGACGGGGTGTTGGAAATGTTAAGTGAAAGTCCGGGAGATTTGCCTATATTCCAGGAGACCGGGAGATACCCCAACAATCAAGGAGGCTCCCTGAAATTGCGGGAGAATTGGCAGGTATATTATAAGTAAATAAAAAGTATTACTTAACTATTTTAGAAATTGGGTGTACTATGTTCTTATGATTAGCCGCGTGTATGTGACAAGAGTGTTGTCTAGTTTGTTTTTGAGAGTTTTCCTTCTCTGTAGTTACAAAGTCGACTACAGGTTACACATTTACCCCCTGTATGGGATAAAAGTCCAAAGAATCGTCTCTAACAAACCAGTCCTACAGTCTACGTAGTTTTGTCTTCTAATCCATTCCGTTTCACACCTGCGTCTAAAAATGGTTTCAATGAGGCGTCATCCAACATTGGTTTTCATTCCAAAATGGTAACTCTCAATTCGGACTGTGAGTGACCAGTTGTGGTGAAATGTTTGGCCACAGTGAATCATTGTGATTCCATATATCCGATCTATAATTATTGACTTAACCGTGTTCTGAATTGTTTGCCAGTCTCACCCACGTATCCTGCTGGGCAGGTGTTGCAGGAGATTAGATACACAACGCAGGATGACCGACAATTGTTGGTCTTGCCATGCTGTGGTCTCGTTGTGTTTGGTGTAGGTGGGAAATCTACAAATGTCGTACAGGGTAGACATGACATTTCACAGTGTTTTCTTTCCTGTACTTATTCTTAGTAAACCCAACGGTAGTGCTTTCAATGTGTCTTTATAACGCGAAGTTTAATTCCCGTGTCTCAGACTAAAGGATTGTACAGTTTCCTCAAAATTGTGCTCGCGTACATACGTATGTGAGTACGTGTGTGCGCGCGAAAGAGAGAGATAGAGGGATGGGGGTAAGGAGGGAGGGAGGGAGAGAGAGAGAGAGAGAGAGAGAGAGAGAGAGAGAGAGAGAGAGAGAGAGAGAGAGAGAGAGAGAGAGAGAGAGAGAGAGAGAGAGAGAGGAGACAGACAGAGGGAGGGAGGGAGGGGGATGGATGGATGGATGGGGGGATTGGGAGGGGTGGAGGAGGAGGGAGGGGTGTGTGTGTGTGTGCGTGTGTTGATGATGTGTGTGAGGAGGAAGAGGATGGGGAGGGGGAGGAGGTGGGGGGTGGATGATGATGATGATGATGATGATTGATGTGTATTATTGATGATATTATTATTATTGTGTGTGTGTGTGTGTGTGTGTGTGAGAGGAGCAAGATATATATATATATATATAGAGAGAGAGAGAGAGAGAGAGAGAGAGTGGAGAGAGAGAGTGAGAGGGATGAACCGAGGAGGTGAGGGAGAGAGTGTGTGTGTGTGTGTGTGTGTGTGAGAGAGAAGATGTATATATATATATATATATATATAGATAAATAGATAGATAGATAGATAGATGGGGAGAGGTGTGTGTGAGAGAGAGAGAGAGAGAGAGAGAGAGAAGAGAGAGGTGGGAGGTGGGTGAGAGAGAGGTGAGAGAGTGAGAGAGAGAGAGAGAGAGGGGGGGGGGGAGAGGGAGAATAGAGGGAGAGGGAGAGAGGTAAACGAAGAGAACGATAAAAACAATATGTTGGAAAGTTCCACCTGTGTCATCCAGACCATATTCGCAGGAACTTCACCCACTTCAGCAACTACTTGTACGGCAACTGCTTCACGTTCAACGGCGCCTCGAACAACATGAGCCTGACCACCACTCGCACCGGGCCGCTCTACGGTAAGCCCTCCGCTTCTATTCTAGTAGGAGAGTATTGCATTCTAGTTTGTATTCATACGCACGTACGCATGCATGCACGCTCGCACACAAACAAACAGACACACGCACACACGCACGCATACATCAATATCCACATCATTCATTGTACAATAATGCAGATAATAATATTATGATGTAACTGTGCGCTCTTTCATAATGCAGTCCATTATCACTCAAAAACACATATTCTATAGTCATCGTGCATACACTTTTGTAACTTATATAATGTTGACTGACATTAAAACCGCATTGGCATCGACAAAATGAGGTTAGAATGTAGTGCCGTAAGTATTTTAGGGCAATTAAGTGCATGGTGACCTAGTTGTGTGTGTATTTCACTTCAGGTCTTTCTTTGAGGTTGTTTTTGGAGCAGTTTGAGTACGTCAAGTCGTTGTCTGACGCGGCCGGGGTGAGGCTCGTCGTCCACAACCAGACGTCGATGCCCTTTCCGGAAGACGACGGCATCAGCATCGGTCCCGGAACGAAGACTGGTGTCGGCCTCAGACGGGTTAGTTTGTCACTACTGTAGCTAACAGGTCGTCACATATATAGTTCGCAGTCCCTCTCTAAGAAACGTATAGCATTGCGTATTGAAGAGCTACGATGTGTTTGTCACCACATAGCGCGGGTAACTAAATTGTTAAAGAGGCGCCGCCTGTACACGACACTTTGAAATGCCAACTTTTCATTGTCAAAATCCAGGATTTTGAAAACCTCCAACCGCACCCTCTTGAGGTTCGTTAATAGCCTCGAACTGCCCCTTGAAGCATCCAACTGCTCTCCCTTGACTTGGGGCTTATCTTTATCAGGAGGGCGCGAGTTAAATAACAAATCCGAGAGAATCTGGTTGGCAGATATATACTAACGGAGCACATACTACTGTACATTGGTGTCAACGTGGATATCAGAACGGTGCAGCATGTATCGGCTCTGATCTTAGTAGCCTTTTTGATCGCCTAAAACCTGAAGCCCCACACCACGTGTCAGTGTGAGTGGGTGGCGGGTTTTAACCATTAGCTGAGTTGCCAGATTCCCAAGCTTCCTCTGTCATCGCTAAGAGAGCCACCGTTTATCGATATCCGGCGTGTTTAGATCTAGCCGCGAAATGACATTGGGAGATCACTCGTAAACAGTTGACATTCTATGAGGAGACCGGGGCGGGGCTAATTGAAACACTGGTCGATACACTGACATGTATTAATATAAAAACTTTTGAAATCTATCTGACTAATATTGAACGCATCACCCGTCGCCAACGTCGATATCGCACATGTAAACGAGCACGGAGACAACAGGAGAGATTAGTTGCATTTTTCATTGTATCCTTTTATAAATCATTTGGCATGTGAACAGTGCGTTCTTACTGATAGAAATGTCTACACTATGCTGAAAACAGCTTATGCCTACCATTGTATAGTAACTGACTTCCGGGATACAAACGTGGTAACCGAATTGAAAATGCAGACCACAGTTTAGCTTGACGCCACTTTGATCTTCTGCAACCATGACAGGATTTGTTGAAGTATTTTCACCGGGTCTAGTTGAAATATGTTTCAAATAACCCCCGTATTGCAAACATTAATATTCGCGTCTACAGTTTATTATATATTGGGTTATCAATATACATTTTATTATTTGTTTAATGAATTATGACACACATGCATGCACGCACGCACGCGAGCAAGCGCGCATGCGCGCACACCCACACACATACAAAGATAAGGGGAAAATTAGCTTTCACGGTTATCTTTTAAAATGGCCGTCCAGAGCAAACTCTGAAATGGTCCTATAGCCATAGTGTTTATCTATGTATGAATTAAGAGTAGTAAAATGCACAATTCAACTATATTTCTTGACATTTCGGTGTGTACGTTGTTGGCAGTACATGACGAATCGAATGCCCCCGCCGTATGGAAACTGTGCCGACTACACGACAAAGGACAATCTGAAACACAATGCTTATGTCTGGGACGTGCCGAATGTTGAATATAGCACGCAGGTATGTCTTTGGGCAGCCTTGTCTGTTCTGTTACCGGGAATCATCCTCTCACGCCATCTTCGCGCGCCAGGGGTCGCTGCTGCTGATTGCGTCAGTGTCAGCCAGCAGTACCCCCGGCTGATCGCTTTGTGAAACTCTGAATTTAAGCTCAGCCTATGAAATCGCTCACTAGATCGGTGGATGTCGGCAGGTCAGGTGGTCATAATAAAACTAATTTCAACCAAACGTGACTCGTGTTACATGCAATGTTTAAGAAGTAGAAGCAATTATTCGAATACACAATACCGCACGCATACCGCTCAGCTGCTCGTGCTAATTGGCGAACGGGTCATTGTATATTGGGATTCCCAGAAGTCGTTTATCCGTTTTCAAATTGGGGCGGGTATTTGCGCTGTTTTCACGGGTGATGTAGTCGCGACTGGCGAAATCAATTACTGGTTTGACTCAGCTAACTTCCGTCCTTCGCGTAGGGGATCAGCCAGGGCTAGTTTTGTGTTGTTAAGCCTCGATTATCCAGCCGCAGTGAGGTGGCAGCATTGGTCCGTCACAACGGACTGGATTATTAAGCTCCAGCCATTATTACCGGTAGGGGGCTTTACCCCAGATTCGGCTAAGAGACGATGATTGGCTCTCAGGCCAACTATGACATAACAAATTCAACAAGGATACACCTTTATCAGATATACTATACTATAACAACTATTCAAAATTAAACGTATACTGAAACATGTCACACACAAAACAAACCGACATTAAATTTGTTCGTTGTTTAATGCCTTTTAATCACATGCATATTCACTAGGTGGCAGCTCTCAAGGCATAACATTCAAATGGGCCATTCATAGCCAGACTATCGTTCTGGCGACGAAGTCACGCAGCCAGGCGAGAGTCCGTTGAGCGAGACTAGTTTTTCATGACAAACAGCCCTGGCTTGCGAGGATTTCTCACGCCTGTAGTTGTAATAGTGTGTACTGAAATTTCGTTGATTCAGTTTATATCGTTAAGGTAGCTGCACCGGGTATCATGTCAGTTGATTTCTTAATTTGTTTCTTCATAGAACATTATTAGGTGTCAGTATGAACATGTGTACTATTAAAAAAACCAAGGCACTATCACCGTATGTCACCATTCAGTCCTTTAAAAACTAGTATTTTTTGTGTGTGTGGAAAGTCCCTTTTCAGATTCTTGGAAACTGACGATGTTCCATAATGACGATCACGTCAGCCCAGTTCAAACATAAAGTCATTCATGAATGCAGATCGTAATATAGTCTGGTTATTCTCATGCCACTATGCTGTTTTATTATAATTACCTGAATGCATCTCGCTGTCAAATCACCAAATACTGGCGTTTATTCCCCGATATTGCCCGACCTCAGCCGCCATTTGCAATGACACTTGACTGACCCCAGCAGGTGTCACTCAATCTTGTCTACCACAAGTTCAACACATGGCCCTTCGTAACACAATATCATGAGACCACTTGGCGGGACAACCTTGGGGGAAATCTCAGTAATAGAATTGTCTGTCAAATTGTTTTGAAATAAGCCACATGCCAGTAAAAAAAGTAACATTTCTAAGCAAAAAACAAGCATCTGGTGATACCTTTATAATTGTAACAACCAAGAAGAATTATTTAACGTAACTTTTTATAAAAACTAAAATACTTACAAAGCCATAACTTGGCATATGAACTCGACTAGTGTTTACCCAAAATTGCACGGGACGGTTTTATGTACGGTTAAGGGATCGTGCCAAAAATGCAGTACGAATTTTTGCTGTCTTTCAACATTGTAGCAACATTTGTTTGAAGCTGTATCAAATTTAACATGCATTTGTTTACAAAAAAAAACCTATGAATGTCAATAATACGTTTGTACTTACAACCATACAATGTTTTCTTTTGCGGAGTTTCTCAAAATGAAATAAAATGCCATTTTAAACTCTGAGAAAAAATGGTTAACCTATCTTCAAAACTTATATTAGAAATGATTAATTCAAAAGAAGCAAATAATAGCCGATGCAGCCACCTTAAGAGTGTGGGACTCAGCCATATTCAAAGAGCATTTCCCGGAATTTGTGGCTAACCCCGCTTATCGCCGCAATCTCACTAGCGAATACACGCTTTTAAGTTTGTACTTGTGGGGGTATGTTAGTTTTATAATCCCATTGACTGCTAGCATCTCGGGAAGCAAACTTTTAGGGATTAATATATGATCCTTCGGAAGAAAAGCAACGCATTTATTTTATAAAAATTGCCAGTTGCTGTTGGCTGCGTTGCATTTAACGGGTCTCTCTTACTAGCGGTACTGATTACCCATCCACTACCGATTACTCATCCACGTGTAATCCATAGCGGCAAACACAACACAGACTTTAAAAAAGACAAAATATACTCTTACAAAACACACTAATCGTTGTGTATTCATGTGTAGCCTACGATGTAAATGTCTGCACCTGGAAAGAGATATTACAGCATACAAATATTGCGTCTCAGTGCCGAATCCAGGCTCCCTCTGTCTGTGTCCAACCATCTCTCCCTTGCTGCTCTCTCTCCCTTTCCCCTCCTCACCCCTTCTCTCTCTCTCTCTCTCTCTCTCTCTCTCTCTCTCTCTCTCTCTCTCTGTTTCTGCTCTCTCTCTCTTTCTGCTCTCTCTCTGTCTCTCTCTCTCTCTCTTGCTGCTCTCTCTCTCATTCTGCTCTATCTCTCTTTCTGCTCTCTCTCTCTTTCTGCTCTCTCTCTCTCTCTTTCTGCCCTCTCTCTCTCTTTCTGCTCTCTCTCTCTCTTTCTGCTCTCTCTCTCTTTCTGCTCCTCTCTCTCTCTTTCTGCCCTCTCTCTCTCTCTTTCTGCTCTCTCTCTCTCTCTCTTTCTGCTCTCTCTTTCTCTCTCTCTCTCTCTCTCTCTCTCTCTCTCTATCAGCTCTCTCTCTTTCTGCTCTCTCTTTCTTGTTCTGCTCTCCCTCTCTCTTTCTGCTCCCTCCCCCCCTCTCTCTCTCTCTCTCTCTTTTTCTGCTCGCTCTCTTTCTGCACTTTCGTGTCGTTTTCTTTCTACTCTTTCTGCTCGCTCTCTTTCTGCTCTTTCTGCCCGCTCTCTTTCTGTTCTTTATGCACGCTCTCTTTCTGCTCTTTCTGCTCGCTCTCTTGCTGTTATTTCTGCTCGCTCTCTGCTCGTTCAACCATCCTCTTATGGGCTATGTGCTCTTTTAGCCAGACTGTTCACACTCACACAATGTTGGAATTACATCCTTTGTTGACGACCCATTTGATAAAATCATTAAGTGTTATATGTGTGTGTGTGTGTGCGTGCGTGCGTGCGTGTGTGTACGTGCGTGCGCGTGTGTGTAAGTGCATGTGCGTGTGCGTGTGTGGGTGTGTGTGTGTGTGTGTGCGTGTGTGCGTATGTGTGTGTGTGGGAGTGCGTGTGCGTGCGTGTGCGTGCGTGTGCGTGCGTGTGCGTGTGTGTATGTGTGTATTCACTTCGTCATTAATATGCGCACTTTTCTGGTTGATAGTGAACATTGTTTGACAAATAATATAGAACAAGAATGTGGCAAATAAAAAGAAATGTTCATGAGTTAAATTATAAATAACTGTCTGTATGTGTGTTGTTCATACCATTCTGCTCGCAACTACTTTTATTTTAGGCGTTCCTTCTTTCAAATCTATGTTTTCAGTCACTCCGTATTCATTGTAGATATATGTCTGTTCAATGTATCTGAATTACAGTTTACTAGAATAACCTTGCAGAAGATACACAATTTAAATTGCACGGACAGCGCCATTGTAATAGAAATCCTGACGTCACCAATGCCTTTTCTTCTTAATTCGCCAGTATCCAAACTGAGAATATTGCTCTAGTTTGCGACGCCTAATTTATTGGCGTTGTAATTACTAAAAAGTTACGTTCCGCATAGTGCACTGTATGGTATTATAACAGATTGTGCAAGCGTATCTCTCAAACGAAGAGAATACGAGTAACTAACATATGAGTTGGCATATTCATAATACATGTCCAGGAAACAGGGGGAATTCGGGATAATGCGTATCGGTGGTCTTCAGGCGTGCGTGAAGACCTGCTTCCAGCGAAATCTGATGGAGACGTGTGGGTGCTTTAGCGCACACTACCCGGTGGGCAGCAACACTACGGCCTACGATGGTATTGACATAAAAGAACTATGTCCTTGTGAAGATGATGACCCACAGACACGAAGCAAAGGTAAGGTTTATGGTTCTTATTTCACGGTCAGCTTTGCCTGTTTTCTTCCGAAACGTTTCGGCAGCTTTCAGCTGAAATCGTCAGTACTCTAATAGTGATTTTGTAATTGCAGAAGAAAACATGAACTGCGCAGATGAAGTCAACCGATTGTACCTAACTAATCAACTACCGTGTTCGCACGAATGTCTAACTACTTGCAGGTATGTCTTCTTAGTGGCGTGTGAATGAATGAGTGGGTGAGTGAGTGAGTGAGTGAGTAAGTGAGTGAGTGAGTGAGTGAGTGAGTGAGTGAGTGAGTGAGTGAGTGAGTGAGTGAATAAGTGGGGATATGAGGGCGAGCAAACGAGAGAGAGGGCGAGCTAGAGAAGGAGCTTGCGGGAAGGAGGAGCAAAGACGGACGTAGAGAGGAGCGACAGACTGGACAGGTTTGACCTGATCGATTTCAACAAAGTATAATACATTTACTTTCATTAAACTCATTATGGATTTCCCAGATTATCTGCCAGTCTTTCGTGATAGGCTGTGTGCATGCAGGCGTGTGTACATTTGTGCGTGCGTGCGTGCGTGCGAGTTTGTTTACTTGCATGTGCCTAAGTGTTGGTAAGGCAATGTGTTTGTTATGTCTATGCTTTTAAAGGAAAGATGTCCATTCATTGTGTATAGTATAATCGTGTCATAATATAACAGATACATATAATATATGTATTTTAACATACTTACCGGCCAAACATGTTTTAATGAATCATAACCAACTTACATTTCAAAACACAACATGGATCATTAAAACACATTTGGGAGTTCTGTCATGCAAACAAACTGTTTAATCCCGGGACACTTACATTTCAACATACAACATGGATCATTAAAACACATTTGGGAGTTCTGTCGTGTAAACAAACTGTTTCTTCCTGGGACCGTTACATTTCAACACACAACATGGATCACTGAAACACATTTGGAAGTTCTGTCATGTAAACAAACTGTTTCTTCCTGGGACCGTTACATTTCAACACACAACATGGATCACTGAATCACATTTGGAAGGTCTCTCGAGTAAACAAACTGTTTCCTCCCTGGACAGTCACATTTTAACACACAGCATGGATCATTGAAATACATTTGGAAGTTCTGTCATGTAAACAAACTGTTTCTTCCTGGGACAGTTACATTTCAACACACAACATGGATCATTAAAACACATTTGGGAGTTCTGTCATGTAAACAAACTGTTTCCTCCCCGGGACACATTTCAAAACACAACATGGATCATTAAAACACATTTGGGAGTTCTGTCATGTAAAGAAACTTTTTCCTCCAGGGAAACATACATTTCAACAACACAACATGCATCGTTGAAACAGATTTGGGAGTTCTGTCATGTAAACAAACTGTTTAATCCCGGGACATTTACATTTCAACAACACAACATGGATCATTAAAACACATTTGGGAGTTATGTATCTTGTATTGATATAGTTTATACTGTATATTGTGATTTCACGATAAAAACGAACAGATTGCCTCCCTTTAAAATTATGTATATTTGAAAGTGTTACAACTCTGTTTTTGTACCTCACAGTGAAGTCGACTACAGCTACTCCATCTCGCAGTCCTCCTGGCCATCCACAGTCAAACAGGTGTGTCTTCCTTAATCGAATATCTACTTGTGTAGTAAATAATAAAACGAACATGCGGGCGTTCGGCGTACGTTTGGTGTATGAGCATGCGTGCATGAGGTCTTTGTGTTAATGTTGCCAGTGGCAGATGTAGTTAATTAAATTGGGTATTGTATATTTATCATTACTGATGATGATGGAAATAATAATAATTAATATTATTATAATTATTAACAGCATCACCATAAGTAATACTATAATAATAACAATAATAATTATTATTATTAGTAGTAATAGTATTTAGTAGTAATATTAGTAGTAGTAGTAGCATAATAATTATTAGTAGTAGTAATAGTAGCAGTAGTAATATTGCATTATTGTTATTATTGTCGTAGTATTAGTAGCAGCAGCAGCATCAACAATTAAATAGTAGTCGTCGTCTCAACGTAATTTTCTTAAGACATTGTGTGGAGTAAATACCTGCATTTTTCTCTCTGACAGTATGATCTTCTGGACGACCTATGTGTCCATTCGCCATACCTGTGGGACACGCTACATGAACTTGACGAGAAGGAACAGTCATATTTCATGTCGTACGTATTTTTACTCGGACACACGTATCTTGTGACCCGCCATTCACGGCCCGTGCATCGATGCATCAATGACACCATTTGTTGACCACTTGCTATGTACAACAGAACATGTCACAGGCACCATTGTATCAACTTGATACCATTGTAGAATGAAATCGATTACAATGGTAGCATAAACGCAATGAAACACGTTCCAAATGCTGGTGTGGCCGTTTATCTTACGGCTGGGTATATTCTCTCTCTGGAAGGGGGTAATATACCAATGACATTTATTTCCCACCTTATATATAATCACCCTCCTAAAGGAAAACTCCAGAAATCATTTAAAATGCACACCAATATGCATTTTAACTTTTTCATAGGATAGCATTAGCAAACACAACTATATTCACAAGGCACAACACAGCATAAAACCACTAATTGATGGTAACAAAGGGGGATATATCCAGGATGTGGGTAGATATCCAAGGGGGAAGATACGTTCGAAAATGAAACTTCAAAATAGTGTTCTTTATTATACAGGAAATGTCCAATCAAATATCAGAGTTGATAGACAGACAAGGTATAGTAAAATGTAAACTTGTTAGATTCATATAATATTAATGATAACAACTTAGGGTGGATCAGTATCATACATGTCGACAAACTTAAACGATACATCCAATAGTTAATAACGGCACAAATGTCAAGTATTACAATATGCACCTTGCAATAGGATTTAAAAAATTACTAACCTTGCCTAGCACGTATGTCAAATAATGGCACTGGGTGCAAACGTTCAGGTTAGATTTCATGAAACGACATAATAATAATAATAAGAATATTGTTACTGAAACGCTTCAACTCTGTTATATCAACAACTTGCGACGTCTGCCATTGCTCCAGGAACAACGTGCTCGCCATCGAAGTCTACTATGAAACGTTTCATTACGAAGAACTTCGCACAGAACCGTCGTACACAGTAAGTCCATCTCCGAGTACGTTTCACGTACAGTTACGACTGGTGGGGTCATGTAAGCGTTTAGATATTCCCTGGAATTTTGGGAATAAAACCGTTGTTGTTAACTTAAATGTTCATTCACCTGACATATTAAGATAAACGTTTCATTCCGTTATGTAACTTTTATTTATTATCTGACAGAGATGATCAAATCTGACTGTAACTCTGGCTTTAAGATCATCTAAAGCCATATTTTGGAAAAGTCAAAAATTAGTTGGTTAAAATTGCATTCCCACCTTACATCCTCGACGGTACCTTGCTGTAATGACGATTCTTGCGCGTGCCTGGCCACGGCTTTGTATAATGAGTATTGTATGTTGCGCCTCTCTGCTTAGGTTCCTTGGGATACAGGCGATACTCCGAAGATAGACGTTTATTGTTATTAATATATTTATTAATATTATTATCAGTATTATCTTTATAATAATTATTATTATGTAGATGGCCGAACTGCTATATCCCATCGTCTGTAAAATCTGACTTTGACTTGATGTTGATCTGCTATTTGGCATCATTGGTCAAGCCTGACTTTAACTCGGTGACTCTTCTATTGTAGATGACCGATCTACTTTCGAACATCGGCGGCCAAGGAGGCCTTTGGCTTGGCATCTCCGTCGTCGCAATGTGCGAATTAATCGAGCTGTTCGTTGATTTGATTGTCTTGACACTTGGTCGACTGAAAGTGACCTGGAGAAGCCGAATCAACTCCCACGTGCTTCCGTTACGAGAAAGACATGATTAATGGGAAACAAAAGACATCTTTTTGGGCATATGCATCTAAAAAAAGTAAATAAAAAAGTAATATTTATTAAGTATCAAGTATGCTCCGCCAGCAGTTTACTAGAATAACCTTGCCGAATACACCTAATTCAAATGGCACGGACAGCGCCATTGTGATAGAAAGCCTGACTAATGGCAATTCTTTCCAATTTGCCAGTCGCTACACTAAGAATATACTCTAGTTCGCGTCGCCGATTTTGTTTTGGCACTATACATGTTAAAAGGTTACGTCCGCATAGTGCACTGTATGACATTATAACAGTTGGTGCAAGTGTAACTCTCAAACGAAGGGAATACAAGTAACCAACATATTAGTTGGCATATTCATAATACATATCGAGGAAACAGAGGCATTCGGCGCGTCATCGTAGCATCAAAATAAAAGATTATTGGTCAAGCATCGAGGGCGTATCTCAATATGGTAGCCGCTACGAACTATGAGATTTCACTAGAATATCACATTTTGAAAATGAATTCTGAGTAAACCACATGCGCAACAATGTTGATTGCAGCTGCAAATAGTTAGGTTGCATTAACAGTTTTAGATATACAGGCCTACATGATTGCTCTTTTGTTTCTCTTTAACACATAGCGCTGGACGAACATTACAGTGCAGTGTTATGAAAGTGATACTGCTGTATGTTCATAATATTGCGCGTAGCACTTACTTGGCCAAGCACAATGTGCAGACCTGCGGAGACGGCGACGTCGCAGAGATACGAGGCCGAAGGGCCGACGCGACTGCAGGTCTCAGGGGACGGGCGATCACTGACGTCTATTGTTGTTGCATTGGTATTTATAGGGTGTGTGTTTGTGCATTGTTCGGGGTGTAATGCTGTTGTGCGTACTTATTTTAAGTGTGTAAACTGTTTACAGTGCTGCTCCGCTCTACAATTATTAGCATATATTCATAATGAACGGCGGCCTGAACCGTTGCGTAGCGGTGCAACCTGTGTGTTTGCGTAGTTGTGATTTATGCCATTTCAACTGTGGACTTGTGTAACGTAGCATAGATGCAAATAAAACGAGGTGTACCTTGTATGGTGTTATCTAGTCAATGGAGATGTGCAAAATATGCACGTATTATGTAAATTTCACACACGCACACACACCCATACGCATACACATATGCACTCTCACGCACACACACACACACACACACACACACACACACACACACACACACACACACACACACACACACACACACACACACACACACACACACACACACACACACACACACACACACAAACACACACACACACACACACACACACACACGCCTACAATGCAAGATAGTGATATACATGTAAGACTTTCGGCGTCTTTACTTAACGTTTAATTGATGTATACAGAACGTCACGGTGTGCCTACGTCGCAATCGAATTTTCCGTCAAGTTTTTACTTTGCTAACAATGTCGATAACGGTTATATAAGTGAATTACATTACTATTGCTGCATGACAGCTCAGAAAACAAACATTCCCGCATACAGTTGTCATTTGTAAAATTCTGCCTTATGTTTTTGTCATAAAGAAACACTTTTGTGACCAGAAATTCAACAAAATATATTACGGAATGTCCGAGCCCACCACGTGTTTTCTGATGGCTTGACGAAGGTTTTGCTAGGCAACAGGTCACATGATGGATAGGTCAAGTAGGTGTTTATTAATTATTATATCATAGTGATGTGGTGTTGTGTTTAAACACAGGTATGTGTGATGCGCCAAGTGCTGTAGTGCAGTAAGTAGTGTGTAGTTTTCGCGTTCAGCTACAACCGCCAGATAGCTCCTCTCGGTGAAAAGGGAGCCGAATGTGTAAGTATCCCAGGCAAATGTTCTAGGGATGTCGGAGCAGCTTGGAGCCCCAGATGTGGGTGTGCTGGGCCCACCAAAGGTGGACACGTCGCGAAATTGACTATTCCAACCCCCAATTATGGGTAAATAGTACCGGGCAGATCAAGCTCATTAGGTATGGTAGGCAATTGATCTAGGGGAAGGAAAACCCTCACCAAAAAACTGGGAAGTTGGAGCTCGTAAATCTTGACAGGACAGACAGTACACATAGGAGAAGGAAACTACCAAAAAGAAAGAGGTCAGCCCGGGCAGCGCATCAGTGGCTATCAAGTCCCAAGCAAACGGAATGGCAAGGATACTAAAAGTGTGGCGCGAAAGACCATTAAGTGGTGGGAAATGTCACGGGAACACAGCCAGAGCATATAGAGACAGAGTGACATCAGAGTATGAGAAATGTCGGCCAATAATAGGAACTGTGGAGGAAGAGTGAAAGCACTTTAAGGACGCCTTCATTGGATCAGCAGAGGAGCTATGTGGCAGAACATCTGGTAAGGGAGGAGCTTCCTTGAAGTGAAAAGAAATAGAAGGGTTCAAAGGGAATGGAGGACAACCGGGCATTGCCATACAGCAGCTGTATGGACAGAAAAAGAAGGCAGCTAGGAGAGCTGTGGATAAAGCAGAGAGCATTTGAAGAGGAGCTATACAGAAAGCTAGATGAGGACAGTGGAAAGAAGGTGATATAGAATATGGCTCGAGAGAGAGACGAGGACAGCAAATATGTAAAAACTGGAAATGTGTTTAAGGACAAGAATGGATAGTTAGTTACGGAAAGGAAAGATGTGCTACAGGTCTGGGAAGAGTATTTCAAGACTCTGCTGAACCAACAAGAAAGCAAAGAACTAGATCTGCCAAATGCAGTAGAGGGAGAAGTAAAGGTGAAGGAGTATGTGGACGAAGAGGTAGAGAGAGCAATGAAGAAGATGAAGAAATGACGGGCGACTGGTATGGATGAAGTACGGGTGGAAATGCTGGTGGTGGCCGAACGCGTGGGAATCTGGTGGACAAGAAGATTGTTGAATACCTGCATGAGAGAGGGTATAAGATATTCTCCAGAAACTACTGTATGCCGACGATTTAGTGGTGGTAGCGGGCGGGGAAGCAGATTTACAGGAACAACTGATAGGGTGGAAGGAAATCTTCAGCAAACACGGACTGAAAGTGAATCTGGAGAAGACAGAGATGCTGAAGGTTGGGCAACAAAGCAAAGAATTGGAAATACACATGGAGGTGAAGAAACTAAAATAAAGAGATAATGTTGTATACCTCGGCGGAGCGGTATGTGGAGTTGGCTCCTCAGAGATAGAAATTCGCAGGCGAATACAAGCACGGGCGAAAGCATGGAGGAAAGTAGAAGGTGCGATGGGAGACAGGCACATATCGCGTAAACTCGAGGGAAAGGTACTATGCGCCTGTGTGACACCAGCCTACATATATGGCCTAGAGAATATAGCAATGACAGAGGTACAACAGGAGAGGGTACAAGTGTGCGAAAACAACCGGGTTTATCGATTTACTGGGGTAACGAGAATATATACGCGAAGAGTGGAAGAGCTGTGGGAGGATGTTGGTGTGAAAGAAAGTTTCACGAAGAAGTTGGTGAGAAGTCGGTTGAACTGGGCAGTACATGTGAAGCGATTGGGAGAAGAAAGGATGACAAAGAAAGCAGATGCCCGGAGAGTGGAGGGGAAAAGAAGACGAGGGCGACCGAGACTGAGGTGGGAGGATTGCGTGAAGAGAGACCTGGAGGGCTGGAAAGGGGCACGGAGAACGGAGGAAAAGAACAAAAGACCGAGGAGAATGGAGAAGGATGGTAGAGAAAGTAGTGGAAGTGCGATGAGAAGGAAGAAAAAAAATGTCGACATATCCTAGCCAGCCTCATCCCTGAAGACAGGGAACGACGAGGAGAACAACATTGATACAATGCAATACCGTATGTCTTCGGAGGTAATAACATGTAATGCTGCTGTTTGCCCATTATTAGATTAATTTGCTGAGAATGTCGTAGCGCATGTCAAGGACGCATTTGCCAAGTACTTTAACTGTGCGCGACGGGGGCCTCGTACGAATTCATTGTGACTGCTTGACTTGGATGACTCGGATCTGTATATGGTATCGTCAGTCCAAAGTCGGGTGTCGCAGTGGGGAACCTTTTAAATGTTCGTGTTCATCAGAGGCGCATGTGCCTGGCTAGCCGCCACACATTTATATGATCGTGTTCATCAGAGGCGCATGTGTCAGCTAGGCTAGCCGTCACACCCTTCTCTCATTTTGAATGTTCATGCGCATGGTGTTGGTGTGGCTCTGTATAAGTGCCAGTGTTTCGTCACATGCGGGTGTATGTGTGGCCACCAACGTGGGTGTAGGTGTGACCTCTAACGTGGATGTTGGTGTGGCCTCAAACATGAGTGTCAGTGTTTCATCACACGCGAATGTTGGTGTCGCGTCTAACGTTGTGATTGTCAGTGTTTCATCACAGTAATTCACACGCGGGTGTTAGTTTGACCTCCAACGTGAGTGTTGCCGCGGCCTCCAACACAGGTGCAGGTATGGCCTTCAATGCGAATGTTTGTGTGGCCACCAAGGTAGGGGTTGCCTCGGCCTCTAACAATGGTGTTAGTTAACGAGCAATAATGTCCAGCGGAACATACACGTCGTTCAATGCCGCATACGACAATAGTTGGTATGTGGCGTGTTGTCGAAGATATGTTGGAAATCTCTCAGCGCGGCAATATAGTTGTGGTCGACATAGCCACCTTCTACTGTCCTGTCGATAAATGTCTTGTCGACGGTAAGTTCTTATATATCGCTGTATCCAGTCCTCAGGACTGCTGAAAGTGTTTTACACTTTACTCCCTGGTAAACCTTTTCAATCGAACACCCTCTCGACTTCTCTAGGAAGCTTCCAGCCACGCTGCAATTAATGCGCGAAGACTATTCGTACACAAATATCCATCACTGTCTAATCCTCTCTCTATAGCCAGGTACTCATTAATACAGCTGAGTGAACTGGAACAACGTATAGTGAACTAACTTGCCCAACGTTCGATACCGCCGCAAAGGATTCAAACCAAGGTTCTGTCGGTTGAGAATACAAAACTCTAGCCACTGCACCACAGAGCTATTACAATATAATATTATATATATATATATATATATATAGTTATGGTTGATGACCACATTGATATAGGTGTGGTGGATGACCACATTCTAACGTCCAGTCGATATAATGTCTTGTCGACATTTATATAGTTGTGGTGGATGACCACATTCTAACGTCCTGTCGATATATGTCTTGTCGACATTCATATAGTTGTGGTGGATGACCATCTTCTGACGACATACATACAGTTCTAGTCGATAAGACCACCTTCTAATGTCCTGTTGGTGTATGTCCTGTCGGCAGTTGTAACATGTGTGATGTGTGTATGTCCTGTCCTCAGTCATATACCTGTGTGTATGTCCTTCTCAGCAGTCATATAGTTGTGTGCCATATGGCCTTTTCGTAATGTCAAATGTCCGGTCGGTGTATATCCTGTCGGCAGTCATATTGGTGTGGTCGATATGGCCACTTTCTAATGACCGGTCGGTGTATGTCCTTTCGGTAGTTATATAGTTGTGGCCGATATAACCACCAGCTATTGTCCTGTCAATACATGTCCTTGACGGTAGTCGCTTAGTTGTGATCGATATGGCCAACTGAATGAATCTACTGTCTCGGCTAAATTAGGTGTTGGTGCGTTCTCCAACGTAGATGTTGGAAAACTGCCCCAGTAGCGCTCATTTGGTTACGCGATATATCTGTAGAGTGGTCATTACCCGATAGGTGGGACAACGACCTGTCTTGTTGGCCCTGGCCACTACTCCAGGTTGGGTAGAGGTAGGTTGGATCCCTGGCCTACAAGGGTTATCCTACTTAGTTGAACGGTAGTGTACCCGCCCCATCACCATTGTATGTGGGACACGCATACAAATCACATGACCTAGGGCAGGGACTACGATTATAGTCATCACGTTCATGTTTGAGACGTCCCCGGTGACGCACATAGTCACTGTCGCCATCACGGGGTATTCGCCTATTCTTGTGGCGATTACTGTATCGGTGTTCACGACGTCGTTTAGGACTGTGCCCGCGACCTCGACAAGATACACGAGTGTCTTCACAGACTGGTGTTGCAGTTGCTGCTGCTACTTTAGCAGCTACTGTGCCGGCGTCGGCGTCGACGTCGACGTCGATGACTAGTGTCCCCTGCCACCGCACTCAAAATATGTGAGAGGGGATTGGCTCTTGTTAGCGCATTCCCGGGAACTATGACCCGAACCTGCATATGTGAAACGGCGGTCACCTGTAAGAGTGGTTGTTTGTGGAATGGTGGTTTGTGTCAGCTGTTTAATCACCCCTTCGACCAGACGGCTCACATCCACGTCAGCCTTCTCCGGCTCAGCACACCTGGATGCCACTTGACGGGTGGACATGTATCGACTGCCGAATGTACGAGATGTGCACTGGATGTGCATGACCTATTCAACAGCGTCAACGATACGCGCTGGATTCTTAAATTCCATCGTCTCTTGCATCGTCTCTCTTTTAAAACAACCGTGCATACAAGTTTAACTATTCACAGACTACACAATGTAAATATCGATTAATGTGATTCACGATAGACTAATACATTTAAATCAAGTTTACACATTTTATCATATGTTGATATTTCAGTTGTCTCTGTTACTTTTATACCAGTGATACAGTTATGGTAATAAGACTTGTGTTGTAAGAAGTCCTAGTATAACACAATTAATTGTATACGAATTCACAGCATAGGCGTTTGAATACTGGAATGCTCGGTTTGCAGCTTCTACACACCGCGCTGTTGTCGGTCGTGACATCAGAAAACGGAGAGGGGGCTCAGTTAGACATTTGGTGTGCTGACGCTCCATTTGTTGATACGCGGAATCACAGTTTGACTTATATGGGCATAAATGTCGCGTCACGCAATCGGCGCAACAGAATAAATCGCTTATAATTCAAAATAAACCGCCGTTGGATCGCAATAACGCATATATGTCTCCTCAGCTACTTTTAAACGTATTTTTCAGTAAGCATCAGATTCGTGTGTATCAATATTATAATTCGTTATCTCGACATATCCAGGTTATTTGGAATCATTTCCACGACTCACAGTGAACCATGTTGATTTTTACTCGATTTGACCTATGAACTTTAAAAACTGTGATTGCGTGTATTCATGATATGATGCAGTTTCTGCTCGTAGGTTGAAACTCTGATGACCCTCACCAAAACCATCTTCAAAACCCACTCTAAATATCGGGGGTTCAATACCCACAACCCGCTCTCGGGTTCCTACAACTAAGCACAGTGGTTGTGGTACCTGAGGGATATAGTGATGCCGCTGGTTTTCATTGCGGTTTGGTACGCATCTGAAAGATCGTTTCCTATCAACCGAAATGATGCGTGAACACATAAGATGACGCTGTGGTTACGCAGCGCCCTCTACAGACGGAGGTCTGCGTTAGAGCGTGTTTATTGATACATGGCATACAGTTCGTTATGTTTGTTTCGTTAAAAGTAATCAGCTGTATGGTTTAAGAGGTTTTACGATAACCTACACGTGTTAACACATATACGCACGCACGCACGGACGCACGCACAAACACACACAAATACCACACACGCACGCACACACACACACACACACACACACACACAAACAAAACACTCACAAACGCGGGTGACGTTGTTACAATGCTATTTTTTACACAAATTTGAACTAAAATTGTAGCTAATAGCAGCGGAAATGTTACATCTCCAACAAAGTCCTCAAAAAGAAACACGAAACATAATTCCTGATAACCAGTCTGAATGTAGTCAAGGTACCCATAATATTCCTCGGACACCCTAGATATACTGTTTGTGTGTCGTTTGTTATAATTCCTCAAGCTCTGTAAACAAAAATTCCTTAGAAAGAAGGCAAGAATTATGGTATGCTAACGGACTGACGGTGACCGTGGATGCACACGCACGTCAATTAAGCTACTTCAAAAACAATTAACCCCAAAAAGAGGGGCGAAGGAAACGCATACAAGTTGAAATAATACCAAACAATTTTGATTTTTTAATGATATATATATTTATTCAAATACAACACAAAGGGACTTAATTCAACGACAAGCAACTTGAAATGTATGGTTGTATATCAAAAGATAACCTTTTTTATAATACAATGTAGGCAGACATGGGATTGTACTGGTGTTAATAATATTTGCAAAAGATGACAAACTTTAAAGCCACATTGACATATACTTCGACAGTACCTGGGTGATCTGCTCGTTCGTCAGCCCCAGATCGAAATACAGGATTCGTTTCATTGCCATGACACTTTGCAAGGAAGCGATGGTGTCCACCGACTCCAAGAGGTGATTCGCATTAGCGGCTGTCACAAACACGAAATCGGTCATCTTGTTTGACGTTAGCGTGATGAACGATCTAGTTGAGGGCAGATGTTGTTTAACAAGATTTAACAAGATTGCCACCCAGAGAATTAACTGTAGGTGGCAGGTGGACAAGGAAGCCCATTGGCTTATCGAGAGTCCGACCCTTTTATCTATGTGTATCCCGCCCTTCTGAGGTATGTGTCGATTTTATTTTTAAACATATTCACGCTATTAGCACCCACACAATCAGCAGATAATCTGTTCCATTCATTTACAGTCCTTTGTGAAAATGAGAACTTTCTGATATCTAATCTATCTGCTCCTTTGCTAATGTAACTTTATGTCCTCTTGTCCTTCTATCTTTCTTAACTGAGAAAAAAATTGTTTATCAATATTTTCATAACAATTCATTATATTAAACACTTCTATCTGATCTCCTCTCAATCTCCTGGTCTCTAGTGTTGTTAAACCGCATTTTTAGGCGTATTTCGTAACTGAGATCCCTCAGTTTTGGTATCATTTTAGTTGCTCTCCTCTGCACTTTTTCTAGCTTATCTATGTCCTTCCTGCGATATAGCCTCCACGCTTGAATACAATATTCTAAATGAGGCCTAACTATTGTTTTGTACAGCGGTATTATTAGCTCTTTTTTCTTATACGTTATGTTTCGCCTAATTAATCGAAGGATTTGATTTCCCTTTGAAGCTGCAATTCCGCAATGCTCTGAAACCTTCACATCAGCACTAATGGTTAACCCTAAGTCCTTTTCTTTTACAGTAGTACTTAGTACAGTACCCCCATTGTATATTCTACCTCTTCGTTCCCATGCCCTGCGTGGAGGCATTTACATTTCCCAAAATTGAACAGCATTTGCCAGTTTTCAGACCATTTGATCAACTTGTCAAGATTATCTTGTAAATGTTGTCTATCTCCATCACTTTTAATCCTTCTAAACACGTTTGTATCATTCGCAAATGTTAACACCTTGCTTGTTATTTCATTATCCAAATCGTTGATATATATTAAGAATAATATAGGTCCTAGTACTGATCCCTGTGGTACCCCACTCAATACCGAATTCCAGTTTGAAGCCTCCCCATCAACTACTACACGTTGTCTTCTGTCAATCAGCCATTTTTCTATCCAGTTTATTATACCATTTCCTATGCCGTGGGCCTTTACTTTAAGCAGTAATCATTGATGTGGTACTTTGTTGAAAGCTTTTTGAAAATCTAAGTAGACGATATCTACGTGTGATCCCTCATCTACCCACTCAGTGATGTCTTCCAAAAACATAACATATTTGTTAATCATGACCTCGCTTTAAAAATACTCATGTTGAGATGGGTTTATAAAGTTATGTTTAACAAGAAAATCCACCATATGATCTTTAATTAGTCTTTCTAATAATTTGCAAATCACTGATGTTAAACTCACTGGTCTATAGTACTCTGACTTGTTTCTCGAACCTTTTTTAAATAACGGTATAATGTTTGCCTCTTTCCATTATAAAGGAACCACTCCCTCTTCTAATGACAAATTGAAAACCGTTGCAAGCGGTACGCTAATCTGTTACACAAATTCAAATAGTAGTTTGGGCGGAGTCCCATCCACTCCATGTGATTTATTATCCTTCATAGCCCTTATTTTCTTAGCTACCATTTCCGGGGTTACAATTAATTGTCCTAAATAGTCTGAATCTGCCTCCTTGAACTTAGCCTCTGGTACTGGCAGTGAACTAATATCTTCTCTGGTAAACACTGAACTAAAGTACTCATTCAGGTCTTCTGCCATTAAGAATCCCTCTGATATTATATTTCCAGCACTATCTTCTAGAGGACCGACCTTATCTTGAATTGTCTGTTTGCTTCGAACATACGCATACAAACTCTTTTTATATTACTAGCTAAATATTTTTCATAGCTTCTCTTTGAATATATAATTTCAGCTGTAGCTTGGTTAAGTGCTTTTTTATAACTGTTGTAGTCTTGTTCATTTCCAGTACATCTATATGACTTCCACATCATTTGTTTATACTTAATTTTTCTAATGGCATCTTTCGATAAGTGTTTCTTTTTGGACCGTTTCCCTTGTTTTAGAAGGGTACACATTTATTGACTATGCACTTAATTTCACTCTTTAATATATTCCAGCATTCTGTTGTTGTCTTAATTTTCAGTGTGTTATTCCAGTCTATCTTTGCTAAATATTTTCTCATGTCCTTATACCTTACTTTGTGGGCATTTCTCCTATACTGCTTTTTACTATTCCTTTTTTATTTTACTTTGATGGTAAAATGTATCTGGTTGTGATCACTACTCCCCAGTGGCTCACATATCTTGACATTGTCAACTAATTCATTCTGTGAGGACAAAATTATGTCTAACACATTCTCACCCCTGGTTGGTTCTAGCACATGTTGAGACAGGAAAGTATCTTGAACTAAAACTAAAAACATGTGGTCCTCACTCCCTATGTTACACCAAACAGCTTCTTCGCAATCTGCTTCTCTTTCTAATTTTATTTCATAAGCATGGATCCTGGATTTTGATATATAAAATAACTCCACCTCCATTTCTTCGTATTCTGTCTTTCCTAAACATTACATATCCTGTCAGTCCCAATTCGGCATCTGATATATCGGTGGTGGTCCAGGATTCGGTTATACCTATTATGTGAGGGTCAATATCTTCTACCATAATGTTTAATTCCTTTCTTTTGTTTACTATACTCCTTGCATTTAAACAAACACATTTATATCCAGCTTCAAAAAGAGTTTTCCAGACTGCTCTTTGCTGATTTATTTGTGCTGTTTTTATCTATGCCTCCAGTTTCAGGCTTTTCTGTGAGTCCCCCCTGCGAATCTAGTTTAAATAGATGCAACCTGTCCCACTGTCAACAGATCGCAGCAGGTTCTCTGAGAAAACTGCTGCCCCCTTTCCACTAAGATGGAGGCCATCTCTCATGTACATATCTTCCCTCCCAACAAAGTATCCCCATAAATCTATGAATCCCACCTCGTCTTCTTCACTCATCTGCTCAACTAGTGCGTTGATCGCCATCCTCTTGCAGTTTCTATACGTTGCCCCCCTTCCTCCCATTACTGGCAAAATTCCTGACAGAATAACCTGTTCAACTCTTGTCTTCTTTAGCTTCCTCACTAACTGTCTATACTTCTGTACTATCGCAGTTGTTCCCTCCCTGTCTGCATTATTTGTTCCTACATGTACTAGTATAGACCCCCCCTTGCCATGTCCCAATACCTTCTCTACCCTGTCAGTCACATGTTCAATCCTAGCCCCCGGTAGACAAACAACAACGTCTTTCCCCTCGCTCAGTGTCTTGTCCGTCTTTCTCGTAATGGAGTCGCCCATAAACACCCTCTCTTTCCTCATTGCCCCCTCAATCACTGCCTTAGAATAGCTCCTTCTTTGGTTTGCATCTGTCTGGTTGTTGTCTTTCCCTACTGTCGTCTTCTCTCCTGTCACATTTTCTTCCGATCCATTCTTTCCTGTCACTTTTTATCTTGTCACCTTTCCTCCTGTCAGCGTCCCTTTTATCGATTTATCTTATATCACATTTGCTCTCACTTCCTTTCGTCCCATCTCATTTTCTTCTCTCCTCTCCCGTCCCATCTTCCCTCCCTCTTTCTCTACGGTCACTTTCTTCCCTGTCACCTTCACGCTTGTCACGTTTTCCGTTGTCGATTTTCCAATGTATTCCCCTCCAATCACCTTTCCTCCTCTGAATCTCCTTTCCTCGGTTTTCTTGCCACTGCTATTCTCCTTCAGTATTCTCACCTCTCTCCCTGTCGTCTCTCTCCATTCGGCCTGCCTCCTTGCTAATTCCCATCTCCATTCCCTTCACAATATCTGTCAACCTAACTATCTCCTTCTGCAGACACTCTACCTTCCAACACCAAATGCACTGAAAGGTGAATCCTTCCTCCATGGTTTCTGCCCATGACTTCCCACAGCCGGACAATGCAAAATCTACCCAGATGTGGCAGTGTTCGCACACCAAGTGTCGCTTTGCCTTGACTTGCCGCTTGCAAAGCGCCATATCCCGATCAGAATTTATTTAATAACTTAACTAACTTAGTCTTTATAAAGTATTACAGCACACTTTAGGTTACAAATTTCAATTACACAGCCGACTATTTATCCTGTCACGAACGCTAACATTACTATTATTATTATTACGTTGTCGCATCGAAGAGACAGTCTGTCCAAAGCAACCGTTGTAGCAGTAGCTGGTGTGTTTGTTTTTCTCTCCTGTGTTGTCATTGACCAACATAAATTATTGGTGTTTTTGACATTTGAAATTATATTATTTTACTTCAGTGAAATAACATTTATACATTTCAAATTAATATTCTAGTATTAAGAACAGCAATTATAAATAAATGGTAATAAAGGCGGAACGGACATAGCACATGGTATACTAAATGTTAATAAATGACGAACGAACATAGGACATGGTATGCTAAATGTTAATAAATGGGAACGGACATAGTACATGGTATAACGGAAACAGTACATGATATGCTAGATATGACATATGTCAATAACGCCTCTTAGGGGCCGACCCACTACACACGGGCGGATCAAGACCAGGAGAAGCACGTTTAGTTATTTGGTTTATACACACACGGACACGCCCAAGCATACTCACACACGCGCACCCACTCACATGCACATGCGTGCGCACAAACAATCTCTCTCACACACTCCCACATGCACATCCGCGCGCACAAACATTCTCACACGCATAACCAAACACATTCACACGCACGCACGCATATGCACGCACGCATACACACACACACACACACACACACACACACACACACACACACACACACATACAGCACCACTTCTGTGACTTGCCTCCCTGAAAACAGTGAGTACTGCAGTGACGAGAAGGATGCAGATTACCGTCCATAAGAATCGACGTCCCATGCTAATATGTAGCGAGCCAAGTCGTCAAACACAGTCCGAAATACCGGCGACATGCAACAAGTGGTGACAGGTGATGTGAAATTTAATAAGTAATGTTTACTGAATTTTCAATGGGAGGAGGACTATGTCCTAAAAGGACACTTCTAAATGTCAAAAAAGGGCAATTTATGCATTATTACTGATTATTTGCATAACACTTAGATATGTGTGACAGCTTTACACATGTATGTCGGTTTGTTGTAATCCACATATTTGCACATTAAAGATCATCTCGGTATGAAAATAAGTGATACGTATATATATCACCGAAAAAACTCGGTTTTATTACAATCACGTAGACATACAAACATGTCACATCTCCGGCAACCCAGTCCGTTTGACATGCGTCTCAATTTCATTAAATGAGCCCCGTTTTGTGGTCTTCTGCAGGAATTTGACGACAGCGGATCGAGGATCACAGTAGGCAGTGACCACACCAATCAGTGCCACTATGAGGCCGGCGTTTCTCGTGTCCTCGCCCATACTTGCACGATGATTATTGACAACGAAGTTGTGGTGGCTCACGATCGCTTCGGTCTGCATAAAATGTGGACTCATGCAAGCCAGAGATGCCAACGCCTTCTGAACTGAACCTGTGGTGACTTGCAGAAGTTGGTGCAGTCTAACAGACATCTTACAACAGACATGACAGCCATCAGGAAGGAATGCCACATTCATTATGTTCTCTCATTGTTCGGCTGCCCAGTCAGCTTTGTCAGATATCTCCTTGACGGCGCACACGCCATGCTCAATGCCGTTTTCATAGCAACGAACACACTGTTACCATCCGTCCACTTACAACCTTGTGGCCCATCATTTGCCTGCCACAGCTGCCATTAATCTGCACACTTTGAGACAGACGAACTTTCTTTAGCTCGTAATTGACACCCAGAATGATTATGGCAGTTGGGATACATGTAGTGTAGGTCGTTAGACGCAGGTGTAAATGGAACAGATTCCACATCTGCGCCATTTTCTCTCATAGCTGCCAAGAGATAGTCTGCTGTCAAACAAACCAGACATCGCATCGGCCATGACGAGGTACACGACATTTCTCATATGGACGAGGACATATTAATCTTTTATACAATATATTAACATCTTCATACGCATGTGGTAAAGGACGTGGACATACAGTCTAATTTGATGAGCAAATGTTTAGAAAATTATCAGTTGACGTTGAACTCTTTGACGTTCACCCACAACGTAGTAGCCGGATTGGCCTCAGATGTTTCTGGTCAGGAGTCTGGACAAACCGTGATTTCAAATCAGCTGGTATATAAAGAATGGTAACCGACTAAAAGGTAAGTTTTTATTTTACATGTTTCCACTTAGATATTTTCATACAAATTATCTTAAGTTATAATTATGAGCAGTCATTTTGTGACAAGTGGTGATACAATAACATCAGGACATCAAGCTAATCTAATCAAGAAAATGATTGTTTTCCCGTCAGCAACATTTCTATCGCGCAGTAAACAATTCAGCCACCCCGCCTTTAGCAATTTGCACGGCGTTAAGCGTGACCAAGCACGAAACTCGATCTTCTTGTGTTTACTCTTTATTTTTGCGGCTGCGGCGCTTCGTATTCTCCGCGTACACATTACTGCGATTATATGTACATATATTATTAAACACGTGCGTGATACGAGGGAGAGCGGTGAGTAATGCACAATGCGACGTTCTAAGAGTGTTTCCTGTTCCATGCTCCCCTTAGTGATGACAATAACAGCAACAATCTGCTATGGCGCCTATATCATCCGGACCCTGAACTCACAGGCTCAACTTACAAGAACCTTTAGGTAAAAGTAAGAACAGGGACGAGCAAGAATCATTATTGGAGAAACTAACCGTCGACGATTTAAGGTGGGAATGCAATTTCAAACAAATAAGTCTTTAATTTGTTTACGTAAGGTAGCCGTAGCACCAGATGATCCTATAGTAATGAATTGTAGCTCTTATTGAATATTTTGAATACCAAACAAATTGTGTCTAAATCTATACACTACGATAATAGGAAATATTCTAGTTAAAAGGTTTTCTAAACGGTTTATCTAACTATAATTGAGCCAGCGTATTTATGTGTGTACGTGGGTGTGTTAACATTTTCCTTCTAGAAGCCTTGCATCTCGAGTTGCAAATTTCCATGTGTTCTTCGTCAATACCTCGAATCAAGTGGTCGCGCGGCTAAGTCGCTTCGCAACGAACCGAACCTGTTGATTACCTGACTATTTACACAGAAGAATGTAAGGAGTTAAAATTTAAATTGGCTAGAGCAGAAAAATGTGTGAATGTTTAAGGCACCGGATGGCGCTTTGATCGTGACGTCAGGTCTTCGAGACATCTTGTGATAAATGATGTAACGCCCTCTTTTATCGATTTAAAGGAAACTCATTCAAAGAGACGAGTTAAGCGACTTTCGGACGTAAGTCGCTCAACTAAACCGTAACTTAGCGGGTTTAGTTAAGAGACTTACCTATCAGATTTATGCTCCGTTCACAAAGAGAGTAAGTGATTTAAATCAGTGACTTAACTTCACGTACGACAATTGCGTAGCTTGGAACAATTGTAGGAAGGACACGTGGCGTTGAGAACAATTGATGTATCTAGTACGTCGCGGTTTGTCTAAGTCACAATCAAAAATTTGCGCGTGACCACTGAAAGAAGGACAACGGACCTGAGAAAAGTGGTTGGAATACAATGCAGTGTAACCGGGGAATTATTGAGAAACAGGATGAGATGGACAGGCCACTTGGCAAGGATTGATGCCGGAAAAAAAGCAGAGACCAGAGGCGGAACAACACAAAGGACATAGGAAAAGGGGAAGGCCGCACCTGAGATGGGAGGACTGCGTGAGGAGGAACATGGGAAGATCAGGGGATGATGAAAGATGGAGAGAGGGAGCGATGAACAGAAAACTTTACAAGGAAAAGATACAGCGAATGGCTCAGTAATAATGTACCTGATCCTCACCCATGTACAGCAGGGAACAAGGAGGAGAGCAACTCCGTCAAGCTAGTACTACTACTATTACTACTACTACTACTACTACTACTACTACTACTAATACTACTACTCCTACTACTACTTCTACTACTACTACTACCACTACTACTATTACTAATACTAATAATACTACTATTACTATTACTACTACTACTACCATTATTACTATTACCACTATTAATACCACTACTACTACTACTACTACCATTACTACTATTACCACTATTAAAATACCACTACTACTACTAGTACTATTACTAATACTACAACAACTACTTCTACTACTACTTCTGCTGCTACTACTACTGCTGCAACTGCTGCTTCTGCTGCTTCAGCTGCTGCTGCTGCTGCTACTCCTTCAGCTGCTGCTGTTGCTGCTAATAATAATAATACTAATAATACCGTTGTTTCTCATACTCCAACCCAAAAATAAAATCCTAGAAAATCCGATATGAGATGCACCCACTTGGCAATATCTGTGAGCTGTATTTTGTTGACGTCAGCACCGAGCGACCTAGCCATTTATGGTTGACATTTACGATACATTTGATCCTATGGGAGTCCACACTACTTGCGTCTGTCAGTGCGGAATTGTTCGTGGATGGATGTTAAATATGTGGTGCATTCGATATAAACAGTTCGTTCGTGAAGCTGTAGTCATTCAGAAAGAGAACAACGTTGGTGATATCGCATTTAACTTGGTCTGTAACACAGTTACTACATAGGTAAGGACATTTGTTTTACATGCTTTGCATTAATGTTTGATGTTCGGGAGTCTTTTCCGATCTCAGTAACTTAGACAAATTTGAGGTGATTGTGGTTCGTATTCAATGTTGACTGGTATGCATGCCGTTGCTTTTATTATCCCTTTTAAATGGAGAAACCAGTTAACAATTGAGAGGAATGGAAGAACTGTGTTTACCACTTCCGGTTGATAAGACAGTGTTCGGGGTTTAGACGCGAACAACACCGGGTATGTTTTGGATACACACATGACTCTCGACATTGGGGATTAATATCTTCCGTTACTTGAATGATCATAATGTTAATTTTGGTTTCATCTTCTTAATTAAGGATGTGTCAGATGCAATGACATGCACCCTGAAAATGACCAGTGTTTGAAATTACTGACAACCGGGAGGCCAGAGACCGTCAAACATTTCGTTGGGGTGGTAACTTTGAAAAAGTGCCGGCCCGCAAGACCGGCAATTGTTTTAAAGAAAATAATGGAGCACTGATCTAGTACCCGGGCCAACCTCGATTTCGTCATTATAACTAACGTTTGCCTAAATTTGATACTTCAGTGGTTTAGCTCTATCATTCAAGATCATCCCAGACATATTTATATTACGAAAATATTGCGTCTTAGCACACTTTTGAAGCTCAAAGGGCGACCCGGTTTTCTTCTGTCTGTGCCGCTCTTTCAAAAGTACGCTAAGACGCGATATTTTTGTAACGTAAACATGCATGAGATGATGTTGAATAATGGCAATAATTAGTAATCAAAATTAGGCAAAAATGTTGTTATGACGACGAAATCGAGGTGGGTCTGGATACTAGACAAGTGCGAACAATTGTGACATGTGTGTACTTCCGAACGGGAAATTTAACGTAAGCGTGGTTCAAAAACAAGTTGGAAGACAATAAAATGTCGAGCTGATCAATGCTGACACACCGATGGAATTTAGTTTCGTAGTACTGGCAGTGTCAGCTATCATCACCGTCTAGCTGGATTCGCCCAACATGGCTGACTGCAAACCAGTATCAGCTATCCACCTGTAGAATACATCCGGCGCGAGGATGCCCAACTTCAAATCCGAGTTGGACTCGGACAGTTAGTCATTGTTCGAGTTCAACTAAGATTCAGCTGCAGTCACTGTCAATAGCTGGAGCAAATGTTTCTTAGAGTCTGACTGTGCCGTTGCTCATGCAGATGCTGGCAACAGTTCAACACATTCCCCTGTATACATTCGTGTTGTGGTGTTTGTTGTAATTAGCAACACTGATGTTTTTTCTGTCAAAAATGAACTGTTGCCTATGTTGTTATTTTATATTCGCTGGTTCATTAATCTGAATATCGTAAATATGCAGGAGAATGAGGACATACTTAACCTGAACTAATATATTAATAATTGCCATGCGTTACAGCTGCAAATGTATATACTCGTGTAATTATGTTAATATTTGGACAACCAACTTTTCAGCTAAGATGTAGAACACTGACAGTTTAGACTCGAACAACACCGGGTATGTGTTGTATAAACACATGATTCTCGAAATTGGGGATTAGTATCTTTCGTGACTTGAATGATCATAATGTTAATGTTGGTATCGTCTCCTTAATTAAGGACGTATCAGATGCACTGACATCCACCCCGACAGTAACAGCCCTCACTGCCAACATAGGAAGGTTGGTTTGGTGGTAGTAATTTTCTGAAAAATTCTCCTTTTACGAACACTCCTTGAGTGCGACCTCATAAGACCACCAGACACACATACACCATTATTTAATGACAAACCAATTAGTGGAACGTTACAAAGTGCTTAGAACATCGAGAAAAACTAGAAAAGAAACTAAAGCGACCGGGATGCGTGTACCAGCAAACATCCACAATAGTGCTTTACGTTGCGTCTTCCGGCACCTATCCTCACACGAGATATTACATTTTGTGGCTCTCTGCAACCTACGCATTTCTAAACTTACTAAAAAATAGTGTGATTGTGTTGTGTTTTGCGTCAAATAGTGGCATTAGAACGTTTTGTTCCTAAAAGTAAAATATTGGCAATTGTGCTTTGTTTGTAGGAGAACCCAAAGTGTACAATGACCTCGCTATTATTTTGAAATAATGTAAACCTGTAGCTACTGATCGTGAAACTGAAAACATATATTTTCGAAATTGCATTCCCATCCTAAATAAATCATAGAAGTTCCCCTGCCTTAGTACTGACATTTGCTTAATGGTTATTGTGTGTCTGCTTCACAAAGAAGTCGAGATGGTATTTAATCGAACAGGTCTGCTGTGGAGTAAAATGTAAAGCGCTTTGAGCAATCCTAAGGACTGAATACTGCGCTTACCTTTACTTCCTGTGTGCCTTTCAGCTCAGATTCCTAAAGTCTAGTGAATGTTTAATAATAATAATTTTTATGGTGCTTAAATAATCGAAATCTATACTCAAAAGCAGATCAAATCAGTGTAGTTAAGAAAATATTGCGGGGTACACGCAAAATTCGTTAACATAGAAAAGAACCGCATAGGATTTAGAGTTGAAAAGTAATCTGGAAAAAACATGTATCCATTTTTGTGCAGAAAGTGGCTTTCGCTTTAGATGTTTCTAAAGCTATGGTGAATTCGCTCTAGACATGTTGGGCACAGATGCAAAAATGCGCGCTTGCCTCGAGTAAGCTTAGTCTCAAGAACAACAAGGCGATGTAGCATATTATTTGATTGAAAGTTATTGATCGAATACTACGCAAACGGCAGATTAATCAGTATTTGCCGAGTTCAACCCGTATTGTAGCCCAGTTCAACCAGTATTATCGCCTAGTTCAACCTGTATTGTGGCGAGTTCATCCCGTATTGTGGCCAAGTTCAACTTGTACTGTGTCGAGTTAATCAGTATTGGCCGAGTTTATCAAGGACGTTACATTATAATGTTTACATAATTTCAAACATCATCACTCGTCGGCACAGCCATGCCATTGTTTCAGCGCACAACAAATTTAATCGTGGGAATTTATACTAACGTCATTGCCGTTTCAAAATGTCGGTCAAAGTGTGGATATAATACTCATAGATATAACTGATAGTGTACGGAAAATGTTCAATTAATGACAAAATAATTGATTATATTTGTATTACCTTCGTATTGGCGTTTCGGGTAGCCGTATTGGTCAACACAAAGGCAATACGAATATGATAAATCAATAACATATAATATTATTTGTTATCGCCTTCGCCACAGATGGAGGACAAAAACGCAAAAGAGACTCACGTCGGTTTCTGGCAGTTGCTGAGTCAGTCGAGTGCGAAGACCGGAGTTCAGGGGGTGAGCAACATCAAAGAGGCACGCAGTCACACCAGAACTGCCTTCTGGGCCGTCGTCGTCATCGCAGGAACAGGTAGTGTGGGATTTAAGAAAACGTTTTTCATTAAAGAGAGGCAGTTCGTTCCTCTACCCGGAATCAGCCGGCGTAGTAATTAGTAGCAGGACGTATGCTGTGATGAACGTTGGAAACCCGCCTCGGTAATGTTGCCAATAAAGCTTGTTTAGAAATTATATGTTTGTTTAACATTTGAACATGCCGCGGGGTCGTAACTTTCAGATTGCGAACATTCTTATGAGCTTACTAAAACAATTTGGCGAGCCGTATACCTTCAACACAATATGTTAAAGTCTTATAGGTGACATGAACATATATTTTCTATTTTAACCACGTAAATAACATACTAACATGATGCTATTATTTAAACAGGTGTCATACATGTCAGGTTCGTTAGTTAATGCATACACGCAGTTTAATGTGTAAAAATCAGCCTATCTGACCGATATCAGAATGAAATCCCGAATGAAATAGTGTGCCTAATTGCCGCTTGGTAAAGTACTGTGACGTAATATGTGCCATAGCCCAAATATGTATCACCACTGGAAACATGGAAGAGTCGGCGTAAGATTGATTCGGATTTGGAGAGTTGTGTCGCAAATGTGAAGACTCGTAGGACTGTTGCTAATAAACAGCGATGAACCATTGGCAATAGACGTCACTCAGGAAAGTTTATGACATATACGATGATGACGACGATGTAAAAAGGAACATTTTGAGACTATCGTTGTCGCCGGTGACAAACGACAATTTCAGATTCACATTGAGTTTTATTGGAAACGAACAATACAATCATGACATTATACAGAATCATACGGATTACTTTCAACGTCAAATGCAACGTCTATACATATAACTGTATCATAGTGTAATAGTATTAATATGATGCGCGCAACTGACAGAATTGTGCAAGCCAGCCATTCACTGATTCAGTGATTTCACTGACGCTGTCGCTGTCAATGACGTCTGAGTGATTCAGAGAGTTCAGTTACTTCCGATGACAAGGCGGCTCGATTTTTAAAAACACTAATAATGTGGTTGGGCTGCTGCGATGATGTCATCCAGAGATGATAAGGCGACCCCATGGTCGGTAACAGGAACCTAAATTCATCACAATAGCCGCAATGCAGGGTGTATTGACAAGCAGGACCGACACGCCGAGTCGACATTTCGTCGCTGACAGCATCGGGAGCAGGCATTGCTTTTGTTCCACCGTTATTTGTGTATGTTCACAATCCATAGTACACTTGTGAAATATCCAATATCTGTTTAATTAGTCACACCAGTTTGCTCATCAATGGCTATATCTATCAAAATAGGTTCGGAAGTGTGTTAGATTGTTTACATGTCACATTTTAATGTGATGACATACGTAACAAATTGAAAATATACATGATGCCAGTGCAGTGACAATTGTTTAAGAGCATTTCTCAAAAGACCCACACCTCGATTTTGCATACCAGCTATACATCATGATAATGTATGATGGAGCAGCATTAGAGGTAATTTGAAATGTTTGTTGACTTACTTGACTACAACATTATTCATAGAATTGCATAAACACAACAGCTTTTTACTATACAATATATATATATATATATATACATACATACATACAATGTGTTTTGCAATATAGTAATTCTCCTAGTTAAACAAAAAATTTTTAAACAAAAAGGTTAACATCATGCATCAACAGAAAGCTAATTATTAAAATACTAACATCACTTGCTACCTGTATCTGACAGTTGATTTTTAGTGTAAATGTGTTCTGTGTAAATAATTATAGTATATATATATATTCATGATTGTGAGTAGTATTGTATAATGTTTAGTACATGTGATATGTTTCTAACGAATGAGCTTAAGCTACAGTATAAAGAAACAAAACTTATTTTTTATTATTGCAGTCCAATGAAGCATACAATATTATTAGGCATGTTGTCATTTTCCATTTCATTTTCTTGTTGATACATAAGCATGTATGCTTGACTGCTCTCTCACAGCAAGTGTCTCCAAATTCCTATTCAGCACTACCTGATGCACATTGTTCTTTACACAATGGAGAATGTGAAAGGGTTCACATGTAAGAGTTGAAGACGATAGTGTTTCCTCATCCCTTGATTTGACAGCAATAGCAATACTGAAATATAAACCAAACGTACATCAGTATAATAAAAGCAGATAACCTTATATATGTGTTGGTATTTCTAAAATCTGAGCATACAGAGGTACACTACATAATATTTGTTTAGGATTAAAATAAATATCCCCTTACCGTACTATGTTGCAGTCCAGAAATGCATAATTAAAATAAATTTATTTTAATATTATTTGATAGTTTAATTGCAGCGCAGAAAGTAACTAATCAGTGTACAGTTCAGTTGCACCATGTCATTTATGACGTAATTACGATGATGTGCTGACGAAAGTCAAAACGTATATTTCCATAACACTTTTACACTGAATGATGACATGCCAACCATGTTTATTAAGAATGGTAGCTGCCAGTTCAACACAGACATTTACCGAAGGAGTCGGACGGAAGAAAAAACGACACAATACAAAGGTGTCACGGAATTAAGCATTGCCATTGGACGCGATGTTATGACACCCAAAGTTCTACAAATTTATAATATACCCACCCAAGTATCAGTCCAGGTTATAAAAAATATAAATATCCAACGACATGGCCAAATGTAAGATTTAACAAGATTGCCACCCAGAGAATTAACTCTAGGTGGCAGGTGGACAAGGAAGCCCTTTGGCTTATCGAGAGTCCGACCCTTTTATCTATGTGTATCCCTCCCTCCTGTGTCAATTTTATGTTTACACATATTCACGCTACTAGCACCCACACAATCAACAGATAATTTGTTCCATTCATTTAGAGTCCTTTGTGAAAATGATAACTTTCTTATATCTAATCTACACTGCTACTTTGCTAATGTAAATTCATGTCCTCTAGTCCTTCAATCTTTCTTAAGTTAGAAAAAAATATTTCTATCAATATTTTCATAAACATTCATCATTTTAAACATTTCTATCTGATCTCCTCTCAATCTCCTGGTCTCTAGTGTCGTTAAACCACATTCTTTTAGGCGAATTTCATAACTAAGATCCCTCAGTTTTGGTATCATTTTAGTCGCTCCCCTCTGTACTTTTTCTAGCATATCTATGTCCTTCCTGCGATACGGCCTCCACGCTTGTATACAATATTCTAAAATATAAATGATGCCAAATTTTATATTGTATACACGCTAGAAAGACATGTTCGCGAACTGCCAAGCCAGTATTAAAAACAATCGAACCGAGGAGTTGAACGACATCGTTTGAAGCGAAGGCGAAGTGATCAACTTCAGTTAACGAACAGTCCCTTTCCATTCGCAGATGTGCGCTCCAAAAACTGACAGTTCATTGCTGGTATTGAAATATTCTGAATACTTTTGTATACGGTTAACAACGTATAACATATCTATCAAGTACAACTGATAAATATAAATGATGTGTAGAAAATAAATCGCAGGTACGCCTGCGTTTTGTTACTCTTCTTGGATTTGGCTTACCTCGACTCAAAAGTCAAAACCGAGTTGCTTCGCCTTCGCAGCACGCTTCGTTGTTTGGGGGACGTCCAACTTCATCTCTTTTTGGTGGTTCTCTTGACAATAGTCAGGATGATGGTTAATGTCACTGGTACTTGTATTATTCGAATTCACAAACTGTTGTATCTTTCACGAAACAATTACTGTCAACGTGATGACACACAAGGCGTAGCAGATACGAGTCCAACTTTCAAGTTGCGATCAGCGATGTCGAAGGCGATGAGATGGTAATCAAATTCAGTCGACTTATCTGTTTATAATGCACTCATTTTTGTTTTTGGCATTCGATGGAAAACAGTCAACTCTTCGCCGAAGCATTTCCATAGCTATCATCCAATATACAATGATTGGTTGTCATTAATCGAAGGCAACAGTACGACGACCGCTGAATAACATGGCCAACTTCGATCAGCCGCCAGCTTCTATGACACATATGACGTCACACACACGGAAACTCACGAAGGCAAAATTTCACAGGCGTTGTGTCAGGTAGCATTCTTATTTGCCTGATTTTATGAAAACTAAATGTTTCGTATTTTTGTGTAATACATGATTATCCTATTTTCTAATATATTCCATTTACTATAGCATTTATTTCAACCTGTTTATGTCACCTTTAAGAACATTCTATTGATTAATAAATGAAAACATTAGCAATAGGTTGCCTCCTCTTAATCAATTAAGTTATCTTCACACGAAATGTGTTTGTGCGGATGTTTCTAATTACGTCGCGTGCGTTTATTCCGGTATTTCTCGCGTGACTCACTGGTTCTGTTTTTTTATTCCACGTGACATCTATCTTATTGACACGATTTACATAAATAAAGCATTGACGTGTGTCATCGCCGGTGACATTTAGACGAGTTTTCCAATTACAGTAATTGTATGTTTAGCTTGAATGCACAATATAGTAATTTATGTTATCCAAATGCAGTCGATTTGAAACTGGTACGCTAACTGCAGCTGACACACAGTACGTCACACGTTTACGAAAAAATGACATTATTCGTAGTTAAATACAAATACTGCCGTAATAGGACAGGTTCGACTTATGGAATGTCAACAAACTGTAATTCGTAAACTCATCTAGAGTAATGAGGGGATATAGTATTTTTGTTCGAACCTTTTCCGCAAATGCCGAACTTTATTTTAAAGACAATCATATAATGATTATTATAGCTTACGAAACAATTGATTATTGCCAGTAATAGTCTTATGCTACAGTATATAGAGCCAGTATAAGAATTTCAAATCACTTCCGAAGTTGAAGCACTCTAGTGTGTTTTGAAATTAATTTGTAAACACATTACAGTGTTTTGAACTTAAGTTGAAAACACTCTGGTCGAGTTGAAAAACATACAAAAATAATATGTTGTAGCGAGATTTGTGTTATAAAGTCTTATATTATATATAGTGTTTTACTTTTTACGTTTATAAATTTTAGGATCGTAGTGTATCGACATTAATAGGTGAGTTGTTCAAATTAACCTTGTTTTGAACTTAGGCTTGTGACTGTTTTAAAATTAAATTGAAACCACACTAGTGTGGAAACACTACAGTAGTGTTTTCCTCGGTGGGCGTTTTGAAATTGCTACACCGGACAAATTTGCTACGTTTTATTCCTGACAATACAATTAAAATAGTTTGTTCGATGATTTAGCCAAAAGCAAAAAGATAAATACGACGACCGAGCTCGCATGTTGTAACGGGTACGAGATAGGTTTATGTTATCATGAAATGAGGCTGAAACGAACCGAACGACAGAGTCGCATTTTGGAAGAAACTTTAAATTTGCATTCGGAATTAAGCTACCATTTTAAGCTGTTTTGTAAGAATGTATATGTACACCACGAACAATATTTACTTATTTTGATCATGCTTTCTACCAAATATGTCAAATTGGCATTTTATATTGTATTAATTAAATTATACTTTTGCAAAAATTACCCGTCCGACCAACGCAAAAATAAACGTATGTCATGCCGATATAAATGTTCGTCTTTCGCAGCGTTTTTTCTTAAGTTTGCAATATATGAAAACGTTTATATACAGTTGACGAAAGTTATGTGTAATGAATAGGGCATGTTTACTCACTGGAACATTTCTATTTACAGGAGGGACTCTGTTTATTCTCTGTTTATGCTACATTCCCGGTGTATCTAGCCCCATTTAACTACTGACTGTCCACGAGTACATATTTAAAGGGAAACAAATTTTGCATTGCTTTCGTTTTATTTTCATTCGTCGTGTTTCAGTGTTCTTCGTCTCGCAGGTGACAATAGCCTGTGTCAACTACTTTGATTATCCCGTGAACACTCTGACAGTGCAACACACGGTTAAGGCCTTTGACTTCCCGGCGGTCACGTTCTGCAACATGAACCCACTGAGAGCATCGGCTGTTGGCAATTCCAAAAGCGTCGCAGGCAAGATGTTTCCGGTGAGCAGACCAATAATCTTATATATATATATATATATATAATATATATATATATATATATATAAACTGAAGACTTGTTTATTTCAAATTGCATTCCCACCCTAACCTTCCTCGTTCCGTTGTTTTAATGACGACTCTTGCTTGTCCATGTTAACGATTTTGCCCAACGATTCTTCTACGTTGCGCATCTGAGCTCAGATTCCTGGGGATTTAGGCGCTATATAGGTTTGTCATTATTAGTATTATTAAATTAATACGCTAACTTTGGATTATTGTCAGCGCATCTCCTGTCCAGTAGCCACTTTCTATATTCACACCCTTCTTTGGACCATTGGCATCTGATCTAACACTTGGAGATGTATTTAGAAAGCTCAATGTTGGTTATTTAGAGCTATTTACCTTGTTGTCTTATTATATGGATGGCATCTCTCACACGTAAGAGAACTGAGTGGTGATCACATCACCAGATGGCGCCAATGTTAACGCATGGGATGTTGAGTCATGGCAGGGCTAGTACTTGTTAATAACAGTACCAACTGATCAAAGTAAACTATTATTTTATTTCCCAAGTGATATCGTGAAGGGTGGGATTACATCAATTGGTATGTTCCGCGCTGTCGACGACTTTGTTGCACTTGTCTCGATCCACTACCATTCTATCTCCCTATCAGAAGGTCATCCCTTATCTTTCGAGATCGTTCTCATCACGTTCTAATCTCTTAGTTTCATGTTTCCTTTTATTGTACCACTCCTTTCTGTTTCCTGTGTCCGCCTACTAACTCTGTCTTCATTCATTCGGCTATCTCAACCTGCTCCCGTATACATTGATGTCCACATGTTTCTTCGTCGATCGTGTCTCTTCACTGACCCATCTTCCTTGTATTTTCTTCTGTCACTTTGGTATTCTTAGAACACAGTTGTTTTCTGTTACTTGTGGCTTCTTCTCTCCTCTCTTTCTCTCTCTCTCTCTCTCTCTCTCTCTCTCTCTCTCTCTCTCTCTCTCTCTCTCTCAATTTTCTCTTTAGCGATTTTTTCACATGTTTTTCCCACACAATACCTTCCACCTTCTCCCATGCTGCCGCTCCTGTCTGTATCCTCCTCTGTGCATCCTTACTTCACCTTACCGCAAAAGTACACAAAGCTGTTAACTTTCTTGATTGCCATTCCATCTACTGTACTATATTTCACTGTTCACGGATCCATCTTGCTTAAGCATACCTCAGATTAATTTAGAAACCATGTTTTCTGAAGATGATATTCCATTCCAATCTTCTGTGGTTCCTCCTTTGTTTCAGCTGTCACGTGATCGTCCATGTACAGTGTCTTCCCTCGCTTTCCGTCATTCCTTTAATTGTATAATTCTGAAAACAGTGAGTTCATAGCACTTCCAACCAAACACTTCAGGGATCTCTCCCTCAACTCTCACCATCGCTGTTGGGTCCTTATGCATTGCCTCCGCCATTCTTATATTTGTCACTCCAACTCTCATCCTATCTTTTGTTGAGTTCGGAAGTTTACTTTCTCCGCAACACCTTTGATTTAGAAGATGGTCGTACTGTATAACTGAGCCGCATGGAAGACTTCATTATTATCATTATTCGGCATATGGCGCAAACTAACTAAAATAATTGCTAAAATTAATTGCACGGTCAAAATCTCAACAAATTGATCAAAGAAGACAAGTTGGTGCACTCACCTTATGCAACCGGTCATACCGCAGTCATTGCTAGAATGAAATACTGTACAAATGTTATTGTGGTTAACAAGTGGTTGACCGTCAACTACCTGACCCTTATTGATATTATGGAGCAGTCATTAGAAAGCGAAAATTAATGATTATAACAGGTCAATCTGGCGATAGCAGTGTACCAGATTAATAACTGTCTGATGGCCGAAGATAATGTTACATAATAATAATAATAATAATAAATAACTTCTTAAGTGCCAATATCCTCAGACAATCCGAGCTCAGTGGCGACATAACAGTAAAGTGTCGGGTGTCCATTAAGGTGCCAATAATTATGGTGGATACAAATGACATAGGTTAGTGCATGTTGAACGTGGACACAGATAACGTTACATATATTTCCTTTTGCTTTCCCGTGAGAGAGAGAGAGAGAGAGAAAGAGAGAGAGAGGAGTAGTCTAGAACTAATCATAAAGAATGTTCACATCGTTCTACAAGAACCATTTTTGGACCAGCACTAGATATGGCCATGGCATCTCATTTTTTCGCGGGAGCCAAACTGGGTTCCTGCTGTGGCGGCCATATTTGAGAAATCCAAGATGGGTGCCGTCCAGAGTAAGTCTGTGCAATAACTTGAGAACAAAAAGTAGTAGAACCATAAATGATACCACTTTTAGGGGTTTTCGAGTATGGATAATCCATTTCCGGTGTTAGTTTGCTGATTCTAGGTCGAGGTCGCGTGATAAGGTTACATCCAAGGATTTTGGCTCAACCATACTCCCATATTTGAAGAATTCGGCCATATCCTCATCCGTACGTGATTAGAGAGAAAGGAAAAGTTGGGTGACAAGCACGGTATTTTGTTTTAGTATCCCGACTTTGCTTCCCTTCTTTCGGGGGTCTGGACAGTTGGCGAAAGTAAACACGTTGTTTCTCTTTACTTTATGTATTCCTCGTGAAGGACCTGACCAACCTCTTGGATTTTAGACAGGGACACGGCTACTTCATGCACCATCACATCACGTGTATCAAGAGCGACGAGCTCGTGACCTGTGGCTAAGAAGGGGTTGCACATTCCGTCCACCATCTTCTTGAAAGACTGCACGTCATTCACAAACCTAGACTGCAGGCTACATGCCTCTTCATGGTGACCAGTTGTTGTTGCCGTAAGTAAGTGTGAACACTCTCGAACTCTTCAATCATTCTGACGCAATCTGGACCAGCCAACATATGCAATGTTATGGCGTCTGTGTCATCATACAGGTCAGAGGCTCCACCATTGCCCTGGAGTACTTTGTTTATCTGATCTGCTCGTGGGATTGATGTTTTGCCATGAGGCTGAACTAGTGTTCGGATTTTTGGACCGTGAAGTTTCACTTGAAGTACTCCGCATACACCGTTGGATGCTTCACTGCGAACTCGACCATGTCTCACGTGAATCGGCAACCAGGGGGCGTAGTTGGAGTGGTCAAAAACAAAGAACCACGAACAAAGTTCATCGCATACCTGGACGCACAGAAGGAAGTCACCCTCTCTCAACAAGCGAGTGCACATAGCGGCACACCAATAGCTCAAACTCGGTCACTAGCGACCAATAATTGTACATGTGAACATCAGTAGGTTGCCTTTTGCTCCACATCTCGAACGATCCAGGACGCCCCTGCACATTGGACGTGTACTGAGAGTACGCATTTCGTTTCAACAGAGAGAGAGAGAGAGAGAGAGAGAGAGAGAGAAAGAGAGAGAGAGAGAGAGAGAGAGAGAGAGAGAGAGAGAGAGAGAGAGATGAGTGAAACGTGATGAGCATAGCGCGTGCACTTGATGTGATGGTCATTGAGAGCAGACTGAACGCGACCACAGGAGAGGCGTTCGCCTGATTGAGAGCAGTGTCCCAGCCAGACCCTTGTAACATCGTGCACATCATCAGTTGGCACGTATCGTCGATATGTAGGGCTCCTAGCTGCGTAATAAACTTATCCTCGCCCAGGATGTCGGGAAATTGCCACTGCAATTGTTTGCATATGACGTAGAGAAGCTGATCGGCGCCAAGGACAGGGGTCTGACAGGGGTTGATGAACTCGTTGTTTTCCTTCACTATCTTTATAGTTTGCTTCATCATAAACGGAGAGGCGGCCTTATCAGGAAATAAAGAGAGGATACCGATTTTTCACCCTTCTCCAGCTGACTCTTTTGTAACATTCCCGAAAAAAGCGTCATCTTTTACTTTAGCACCGGGGACTAGACTGTATGTTGGTCGAACCTTTCCTTCGCCGTGTCTAGACACGAATAGGTCGTCTTTGTTGATTTCGACAGGAGGAACAATCACGTAGCTATCAGGCAACTTAGGTGTTGACGTGTCAGAGAGATCAAGGTGTGATTGCCGATCGACGAACGCCAGAGTTCTCTCTCGAAAGGTGATTAGTTGCAGTAATGCAAGTCCCATGGAAATCGCCGCGTGACAACTTACCTATCTTGTTGCTGTCCAGGTTGTCTATGTCATGTATGATGAAGACAGAAACTCGCAGATTCGTGGGTAGAACAACCACTTCCTCAGCGTGTCGCTTGCAGACAGCGCGAGCGACCTGCACCTTGACTTCCATCACGCGGTCATATGAGACAGAGAGCTTAAGGCGATGGGAATTCTCTATTTGGCGCAAGAGTCTGGTGTCTCCATGCAGTTTGATTCCATGGTAGAGCGGAAATGGAGTTTCACGCTCCTTACAGTGACGGATTACGGTGTTGTCTGACGAAGATGCGTACTTGATCGTGTTGTATATCAGCAGTTGGGAAAGATGCACGCGATTTTTGTCCTAGTACCCAATGCAGCATCGCTTTCGGAATGAACCCGACTAGAGTTATCGATACTGCTATTAGCACCCTGAAGAACAACATTGAAGAAACTCAACACTGTTTCTTCTACGCGCGAATTGAGACAATGGGGCGAGAAGGAAACATTGAATGGTTCTTGTTTCTTGATGATTCGTTTTATTCCTTGGTCGATCTGCGAGGAATTGTAGGTTTGTGCTAGCACGGCAACCACCCTATTCCTGCGTCTTTACGAAACGTTATTTTCTTTGTAGACAATTTCAGGAGAGTGCTTCTTGGCTATTTTGTGTCTTATTTCAATCATTTTCAGCTGCCACATTATCCCACCTCAACATTATATGCATCAGCCATTTTGGTATCACATGACCTTATGTAGCAAGGTGATTGGCCAGATTAGGACTTAAGTACATTTCATTTGGTACCCGGGACGTACGAACATTTTACTCGTTGTAATGACGTAGGTGACAAAAATCACTATAACAGAACTTAGAGACATCTGCCATGGCCAATGAGTATATCAATGGACGTAGGATAAGCATACTGCAAGCTCGTATGCCTCAGTGTTAAGCCGACAGTGACTAGGGTACATTTTTCAATAGGAGCATCAATTGTGAAAGCATATATTGTATTTATTATTACAACACATTGACATTGATATCGTGATAAAATTTGAATAACATGCTTGCGATATAACAGTGATCCAATGGTCAAAACAAATTATTTTTGGCCAAAAAAGCCTTGAATGTGATTTTACCATGTGACCTCGACCTGGAATCGGCCAAATAACGCCAGAAATGAGTTCCTCATACTCGAAAAAACCCAAAATGGTATCTACTACTTTTGGTTATCAAGTTATTACACAGTCTTTCTCTGGACGGCGGCCATATTGAATTTGTCCAACATGGCCGCCACAGCGGGAGCTCAGATTGGCTTCCGCGACAAAAGTGAAATGTCATGGCCATATCGAATGCTGATCCAAAAATTATGCTTGTAGAAAGATGTGAATAATTTAGGTGTACCTGCCTAATCCTTATGTTTCAGTGCGTTTATTCTATGATTCCAAACCATACAGACATATAATGTTCACAAATGTCGCGTCTTATGACACTTTTGTGGCCTAAATAGCGCTCTGGTTTGAGCCAGTCTGCAACGCTGCGGCCTTTTCTTACCACGCCGCATGCTTGAAATGAGCGACAAAAGCGTATGCTGATGATAACGGACGCTCTTTTAGGCATCAAACGTGCACTAAGACGCAATATTTTATGCTGTAATATATATTTCCACCTGCAGTCATTTGCAAACGTAAACAATTCGAACGCGACGGCGCCAATCGTCCGTTCGAAGCCGCCGAACTTCCCTATAATGGACGATCATTGGGACGAGAACGGACAGCTCGTTGACTCGGCCATCGATCTCAACTTCACGACGAGGACGTCCGAGTTCCAGAGAGTTGAGCGGTTTGGTACCCTATTCAGTCGGCTGACGCGCAGGCAACGTCAGAAAGCCGGTCATCAGTTGTCCAATATGTTGTTGAGTTGTACTTGGAACGGCCGACCGTGTAACGCGAAGTAAGTGTCGATTTCCCGTACATAACCAGCGTGGCTTTATGCGCGAAGCCTGTTATTCATTATAATATACCTGTCAATTTTTTGAATTCCGGGAGATTCAACAGCGGTTCAACATGATTCACTAGTTTCGGGGAGGGGTGCTGTTGAAGATGTCTCTTCAATACGTCTCTGCACGTTTACGGTGGTGTCGCGCTGTCTCGGTTGATGACATCGGAAGACGGGTGCTGTTGGAAATGTTAAGCTAAAGTCCGGGAGATTTGCCTGTATTCCAGGAGACCGGGAGATACACCAAAAATAGAGGACACTCCCTGAAATTACGGGAGTATTGGCAGGTATATTATAAGTAAATAATAAGTAGTACTTAACTATTTTGGAAATTGGGTGTACTACTACTCAAAGATCCAATGTTGGAGATTTGGAACATGAAATAGTATTCTTATGGTTAGCCGCGTGTGTGTGGAAAGAGTGTTGTCGAGCTTGGTTTTCAGAGTTTTCCTTCTCTAGAATTACAAAGTCGACTACAGGTTACACATTTACCCCCTGTATGGGATATTTACTGCCCCTGCCATAGATACCAGGTAAAAGGGAAGAATGACTTATATGGTCTCTTCCGAAATACACAGGCAACGTGAAATGAAGGAAATGTTTCGAAACAGCGCTCGGTAGTAGGATTCAAACCCCGGTCCCCTCGACAGATAGTCCGGCGCTCTACCGCTCGGTCGGGTAGATGACGACCCCTTATATAAATCGCGTTAAACCTTAAAAATAAATATTTGGAAGAGGTTAACATGCATATCATCAATCAGTAACCGGGGGTTACCCTCCTCTGTCCTCTTAAATAACCCAAAGGAATACACAATTTTTATTTATTTATTTATTTTTAAACGGGATGCTGGGTGTCCAATGAACTTGGTACGTGGTGAATGGTGTTCATAAAATATATTGTGGAATGAAGACATTGTTCGGTTAGCGATCAGTTTCGGTAACATTTATATATGTAATCATAGAGGGTTCGCTAGAAGAAAACAAAATATTTGCGACACGATGGTGTTCATCTGAATCAGAGGGGTACGATGCTGTACTTAAAAAACATACGCTGAAATTAAAGTAAACTCGGGATTGCGAAGTTGTGGTGCCCTCCACAGAGCCGCTACTGCTGACCAATGGTGTTATTAATAATTCATACATGGGCATTCAGTAATTATTTCGGATGGTAAACCTGTAACACAAAATAAGCTATTAAATTGTGCATGAAATATATGTATCCCATCATAGTTGTACAGGAGACTGAAACATGTGAAGCCGTACGAGCCAGCCATGTTGCAACCCGACAACCTCACACGCAGCCTAATCCCCCAACAACTACACAATTGCACTAACACTACGACGTCTCACAGTGTCCTAAACGCTAGGGTCATTGTTCTGTAGAAGTCCATTGTTCATTGTAATTTGGTGGCCACCAGAATCTCTTTCAGGTTCTTGTTCTTTGAGAATGCTGTTATAAATATCGGCGTGTATATTTCTAGATACGCGGTTTGAAGCAGTTTATAGGTGGCTTTAGCCAGTTTTGCAATTGTTCGTCCCTGGTGGGAGAAGCGAATCACAAAAGGTATAATATCAAAAGAGTCCTCTCTAACATTCAGTCCCCCTGGCTGCGTAGTTTTAAGTCTTGTAATCCATTTTGATTCACAATTTCATTTGTAAATGTATTCCAATTAGTCGACGTCAGAAAATTTCCATGATTCTAAAATTGTGATTCGCAAATCGGATATTGAATGACCGGCTCCGTTAAAATGCTTGGCCACTTGTGTGTTGTTGTGATGTCGTATGTCCGATATGTGATTATTTAGACGTGTTCGTAGTTGATTGCCAGTCTCACCCACGTATCTTGCGGGACAGGCGTTGCAGGTAATTAGGTACACCACGCTGGATGTACCGCAATTGTTGATTTTGCCCTGTGTTGGCCTCCTTGTGTTGTTAATAGGTGTGAAGTCGCCATTTATATTTAAGCCTGATAAATATTGGGTAATAGATAGAGCAGACGTGGTCTAGGTGTAGCCAGTGACTCTAAATAATTTCGTTGCTTCTTGGATATGTAACCTGTTTGTCGTAGTCTGTCTAGTGTTGCCGAAATGCGCACTGCGGCTTGTGGATAGACCGGTGTGTCTAGTTTTGTATAATGTTATTTGTTCGCAAGCTGTCGATTCGTCTCTGCGATATAGTTTTCTTTCGACATGAATACTATGGCCGAGCCTTCATCAGCAGGCTTAATAATAATAGAAGGGTTTCTCTTGAGTGCCGAAATCGACGCCAATTGCAACTCTGACAAATGACCAACAATGTTCCGGTGTTTGTTATTTATCGAGCTAAAATCTTTCATTTGTTCCAATTCATAGTTAATGTCCTCGTTTTGGCAGGGCGGATTCCAGGTTAATTTTGTTGTAAAGTTCTCTTTTTCCCGTGAAAAAAATACCGTAGTTGCATATGTCTAGCAACACGCCTGACAAATGCCTGCATCATTTGTCTGTGGTGTTGGTATACATTGAAATCCGAAATTTAGCATTTCCGCCTGTGTTTTAGATAACACACATAACTACCAGAGGTAATCTCTCAGAAAAGTTTATTTCTGGCATGGCGATAATTGAGTGAGGAAAACACTTGCCTGCTTGAGCAGCCATCCTTCGCAAATTAGGGATGGTCGTCACACTTGGTTTGTTCGCTCTGTCGTTGATTCCCACTGATAGGATCACAATCTCTGGATGTGTGCCGTCTGTCTCTGCTGGATGCATCATCATCTGTTCGAGATTCCTAAGTTTGGCTCCAGGGTAGCTGTCCACTTGGATGTCTCGTTCCTTTGATTCAGTAATCCTCGAAACGTTCGAGTCACCCAGAATAACGACACGTTTTGTGATTATCGGTAACTTCCAATTCGATTTCTTGCACTTTGTGCTTCTATGTATAGGGGGCACAGTAGAAAATTGTTGAGTAGTAGTAGGCGAAGGGGGTAGTCTATGAATGAAAGAGAGAGAGAGAGAGAGGGGATAGAGGGAGAGGGAGAGAGGTAGACAGAGAGAACGATAATAACAATATGTTGGAAAGTTCCACCTGTGTCATCCAGACCATATTCGCAGGAACTTCACCCACTTCAACAACTACTTGTACGGCAACTGCTTCACGTTCAACAGTGCCTGGAACAACATGAGCTTGACCTCCACTCGCACCGGGCCGCTCTACGGTAAGCAATCCGCTTTAGTCCGGAAGACAAAGGGCATTTTTCATCTAACCCCTTTTTGTCTGATATAGTTTTTTCTTTGTTGATTATTCATCTCTGGCATGTATATACTGATATCCAGGTGGGTGTAAAGTTCTCACTCTTGGGCATTTTGATAAAATGAAAAAATCCAAAATGGCCGCCAAAATCAACTTATCATCATATCTTTGCAACCAAACAAGATACATACATGATTAAAATGTTGTTTTATATGTTTCCAGACATGAGGAATTCGAGTCCACCATAACTGATATAAAAAATGTAAAAATAAAAAATGGCGGCCATAAGTATGTTACAAATGGTTGCCGACGAAAAAAAGACTATATTTCATGTTCCGTGAACAAAAAACATAAGAACATGACAACATTTATTTTCCATGTGTTATCATATGAGGCGAATTACATAAGATCAACATTTCGTGAAATTCTTACCTTATTAAGCATCGGTCCTCTTCATCTTCATCATGTAGAACGTACTTGATGCTCTAATTTTGGCAGGTCTGTCCACCCTGGCATGCACAAAAGCAATTCCGCCTTGTCGACATTGACCGAGGAATGATTCACAGCTTGCCCAGTGACAATGTTCATCAGCCCATTTGGATGTTGCTCTGGGTCAAGTGGACCTATGCAAAGCTTAAATTTATTGCGTAGAGCTTTCCAGTCTTGATCGTCTCCTTTGATTCTTGTGGCCGTTTCTTCTTTGTGCGAAGTTTGGGCAGATGATCGATCGTTATCTCTCATCTCATTCAAGTCATCGATGACGACATGGCAGGTATGCAAGCTGTAAGCCCAGGTTTTGAGAGTTTCCGGTTTCAGAGTTATTCTAATGATCCCACTCTGTCCATGACCATACGTCATAAAGGTAGTTACAATGGCCATGTCACTGCAAATGCCATTGAACAGACCAACGTTGTGGTGTATCGTGTGCTGTCCGTTGGTGAATTGCGCACGTATGCCATCGAGTAAGCCTTCTATCGATCGTTGATAGTAGAGTGCGTACCGGGCATAGCAAACATGCCCTGCGGCAAAGAACAAAGGGACCACATCCTTCACAGTGTCAAGGTGCAAAGCCCAGTCTGCTTCTTGCTCCGCTCGAATGTATTTGAGAGAATCACGAAGACGGGCTTGATGAGATAATCCACCGAAAGCTTTGTTGTTCTGCTCTGAGATGCAGTGTCATCTAGTGCTTGTAGAGGATTACTCATGCATTCCAGATGGTGTTTGGCAAAGGCGGCCCGAAGTAGTTCATCTACCCGCATCCTGAAAACTCTGACATTCTGAGGGTATTTCTTGCTGCTCAGCATTTTCAGTACACCTCAAAATGCAACACTTGGTATTTCTACGATGTCAGTGTCAGCCATTACTGTGCCAATAGAGCCACAGTAACTCATTAGGAGGTGCATACCACTTAGTCTCAAATAGATGCTATTGAGCTGGGTCGGGTTCTCCCACTTGACGTGTAGTGCTATTCAGTAGAGTTGCTGGTCAGCTGTGAATACCACATACTCTTGTCCTACTTCACTGGACACTTGTTGCGCCTTAAAAAACTATACATTACCGTGTTGCCATAGAATTGGGTGAGGCGTGAGAACTCGAAATATACCGTTTGTCACAATTTCGCAACAATTTTATTGCGTTCTTTACATTTAACAAATGAAATGATGGTACTAAGGAATTTCTTATGTCTGAAAACATGTAAAAAGACGTATTAATCGTGTGTGTACGCTACCTGGTTAAAAATATATGACAATTTGCATAGTAGGCAACCATTTTATGCCACCATTTTTTTTCATTAATAGAATTCCTCATGTCTGGAAATATAAAACAGCATTTTAATCATGTGTGTATCTTGTCTGGTTGCAAATATATTATAATAGGTTTATTCTGGCGGCCATTTTGGATTTTTTCATTTTTTTCAAAACGCCCAAGGTGAGTGGGATGTCCACACCTCTGGATATATCCTTACATACATGCTAGACATGAATAATCAACAAAGAACAAACTATTTCAGACAAAAAGGGGTTACCCCCTCGGCTGCTGGTCTACTTCTACTCTAGTAGGAGAGTATAGCATTTTAGTTTGTATTCATATGCACGTATGCACGCTCGCGCGCGCGCGCGCACACACACACACACACACACACACACATCAATATCCACATCACACATTGTACAATAATGCAGATAATAATATTATAATACAACTGTGCGCACTTTCACAGTCATTATCGCTTAAAACACATATTATATAGTCATCTTGAAAATACACTTTTGAAACTTACATAATGTAAATTGATATTAAAACCGCACTGGCATCGACAAAATGAGGTACGAATTTAGTGCCGTAAGTATTTTAGGCTAATGAAGTGCAGGTGACCCAGTTTTGTGTATATTTCACTTCAGGTCTGTCTTTGAGGTTGTTTGTGGAGCAGTTTGAGTACGTCAAGTCGTTGTCTGACGCGGCCGGGGTGAGGCTCGTCGTCCACAACCAGACGACGATGCCCTTTCCGGAAGACGACGGCATCAGCATCGGTCCCGGCACGAAGACTGGGGTCGGCCTCAGGCGGGTTAGTTTGTCACTACTGTAGCTAAGAGGTCGTCGCATATATAGTTCGCAGTCCCTCTCTAAGAAATGTATAGCACTGCGTATTGTGTTTGTTACCACGTAGCGCGGGGGAAATAAATTGCAACAGTGGCGCCATCTATACACGATACTTTGAATAGCCAACTGTTCAGTGTCAAAATCTAGGAGACTGTGTTTTTGAAAACCTCCAACCGCACCATCTTGAGGCTCATTAAAAGCATCGAACTGCCCCTTGAGGCATCCAACTGCACTCCCTTGACTTGCCACATATAGTCCGGCATTCAAACGCCCTTTTGAAAGTGGATTGTGCATTAGGGTCCGCACGATGTTTTCTTGCATTTTTGTGACCTTCTAACCTTCTAGGTCAATAATCCGACGGGTGCCACTCGGGCACCCTTGAGCGTTTTTGTATAAACTCATTAACATGCAAATTAGTCATCGCCTTTAAAATATATACTACTTTTCTGGATATCTCGAATTGTAAACATCCAAACAATCAACATTGTGTGTCCAAACTCATGTTTTCAGGGTATCTGGTATGATTAGTGAACAAATCACAGTACGTATATTTGTGGCATGAATATGCAAATTAGTTCTGACCAATATAACTTCATGATATTTGTTGATATCTCCTCGATAGGCATGCGATAGGCACTACTTATGGAGCTGTTACACACTATTGTAAGTGTGGAGCTAAGGTCAAACAGGGTCATCATGAAATAATGAATATCCGAACTTTTGCAATACTGCGAACGTTATTAGGTTACAATAACTCTGTATCGACTTCATTTCTTCCCATCAAAATGAGATATCACTTGGAGGTTTCAGTTGTTGGAGTTTGTGTGGAGCGGCGTTCAAACAGTGTCAACGTCAAGCGATAAATGTTCGAAATTGCACCATCCCGCAAACGTTATACTGTAGCAATGGTGGCTTATAGCCTATCTACGTTTACCTACTTACTCATAACCTTGTGATGTATATTTTGAAAGCCTACTGTCTCCCCTTAAATACAGCATACCATGGGGAGCTATCAAGCGTTGCAGTAAGTGTCGAGTGAAGGTCAAGCAACGTCATCACCAAGTGATGAGTGTTCAAAACTTCGCCATTCCGCAAACGTCGTACAATTACAATGTTTGCATAATTATCTACTTCGTCTACCTACACTGGGCCATGTTATACACCTATGTGTATTGTAACCCCTTCAAAATTATTGGCCTGAAATTGTAAATTGGTGTTCTAACTGTGGAGTGAATGTTGAACAAGGTCACCATCAAAAGATACATGCATTTTTGAAATTGTGCCCTTCAGCAGATTGTAGGTGATGTTATTCTTCTACGCCATTTATGCATCATCCATGGGATGAGAAAATAGATGATGGTGGATGTCACCCTCAGTTTTTAATTTGAATGTCATTTTGAGGGTCACAACGTCAATCTTGTGTAATAATATTTGTATTAATTAACTGATATGTTCTTGTGCGCATGACAGCCTCTTTACGTCCTATGTCCCCCCCCCCAGCCATCTGGAGTGAACATCTGCTGATGAACCAGTTGACTGGTCAACTAAATAAAAGCTTGTCACGGTATGCGCTCTGAATACTGCTAAAGAGCATTCGGGGTTATTGGAATATTTTAGTGATATTATTCCTTTGACAGTATATCTTTTTCATTGCCTCGATAACGGACACCACGTACGCTGCAACTCTATTTACAGAGGGCAATGGTGATGCGTTCCAGGAGTTGAAATTCAGATTCAAATGGATGTGTGAATGATGTGGGTCCTTCGTGGTATGGAATTTGGGTTCCCCATGTATTAACAACTGGCAATGACGTGACAGGTCTTTTACCAGAGCACGATGGATGCCGTTGCCATTTTGATGAATAACGTTATTGCCTGTCCAAAAGCTTATCCAAAAGTATGCAGCTGGATATAACGGTGACAAACTCATAAATCCCAACGATCGGAAACACATTGCGAATCTTGCATGGCTTTGATCCCTTTTCCACAAAGCATTTTGCACAAGGCTCAACAGTTGCGTGCCAGGTTCTTCAAGGTCTTACTGGATGTAGCAAGTCATAATTGCACCTAGTGACGACGGCTGATGTGTCTGAAGTGTCAAACACTTCAGTTCAACCTAGATCGTGGAGCTTTGCAACCTTAATGGAGAGAAATGCAAATAGCTCCTGTCTGTTGGTAACATCGCGATGAAAGTGTTTCCAGTATATTGGCACATTGTTGTCCAATGTTACTTTCCTCAGAATCCCGTTACCACGCTTCTCTCATGCAGATTATTTGATCCTACTGGCGATGTACGTGTCCCGGTCGACGCCAATATTGTTGGAGTGATTTAAGTGCTTCATGATGTGTGGAACGAAAATGTCTGCACACTCATCAAACGTGGTGATGTTGGTTGATGCATCTTTTGACGGCGATGCTGGTTGATGCATCTTTTGAGAGTTATCTTCAACCTTCACCTTCAACCTTCACTCCTCACTTAGACGACCACTTTACAACTCTTTGCCTTGTCTCATTTTGACGGGGATACAGTACACATATAGACGTATAACATGGCCCAGTGTAGGTACACAAAATAGATATGTAAACATCGTAATTGCACAACGTCTGCGGAATAGAGCAGTTTTGAACATTCATCATTTGGTGGTGTCTTTGTTTGACCTTCACTCCACACTTACTGCACCACTTGATAGCTCCCCATGATATCCCGTATTTACGGGCAGATAGTGGGATTTCCAAAGGTATATGACGCGGCTATGAGTAGATAGGTAACGTATATAAGCCACCATTGATTTTGTATAACGTTTACGGAATGGTGTCATTTCGAACATTTATTACTTGACGGTGATACTGTTTGATCGTCGCTCCACACAAACTCCAACAACTAACACCTCCAAGTAATATCACATTTTGGCGAGAAGAAATTGTTCTTTCGCATTGTCTATAACGTGTCCATGGAAACGAAGCAGATACAGAATTGTTGTAACTTTATGAAGTGTGCCATATTGCAGAAGTTCGAATATTCATAATTTAACGGTGACTTTGTTTGACCTTAGCTCCACACTTACTATTCCGGGTAACAGCTCCATACAATAATCTTTCCAAAAATATGTGACATACCCGTTTTGTTTTTAAATAAAGTATATATGCAATCATTGTAATTGTAATACGGAAGTGCACAATTTCGAAAATTTATCATTTGACGGTGACCTTGTTTGACCTTGGTGTCACGCTTACTGCATCACGTGGCAAGTTCTAAACATACCTCGTTGTAATGAGGATATCTTGGGCTTTCGAGTGATATGTCATTTGGGTGTTTTGCACGTACGGGGAGGGGGGCATGTAAGTTGGTGCGTTAGGCAGTACCTACCTCTTGCCAATTGAGGAGATACACACGAAAAGCGTGAGGTTATATTGGTCAGAGCTAATTTGCATATTTATGTGACAAATTTGCATACCATGATTTGTTCACTGACGTAATAATAACAAGTGAATATTATAAATTCTCTTGGACACCCTATTTTTATTGTTTTGGATGTTTACTATTCGATGTATTCAGGAAAACAGTATTTTTTAAAAGCGATAGTAGTATATAATTTAATCTCACACTCCATTGGATTATGAGTTCAATGGAATCATTAAAGGGTTGCTCATGGCATAATCCAAACGGAGGCCTACGGATACAAGTCACGTGGGTGGTAATGAAACCATGATTAATGGGCAGTACACCTTGCAGGTTAGTGGGCAGTATACCTTGCAGGTTAGTGGGCAGTACACCTTGCAGGTTAGTGGGCAGTATACCTTGCAGGTTAGTGAGCAGTATACCTTGCAGGTTAGTGGGCAGTACACCTTGCAGGTTAGTGGGCAGTATACCTTGCAGGTTAGTGGGCAGTATACCTTGCAGGTTAGTGGGCAGTATACCTTGCAGGTTAGTAGGCAGTACACCTTTCAGGTTAGTGGGCAGTACACCTTGCCGGTTAGTGGGCAATATACCTTGCTGTATAAGGTATAAGGTACAAATTATAATATATAGTGTATAATTTATGAATACAAGGTTTAACGTATAAGGTATTGTGTATAATGTGTTAGGTATACTGGGTATAATGTATGAGGTATTGTGCATAGTGGGGGGTTTTGTAATGGGGTGTGAGACGAGGCAAGTATGTACGTCGGCTATTGAGAATCCACTGTCCTAACCATTACACAACCACATCTTGACTGAGAGTCCACTGCTCTAACCACTTCACTAGCACCTCTGGTGTGAGAGTCCTCTGTCCTAACCTCTACACTACCACCTCTGTATGATGCTCTAACCACTACACTATCATCTCTTGAATGAGAGTCCAATGCTCTTACCAAGAGTCCACTGCTCTAACCACTACACTAGCACCTCTGGTATGAGAGTCCTCTGTCCTAACCTCTACACTACCACCTCTGTATGATACTCTAACCACTACACTACCACCTCTCTAACCACTACACTAACACCTCTTGACTGGGAGTCCATTGCCCTAATCACTACACTACCATCTCTTGAATGAGAGTCCAATGCTCTTACCAAGAGTCCACTGCTCTAACCACTACACTAGCACCTCTGGTATGAGAGTTCACTGCCCTAACCTCTACACTACCACCTCTGTGTGATGCACTAATCACTAAACTACCTCTCTAACCACTACACTAACACATCTTGACTGAGAGTCCCCTGCCCTAATCACTACACTACCATCTCTTGAATGAAATTCCACTGCTCTTACCACTCACTGCCACCTCTGTATGATGCTCTAACCACTACACTACCATTCTGGTATGGGAGTCCAGTGCCCTAGAGGACTCCTCAGATGAGTAAGTTTACACCTGCCTGATATAACGAAAAACTTTTATTAAGGGGTCTAGCGCAGTGCACTTGATTCACTGCTTGCTAAACGTAAACCACCGATTAAAACGAGCGTGTGCTAATATGGTAGTAAACTCTTGTACGGCCGTCCAATACGCGACCCTCTCGCTTCATTCAAACATTAATAGCGCTTTGTACTCTCTTTACAGAGCCCAGCCCGATCTAATTCCTTTGCCGCGACTCCTGCTCTAACCACTACACTAGCATCTCTGGTATGAGAGTCCACTGCCCTAACCTCTACACTACTACCTCTGTGTGATGCTCTAACCACTACACTACCTCTCTAACAATTACACTAACACCTCTTGACTGGGAGTCCATTGCCCTGATCACTACACTATCATCTCTTGAATGAGAGTCCACTGCTCTTACCAAGAGTCCGCTGCTCTAACCACTACACTAACACGTCTGGTATGAGAGTTCACTGCCCTAACCTCTACACTACCACCTCTGTATGATGCTCTAACCACTACACTACCACCTCTCTAACCACTACACTAACTCCTCTTGACTGAGAGTCCACTGCCCTAATCACTACACTACCATCTCTTGAGAGTCCAATGCTCTTACCAAGAGTCGACTGCTCTAACCACTACAATAGCACCTCTGGTATGAGAGTCCACTGCCCTAACCTCTACACTACCACCTCTGTGTGATGCTCTAACCACTACTCTACCACCTCTCTAAACACCACACTAACACCTCTTGACTGAGAGTCCACTGCCCTAATATCTACACTACCATCTCTTGAATGAGAGTCCACTGCTCTTACCAAGAGTCCACTGCTATAACCACTACACTAGCATCTCTGGTATGAGGGTCCACTGCCCTAACCTCTACACTACCACCTCTGTGTGATGCTCTAACCATTACACTACCACCTCTCTAACCACTACACTATCACCTGTTGAATAAGATTCCACTGTTCTTACCACTACACTGCCACCTCTGTATGATGCTCTAAGCTTCACTGTGTTTGGCTAGCCAACGGATAACGTTTATTTACACGAACCCTTCTCCGCTAGATGGCGCTATTGAATAGGGCTTTACCGTGTTTGGCTAGTCAACGCATAACGTTTATTTACACGAACCTTCCCCGCTAGATGGCGCTATTGAATAGGGCTTTACCGTGTTTGGCTAGTCAACGCATAACGTTTATTTACACGAACTTTTCCCCGCTAGATGGCGCTATTGAATAGGGCTTTACCGTGTTTGGCTAGTCAACGCATAACGTTTATTTACACGAACCCTTCCCCGGGTTAATTAGTGCTAATTAGGGGTTAATTACTGCTAATTATTTATTAATTAGTGCTAATTAGGTATTAATATGTACTAAATAGTGATTAATTAGGGGTTATTTAGTGCTAATTATTAATTAATTAATGCTAATTAGTGGTTAATTAGTGCGGCCTAATTAGTGCTAATTAAACCTTTGACCATTGACCACTGAGTACCTGGCTATAGACAGTGGTAGTTGCATAATGGCTCAATGCTTCCCGGGAGAGAGTACCTGGCTGTAGACAGCGGTGAGTAGTCTTTATCGCCAGCACTGAAGTTAAAATGACAGGTCATTAATCATGGTTTCATTACCACCCAAGTGACTTCTATCCTTAGGCTTAGTTTGGATTATGCTATGAGCAACTCATTGATGTTTCCTTTGATCTCACAATCCAATGGAGTGTGAGATGAATTTATATACTATTGGCGATGACTAATTTGCATGTTAATAGGTTTATACAAAAACGCTCAAAGGTGCCTGAGTGGCACCCGTCGGATTACTGACCTAGAGGTGTAGGTCACAAAAATGAAAAACAAATCGTGCGGACCCTAATGTCCGGACTAACACGAATGCACGCGCGCACAAAGATATGAGGAAAATTGGGTTTGACGGCGATCTTTCAAAATGGCCGTCCAGAGCAAACTCTAAAATGATCCTACAGTTATATTGTTTGTTTACGAATGAACTAAGAGTAATAAAATGCAAAATTCAAATATATTTCGTGACATTTCGGTGTGTACGTTATTGGCAGCACACGACAAATCGAATGCCCAAGCCGTATGGAAACTGTGCCGACTATACGACAAAGGAAAATCTGAAACACAATGCTTACGTCAGTGACGTGCCGACTGTTGAATATAGCACGCAGGTATCTATTTTGGGCAGCCTCGTCTGTTCTTTCACCGCGAATCATCCTCTCACGCTTGTAGTTGCAATAGTATGTACAGGAATTTCGCAGAATCAATTTACTTCGTTAAGAGTGGGAGATTCAGCCATTTACAAAGAGCAATTTCCAAAATGTGTGGTTAACCCCGCTTATCACCGCAATCTAACTAGCGAATACACGCATAACCATACTTGTGGGGGTATGTTAGTGTTTTCATCCTATAACCTGCTTGCATCTCGGGCAGCAAACTTTCAGTGATTAATCTACGACCCTTGGGAAGAAAAGTAACGCCTTTATTTAATAACAAAAATCCCCGTTGACTGCGTCGCACCTAACGGGTCTCTCGCACTAGAGCTACCAATTACCCAGACACTACCGATTCCCCATACACTACCGATTACCCATCCACGTGTAAGCCGTAGCGGCAAACACAACACAGAATTTAAAAAGACAAAATATACATTTACAAAAACACTGTAATCGTTGTGTATGCATATGTAGTCTACGATGGTGACAGTCTTTCTTTTGACATCTTGCTTTATATTATTTTTCCATCTTAAGTTAGATCTTCCTATCATTCCTCCTCTTCTTCTTCAACCATCCTCTTATGGGTTATGTGCTCTTTTAGCCAGTCTGTCCACACTCATACATTGTTGGAAATACATCCTTCGGTGACGAACCATTTGATAAAATCATTAAATGTTATATATGTGTGTGTGTGTGTGTGTGTGTGTGTGTGAATGCGTGTGTGTGTGTGTGTGTGTGTGTGTGTGTGTGTGTGTGTGTGTGTGTGTGTGTGTGTGTGTGTGTGTGTGTGTGTGTGTGTGTGTGTGTGTGTGTGTGTGTGTGTGAGTGCGTGTGTGCGTGTTCATTGCGTTCGTCATTAGTATGCGCACGTTTCGTAATGCCTTTTTCAGGTTGATAGTCAAAAATTGTTAACAAGTAACCTTAACACTGCAGAATAATGAGGCAACTAAAAAGAAATGTTCATAAGTTAAATTATAAGTAACTGTCTGTGTGAGTGTTGTTCGTAACAGTATGCTCGCAACTACTTTCATTTTAGGCGTTTCTTCGTGCAAATGTCTTCTCTCAATCTCTCCGTATTCCTTGTAGATACATGTCTGTTCAATATATCTGCATTACAGTTTACTAGAATAACCTTGCAGAAGACACACCCAATTTAAATTGCACGGACAGCGCCATTGTAATAGAAATCCTGACGTCACCAATGCCATCTCTTCTTAATTCGCCAGTCACCAAACTGAGAATATTGCTCTAGTTTCCGTCGTCTAATTTTGTGTCGCTGTAATTACTAAAATACTAACACGTTATGTCGGCATGGTGCACTGTATTGCCATACAGTTGGTGTAAGTGTAACTCTGAAGCGAAGGGAATACGAGTAACCCACATATGAGTTGGCATATTGATAATGCATGTCCAGGAAACAGGGGGAATTCGGGATGATGTTTATCGGTTGTCTTCAGGCGTGCGTGAAGACCTGCTTCCAGCGAAATCTGATGGAGACGTGTGGGTGCTTTAGCGTACACTACCCGGTCGGCAGCAACACTACGGCCTACGACGGTATTGACGTAAAAGAACAACGTCCCTGCGACGATGATGACCCACAGAGAGGAAGCAAAGGTAAGGTTTATGGTTCGTATTTTTCACGGTCAGCATTGCCTGTTTTCTTCCGAAACGTTTCGGCAGCTTTCAGCTGACGTCGCCAGTACTCTAATTGTGATTTTGTAATTGCAGAAGAAAACATGAACTGCGCAGTTGAAATCAGACGGTTGTACCTAACTGATCAGCTACGGTGTTCACACAAATGTCGACCTACTTGCAGGTATGTCTTCTTGATGGCGAGTGAGTGAGTGAGTGAGTGCGTGAGTGAGTGAGTGAGTGAGTGAGTGAGTGGATGAATAGATGAGTGAGTGAACTATCGGTTGAGTGAGTGAATGAGTGGGCGGTTGAATGGTCTGAGTAAGTGGGTGAGTGAGTAAGTGGGTGAGTGAGTAAGTGAGTGAGTGAGTGAGTGAGTGAGTGAGTGAGTGAGTGAGTGAGTGAGTGAGTGAGTGAGTGAGTGAGTGAGTGAGTGAGTGAGTGAGTGAGCGAGCGAGCGAGCAAGTGGATGGGTAATATGTGAGGATATGTCGGTGAGCAAATGAGAGAGAGGGCGAGCGAGAGAGGAAGCTTGCGGGAAGGAGGTAAAAAGGACGTAGAGAGGATCGACAGACTGGACATGTTTAGCTTGATCGATATCGAAAAAGTATAATGTATTTACACGCATTAAACTAATTGTGGATTTCACAAATTATCTGCCAGTCTTTCGTGATAGGCTGTGTGCGTGCGTGCGAGTGTGCGAGTGTGTTTACTTGCATGTGCCTAAGTGTTGGTAAGGCAATGTGTTTGTTCTGTCTATGATTCTAAATGGAAGGTGTCCTTTCATTGTGTATAGTATAATCGTGTCATACAGCATGTATTTGCTACACGTATTCTAACATACTTATCGGCCAAACATGTTTTAACGAATCATAAACAACTTTTGATGTCAACAGTTCAGTGTTTACAAAAATATTCGAGCTGTCACTCGTATCCTCGAATATCGAGCTCTAATTCCCAGGAAGGCCGTGACCCGACGGGGGCATGATGACGTGTCACGTGATACACATACATTATAATTAGAAATCATGTAAAGAAACTGTCCAGAAACACTTACATTTCAACACACAATATGGATTATTAAACACATATGGGAGTTTTGCATCTTATAATAGATAGTATTTAAACTGCATAATTTGATTTCACGATAAAAACGAACAGACCATCTCCCTTTAAAATTATGTATATTTGACTGTATTACAACTATATTTTTGTACCTCACAGCGAAGTCGACTACAGCTACTCCATCTCGCAGTCCTCCTGGCCATCCACAGTCAAGCAGGTGTGTCTTCCTTCGTCAACTATCTACTTGTGTAGTAAATAACAAAACGAACATGCGCGCGTTCAGCGTACGTTTGGTGTATGAACATGCGTGCGTGAGTTCGTTGTGTTAATGTTGCTAGTGGCAAATGTAGTTAATTAATTTGGGTGTTATAAATTTCTCATTACAGATGATGATGGTAATAATAATAATAATTTGTTTAATTATTATTAGCAATAGTAGTAGTATAATATTACTAATGATAATAACAATACGTAGTAGCAGTAGTAGAGTTGAACTATTATCATTGTAGTAGTATTAGTAGCAGAAGTACCAGCAACAACAACACTAGTAGTCTAGCAGTAGCACCAGCTGCATTATCAACAGTAGCAGCAGCAGCAACAACAACAATTATAAATTATTATGGTAGTCGTTGTCTTGATGTAATTGTTTTAGCACATCGTTCAAAAAGTGCTGTGTGGAGCAAATACCTGCATTTCTCTCTCTGACAGAATGATCTTCTGATGGACCTGATTATCCGGTCGTCATACCTGTGGGACACACTACATCAACATGACAGAAAGGAACAGTCAACTTTCATAAAGTACGTATTGTTACTCGGACACACGTGTTTTACGACCAGCCATTCATCCACAATGCATCGATGACACCATTTGTTGACCATTTGCTATGTACAACAGAACATGTCACAGGCACCATTGTATCAACTTGATTCCATTGTAGAATCAAATCGATAACAATGGCAGCACAAACGCAATCAAACACGTTTCATATGCTGGTATACCCCTCTAGAGAAAGGGGTAATTATACTAATGGCATTTACTTCCCACCTTATATAAAATCACCCTCCTAAACAAAAACTCCACAAATCATATAAAATGCACAAAAAATGCATTTTTACATTTTAAATGTTCCATATGATAGAAGATACGTTGTAAATATTTAATGAATTTAAATAGCATTTGAGTTAATAAGGATCAGTCAGCTCATTAGCAAACACAACTGTATTCACAAGGCACGGCACTGCATTAACCTCCTATTTTATGATAACAAAGGTGGATCTATTCAAGATGTGTG